>CATKHK010000048.1:0-350344 GCA_949751835.1 Blepharisma japonicum | reverse complement strand
AGTTTTGCTCTCATGGGTGCAAAGATTGCAATAATTCAACCAGCTGCAACAAATGCTGAATTCCAGGCATGATAAACAATGGTGATGGAACCTGCTCCTGCCGATCAAATTCTTATGTCTTTGGCAAATACTTCTATTGCCAGCCTTGCTCAGATTGGGGTTGTGAAACTTGTGAAGTTGTAGCCTCAACTCAGTCTAATGTTCATGTCAAATGTATTGTGCCGATACCAGAGATTAAGTGCTCAGATCGTGAAAATATGATAGAAAATATTGATGGAAAGTGTGATTGTGTTCTTGGGTATTACCTTGATTACTGATCATCTCCCTGGACTTGCCAGCCTTGCTTGTCTGGATGTGCAAAATGTGGTACATTTGAGACTAGTTGCAGTACTTGTTTTGATGCACACTATATGATAAAGAATGGAAATGGATCATGCTCTTGTATTGGAAATATGACATATAACCCATCTACATTTCGCTGTGAGAGTCCAAAGTCAGAAAATTCAACGTTAAATTGTGTTGAATATGGAACTTCAAGGTGCTCTAAATGTGACCAAGGATATTTTCTATATGATAATTCGGGAGTCTTGGAATGTTTATGTAAGTTTTATTTAGCATGCTCTAAGTCTTGCAATAGTTGCAATCCTCATCCTGGATGCTATCTTTGTGAGACTACAATAGAGAAAGAATCATCAACTTGCACTTCTGACAACTCATTAGGATATTTAGCAAGCTTTAAAGATGGAAATTTTATCCTTGACTTTGAGTATGATCTTCCTGAGCCTCTGAGTCTTGAAGAAATTATAATAAAGAATCCAGGGAATTATGACACCTCGGCATGGCGTATGATTCAAGTAAATTCAAGGCAGTATATGATTTCTACTAACCTTCAAGACAGCGATCTTCCTATCGACATCAGATTCAAATTTAATCGTAGTTAGTTAAGTAATAATATTATTTATTGGTAACTTTATCCTTGTATTAAAATTATTTATTAAATATATGGAATTTGTAATTGAATGCTTTTATAATTATTTTATAAATAAATCGATACTATATATTCGATTAGCTATTTTCATATTTTACTATTACTATTATTCTACCTCATCTGCATAATTATAGGGCTTTTTTTATTAGAATATTATATAAACTTAATTACTATACCAAATATAAAAATAAATATGTATGCAATTCTTAATTCTCAAATTAAACATAAGGACTAATCTTAATTAAATACTTAATTATTATTTTTAATACCATTCTTTAGGAATAATCTGAAGGGCAAAGTATCTAACAACATGCAAAGCGTTTCAACTACAAATAATTGTAGAAAAGTCATGAGGAAGCTAATTACAATAATATCTACTCCACCTCTGTAGAATATAGAGCTAAGTACATTAATACTAATCTGAAATCCATCAAGCACAACAACTACTATTCCAACAGCAGAATTCAGTAACCTTGATTTGATAAGGCACTGGCTTAACCAGCGTTTGAATTAGCAAATCCACCCGAAATACTAAAGTTCTAGATTCAAGGGCTGGACTCGTCAATCCTCAGATTGTTTCGAGAAACATTGGATGAATGAAGTCTAAATTTCAATCTGCTTTTAAGATTGATATCTGACTATGACTTTAAATATGATCTTCCGAGCCTTTAGTCTTACAAAAATTTATAATAACTGGGAAATTAAATATCTCTTAAGACGCATGACTCAATTTGCCCAAAGATAATGCATGACTACTAATAACTTTTATGTCAACGGTCCTCTAATAGATGCCAAATTAAGACTAGCTGACTTTTCCTTTAAATTGAGATCAAAAATCACTTCCAATTTATATGGGATAATTGCTTGAAAAAAGATTATTATTGGGGAAGAAATATAAAGCATTTGATAAAATAGATATTTTATAAGCACTTTATGCAATAGATAATAACTCAGTAGAGTATTTAATGAGTTTTGAAGATGAAAACCTGATCCTTAACTTTGTTTATAATCTCCTAGAGTTTTTAGTCTTAGACAAATTTCAATATTAGTTCCAATTTAAGGGGCATTGGTAAAAGTAATTTTTATAAAAGAGTCAAGGGAATTATGATACCTCGTCATGGTTCATGATTCAAATAACTCCATCACAACTACCCTCCAAGATAGCTTTTCTAATCAACACCAGATTTAAGTTTAATCATGGCTAAGTAATAATCTCCAAATTTTATTATAAGGTAGTTGGGCTTTTATCTTTTATTTATCCCAGTATCTCCTGAGGCATCACCAGCCTTTAAATTGGCATGTCCACTCAATATATCAAATTTTTAAATTCAAGGACTGGTTTTGCCATATCTCAAATTGATTTGAGGCATCGATAAATGAAATCTAAATTATCAATCTCTATATCCATATTCTTTTCGACATTTATTAAAGTAAACTTATTTTATGTCGAGATTTTGGAAGATCAATTAAATTGAATATTTATATATTTTGTTGATGCAAAAAATGTTTGATATTTAAATAGCATAATCAACTTTAAGTAATCCTAATTGAAGTTTAGAAAAGGATAGTGAAATATTTAAAGATTAGAATTTTTGATATCTCAAAGCTGGTCAGTGTAACTCATTAAAGTTTATTATCAGACAGGAAATCTGGGTTTTAAGGGATAAATTATTCTTGCAAGATTTACTTTTCTAGATGCTCTAGTTGAATGGCATCTTCTTGTTGCGAATTTTTAAAATATCATTGAATACAGATTTTGTCATAAATTGTTCTCTTAGCCAAAGAGGCTAATTTAGTCACCCTTAAAATCAAATAGCAATTTATGATTTCGCTATCCTAAAATGATATTCATTCACCAACTAGCTAGAAGATAATCACTTATTTGGCTTAGCTAATAATCAATAAAATGCAATAATACTTATTTTTGAAAATTGATTACCCAATAAAAATTTCATCAAAACAAAATTATGATTTTATTACTATGAATATGGTTCAGGTGTTTCTAAGTATAATGAAGGTTGCTTCCTTCTTGATTTTTCAGGTATTTTAGAGTGTTTATGTGAGATTAATTTAGTTTAAAATTACAATAATTGTGACCGTAAATCATAGATGTGACTTCTTGGATGGCAATGAAAAAGGGTAACCAACTGCACTTCAGGCAACTCAGTCCAGTATTTGACAAGCTTTTAAGATGGAAATCTTGCCATAACCTTACATATAATCTTCCGAGCTTTAATATTTCAAAAATTTATAAATAGTTGAGAAATTATAACACACCTCATGAAGCATGACTCAATTTACCAGAAGACAATATAAGACTACTAATAACTCTGAAGGCAGAGATCCTCCAATAGATTACAAAATAAAGCTTAATTGAGGTTAGTTAAGTTTTTATTTTCTATGATGCGTAAATTGATTCCATTAATAGGTTAAGTATAAGCTAGAAATCCAGCTATTTTATTTCTTGTCCTTTTTCGAGTTAGTTTATTCTTAGGGGAATAGAACACTGAAACTTTCAAATTTAGGTTATTTATTGTCTGTATTGCCAATTCCAAATAAATTATGGCTTAACTTAGCTATGAGTTCTGAAGCAGCCTGGAAATTTAAAGTATTTTTAAGTATAGATCTTTTTAAAAGTTGATATGTGAAATTTGTTTAATTTTTATTAAAAATTAAATTATATCTCATGATGTTTTAATTAGAATCTACTAATACATAAATCAAAAGCACTTGGTGTCATTTTTGAAATCTATATAATTATGTTATAAGACAAAGCTTAATGCCCATTTTAAAAATACTGGCTAGAACTGTACTAGGTCTTTTCTAAGATAATTGTAGATGATATAATAATTGTTATGGTTTTGATATTTTTGATAGCTTTTCATCTTATATTTGTCTCATCAAATCAATTCCAAAACCCTAGAGAACCTCCAACTGACTTCCAAGGTGGAAATCAGTATCAAAATCAATCCCCAACAGACTTTGGGAGATCTCAAACCGAAAAATACTATAACAGAAGAGACCAGAATCAAAATTCCCCATCAACGGACTCTGGCTCATTTAAAAGTCCAAATGAGGCAGATATGGACTTAAGAAAAGTGCAAGACCCCAAGAAGTCTTCAATAAAGCAAAATCCAAATGGAGAGTCAGCAAAATATAGAACGAACCAATATCCTTATGATTTGCCAAACAATATGAACAAATTTGGAAGAAACATAAAGGATTTAAACGAATCTGCGCCAGTAGAAAGGAAACTTCAAGATAATGGTTGTAAAGAAGATCAATATTTTGACAGTGTTACTGGGAGCTGCGCTGAATGCCATACGAAATTCCCAAAATGTTGGTCATGTGATGAAAATGCATGCCATTATTGCATTATCGGTATTCCTCTAAATGCAGATGGAGAATGCGCTATATGCCCAGATGGCTGCGCTACTTGTGATCAAACAGGCTGCATTAGCTGCCTAGATCATTATTATAAAGACTCTGATGGTGAATGCTTTCCATGTGATTATGGCTGTGATAAATGCAACGCGACTTCATGCACCAAATGTAACAATGGATACTTTTTGAATGAGTTTTCTTATTGCTCTAATTGCGCTTCAACAATTCCTAATTGTCAACAATGCAGCATATTAGGATGCCAAGTCTGCAATGCAGGGTATTATTTAGACTCAAATAGCACTGATGGGTTTTCCTATTGCACCAGCTGCTCTTTAACTTTTCCAAATTGCAATGATTGCGATAAATCAGGCTGCAAAACCTGTTCTGGTGATACTTATTTGACTCCAGATGGCAAATGCACTATTTGTGATGAAAATTGCGTTATATGCAACATTTATGGGCAATGTGTATGGTGCAATTCACTCTTTTATTCTGATGAAAATTATAAATGTCAGCCTTGCTCGAGTAATTGTACCTCTTGTAATCAAAGAGGCTGCAATAGCTGCCAAAGTGGGTACTACGTTGATTATCCTACATGCAGCAAATGTCCTGATCATTGTCTTGACTGTCAGGAGAACCCAAATGTATGCACAAATTGTGAAAACGGTTATTATTGGAGCTCTGAAAACAAATGCAAATTATGCTCTGAGAAGTTTGGTGACTGATGCAGCAGTTGCACTGAGTTGACTTGCATTGGTTGCATAGATTATAACTTTGTTCCAAGCTCTAACGGTACTTGCGCCGCATGCTCTAAAGTGTATGAAGGTTGCAGATATTGCAATGGGGCTTCCTGCATGGATTGTGATACTAACTATTACAGAGATAATGATGGTAAGTGCCAACCATGTAGTCCTGGCTGTGAGGAGTGTTTCAATCCAACGTCTTGTATGCATTGTGAATATGGGTGAATGCCATATTCTGATGGGACTTGTGAAAAACTCAGTGATGCAGGTACCTATTTAAATACCCTCACAAATACTTATGGGTTTTGTTCACATGGGTGTAAAGATTGCAATAATTCAACCAGCTGCAACAAATGCTGAATTCCAGGCATGATAAACAATGGTGATGGAACCTGCTCCTGCCGATCAAATTCTTATGTCTTTAACAATGGCTTCTATTGCCAGCCTTGCTCAGATTGGGGTTGCAAAACTTGTGAAGTTGTAGGCTCGACTCATTTTAGTGTTACAGTCAAATGTATTGAGCCGATGCCAGAGATTAAGTGCTCAGATCGTGAAAATATGATAGAAAATATTTATGGGCAGTGTGAGTGTGTTCCTGGGTATTACCTTGATTATTCAAACCCCAGAACTTGCCAGCCTTGCTTGTCTGGATGTGCATATTGCAGAGATTTCGCGGGTAATTGTGAAAATTGCTTTGATGCTTACTATATGGTAAACAATGAAAATGGATCATGCTCTTGTGTTGGAAATATGACATATAACTCATCTACATTTCGCTGTGAGAATTCACAGTCAGAAAATTCAACATTAAATTGCGCTGAATATGGAACTTCAGGGTGTTCTAAATGTGATCAAGGGCATTTTCTATATGATAATTCAGGAGTCTTAGAGTGTTTATGTAAGATTTTATTTAGCTTGTTCTGAGTCTTGCAATAGCTGCGATCCTCATCCTGGATGCTATCTTTGTGGGACTACTATAGAGAAAGAGTCATCAACTTGCACTTCTGACAACTCAGTAGGATATTTGACAAGCTTTGAAGATGGGAACCTTATCCTTGACTTTGCGTATGATCTTCCAGAGCCACTGAGTCTTAAAGAAATTATTATAAAGAGTCCAGGGAATTATGACACCTCGTCATGGCGTATGACTCAAGTAACTCCAAGGCAATATATGATTTCTACTAACCTTCAAGATAGTGATCTTCCTATCGACGTCAGATTCAAGTTTAATCGTGGTTAGTTAAGTAATAATCATTATTGGTTACTTTATGTTTGTTTTAAAATTTATTTAGTAAATGAGAATTTTGATTTTTAATTAAATATTTTATAATTTCGTTTACAAATACATCGATAGTATATCAACTGGATTAGCGAGGTTACTAATTTTCTATATTCTATCATCTCCAGAACTTAAGAGGGCTTTTTTAATTAGAATATCATATAAGCTAAATTAATTAAACAAAATAGAAAAAAAAGTATATATATATGCATTTCTCAATCCTGAAATTATATCTTAACTAAATACTTAATCATTAATTTTATTACCATCCTTTAGGAACAATCTGACGCGCAAAATATCTAACACACATATAAATCGTTTCAAACACAAATACTTGCAGAAGAGTTCCATAGAAGAAGCTAATTGCCCAATATCCACTCCACTCTGAGCAGAATATAGAACTGAGTACAATAGTTCCAATCGGAGATCCAGCAAGCACAACAACTCCTATTCCAACAGCAGTATTCAGTAACCCTGATGTCCTAAGCCTATTCGTGCTAAATACCAAGCTTAAAAATATTTCAACAGGAATAGTAATTCCAAGTGCTAAAATTGTAAGAGCCAAATATTTTCCTTCATAGTCATTAAAGAGACTCTCAGTTGATGCTGATGATCCTGACTCAACATTTTCAAACATATACAGTAGAAGTCCTTCTAAGAAAAGCTCAAGAGCAATCACAGTTGTCAATACAAATAGTCTAGCTTTTCTTGGATATCCATATCTATAGTAAGCCAAGCCAAACAATAAATGCCCCTCAAAGAGCTGAGCACATTCAGTTTTAGCCGCTTCTGTAGGTGCTTCATTATTGATATTATATATTTCTTCAGGTATATTAAAATTATTTTCAGGTATGACAATATTGAGCTCATCAACATTATCGAAATCAATGCTTTTCTCGTTATCTAGATACTTATTTTCAGGCAATTGTGCAGGAAGCGGGACCACAGTGGTGATATTATGAGAATGATGCTTCTTTTTGACAGGCTGCTCAGTTTGGCTTACATAGTTTTGATATAATGGCTCAGGAGCCACCTTAGCATCTTTATGAGAGTTTTCAGGAGGAAGACTTCTGTCTGACCGCTCCATTGGAGTTGCATTTATCTTAGGCTGTGAAGATTCAACAATCTCAGGGACTACTTGATTCTCATTATTGGGTGATTCAACAAGCTCAGGGACTATTTGGTTCGCATTATTGGGTGATAATCAGCTGATAGCAGGTTTTCCTTTTTCGTCTTTTTTATCCAAAGAGATTACAATTAGTAGCAAAATCAATATAAGGAAGAAATTTGATCCCAAAATATAAGCAGGTGCATAGTTCTGGGAGCATGATTCATTGCTTAGTACTGGTGGGACGTCTGGGATTGTGATTTTCTCTTGGCCAAGCTTATACATAGAGAAATGATAGACTTCAAAAATGATGCTTTTCTCTTTGATTTCTTTTATACCACAACCATCATGGACCCAGTTTTTATCAGTCTCATTATAAAAGACACAAGTCCAGTTATACCCGTTCTCAATACTGTCATAAATAGGCATCTCTAACATTACTGGGTAATCTTGGCTAGTAAATGGAACATACTCTTCTGCTGACTTTGTTAAGACATAGTCTATATAAGTCCCAGATTGAGCAAAGCTGAGTACTGCAACGTCAGAATAATCATTTGATGTGTTATAGTAGTTCGCCTTTATGTTCATAATATTTGTATCTGGATAGCTAAAACGAGCAGGGAATGAGACAGTCCTGTTTTCTCCTAGAGAAATCGTTTTATTAGACATTGTGCTTGGGAAGTTTCTATGCTTAAATGTTTTAGTTTGAATTGTATTTTGAGAGCCATCAAGAGAGTTTTGAGTCACCAAATCGTCAACAGTGGCAGCAACTGTCCATGCTGATAAGAATTTGTCAGCAGTTATTATATACTCTTCTAAAGTTTTGCCTTCATAATCAGTTGAATTTCCATACAACAAATATTCATCCACTAAAGCTACAACTTTTTTAATATTTTCTTGTGTCGGCACAATAGTAGGATTATCAGAAAGTATCCCATAAAGCCAGTCAAATAAGCTTTGAAACATTTCAATACTCAATAAGTCACTCTGGCTCATCATTGCATATACAGATCCTAATACATTTTCTATTGTTCGGTCATCAATATCATTATTTTCCACATAACTCTGCAAATCACTCCACATCTGCGAAAATAAGGCAGAGTCAATTGTAGCTGAGCTGCAAAACAGTGTGATCGTAGAAGGAACATTGTCGGTGTCTATTAAAATATTCCTCATATAAGCATCCATAAGCGAAGAAGTTTGTAATAGCCTGCTATTATATGGGACTGTAGTTATTTCACTTGAATAATCAGCACATGTTTTTAAGCTATCACAGACGTGGAAAGTCAGGGTGTTTTTATTAGAAAATAGATATGTATTTATATAGTTGGTTTCTGAGGTATAGCCAAGGACATAAAGCTTATTATTCCAAGCGTCAAAGTAGGTATAGGTTAATGGGTAGTCTTCTTCATCTTTGTCATAACAGCCAGATATGCCGATCGTAAACACAGTTATTAAGGCTGTACCACTGCTTGGGCTTAATATGAAATCCCCAGAACAAGATGCACCGAAATTGAGAGTAATGGGAAGCTGGGTGATGAATTTAAGATTTGAGGAGTCTATTGTAACTGTAAGAGTAAAGGTATAAGTAGTGCCTTCTAGTAAGGAATTAGAGGGGATTGAAACTGAGGATAAGTAATTAGGAGAAATAGAAATATCTGAGCTTGATTTTTCTGACCAAATCATTTGGGCTGGAGCTGCAGAACTTACATTTGCTGAAAATTGGATGTTTTGCTGAGGACTGAATTTTTGCATACTCATCGTAATTTCAATGGAAATTTCAGTGTTTTCGTTCAAAATGTTGATTTCTACCATTGCGCTTGCACTGCGAGTGTCCTTTGAAATAGTGCAGATAATATCCCATAAGGCTCCTTTAACCATTCTGCTTGTAGGGATGGTCAAGGTGGCAGCAGTTTCATTAAGCAGTAATATTTCTCCATCACTTCCTAAGCAATCTGATTCATCCTCACTATTTTGACAAAGCCATTCATAATTCAAGACTCCAGTAGGATCATCAGGGTCTTTTGAGCCAATAGCATTTATATTATAATCTTCATTTGGTGAAACATCACCACTAGTCTTCGACAGCTGTATAATTAAAGGTGAAGAAGTGATTGTAATAGAAACTTTACCACTCCCAGTCAAAGTAACATTAGTATTCACTTGTGCTGCAGACGCAATAAAAATATAAGGTCCTCCAATAGGCAAAGTCATTTTAGGAATCGTCAACTTATCTAATTTCGCGTTTTTAAGCACTGATTCATAGTTTACAGAAGGGTTTTTCGAGGTATCATAACTCCAAGTCCAAGTAACTGGGTTCGTAGTAAATGACGAACAAACAGAACTGATTTTTGCTTTGAGGGTTTTTGATGACGAAAACCACATACTAACTGAGTTTCCTTGATCAAATACAATAGATAAGGCATTTCCTATATTCACTGTTGTGGTTAGTGAGGATTGATTTGAGTAGCCCAGGAAGTTCGTCACATTTAGAGTTATAGTCAAAGTGGTAGATGCTGAAGCAGGGAAATAGGACATAGAAATTGATATTGAAGAAGTGCGTTGGGATTGGATAAAATCGTTTAAGCTTTTATTTGATGGAGAAATGCGGGAAGACCAGCTGTAAGTTAGTGGAGAGCCTAGCCCCATCTGAGATCTTTCACCAGAATATACAATAGGCTCTGATCCACAGCTTAAATAAAGACTGGTCGGGCCACTTATAACGGCGACTGGAGATGGTGTTGCTGTGGATTGAATAACCACAGAAAGTGGCTGATATGTAATTGTACAAGGATCTGTAGTGTCTTTAACAAGATATGTCCCATCAAGATAAATAGCTTGGCTTCTTATACCATAATAAGTCCCTAATGCTACCTTAAGGGTTTTAGAGTCTGTCCATGAACAAATTGGGCTGCTTCCTAGTAATGTATAAGTTGACCCATCAAATACTTTGGAGCAGCTTGGATCTAGTGAGGTATCTAGCTTGACGTTAAAGTAGACATAAAGAGAAGTCCACGTCGAGCTAAAGCTTGCAGATTTTATATCAGCTGGGGATAGATATTTCTTACATACCACACACTTATTGTAGGACAGAGCATAGCCACTCTTGCAGACACAGCTTTTAGAAGAGCTATCATAAGAGGAATTCTCAGTACAAGAGCAGGTGGATTCTGAGAGTTCTGCATTCGTAATACATTTGGAGCATTTATTGCCATTATCTATGTCACATTCTGTGCATAAACTATTGCAGTCTGCTCTACAGTAGTTAGAATTATCAATACTTGTTAGAGTAAAACCAGTTTGGCAGTGACAAAATTGATCAGTAGAGTCAAGATATGAATTCTTTTTGCAGGTCTCGCATCTTGTAGAGCTTGAACATGTCGCACATGGATAAGGACATTCAACACATACTCTGCCTGAAGGATATAATCCATCTATACAACTGCACACTCCATTACTTATTGGGTTTGTATTAGAAACACATGATGTGCAAACGTTATCAGATGAGCAAGTTAAGCATAATCCAGAGCATGATTTACATTGAGAAAGCAAGGTATTGAAATATTCATATTGTGAGCAAGAGCATACTCCTGTAGAACTGTCAAGTGTAGAAGTGTCAAGACAAGAAGTGCAAAATGTATCCGATGTGCAAGATTTACAAGGTCCTTGACAATTTCTGCAAGTTTTTGATGCTTTATAGAAATATTGATTAGTGCCACAACTGCAGAGTTTGGTATTAGTATCGTAATTCATATTAGAGTCTATACAAGAGGTGCATGATATTGAATCTAAACAAGTCCCACAAGTTTCCAAACAGCTTTGGCAAGATAAAGTAACAGCATCAAAATAGCGGTGATAAGGACAAGTGCAAGTCCCAGAATATGCATTATATGTCATTGAAGAATCTTTACAAGTAAGGCAAAATGCAGAATTCAAGCATTTTTGGCAGGATCCTACACAAGATTGGCATGACTGAGCAGTCGAATCAAAGTATTTTCCATCAGGACAAGCACAGGTCCCAGACTTTGCATCATAAATCATTTCTGAATCCACACAACTTAAGCAGAAGTTAGGAGATGAACAAGCCTCACATGGACTTAAGCAATCCTCACATTTTCCAGTTTCAAAATATTGGTATATTTGGCAAGAACAAACTCCTTGCTGAGGACTATAGTTCATTGTGGAGTCAATACAGTCTAAGCAGAATGTAGCTGATCCTGAACAAGTTAAGCAGGGGCTTTCGCATAAGCTGCATGTTTTTAGATTAGTATTATAAAAATAGCCAGGCAGACATGAACAAGTTCCTAATGCAGGATCTAAGACCATTGTCTCAGAGTGTATACAGAAATTGCAAAAGGTGGAATTATGGCAAGTAGAGCAAGGCGCAATGCAATCTTTACAAACATAATTTTCCATATATTTTCCTAGAGGGCAGCTTGATATTACGCAGGCAGATCCATCAAAATAATAGCCAGCATTGCATTGGCTGCATGAAGCAGCACTATTGCAAGCCAAACAGTTTTCTATGCATGGCTGACATAGTTTTGCATTACTGTCATAATAAAGTTTTTCTTTGCATTTACAGTTCTTAGTATTCGTTGAGTCTTTTTCCATATTTATAGGATCGCTGCATTGACTGCATTCATTTGCATTACAAATAGAGCATAAAATGCCACATCTCTGGCAATTTTCTCCATCATAATAAGCTGAAGAAATACACTTGCAGTTTCCTGGGCTATTCAAATCAATTTCTTGTAAACTTGTATCATTACACACAGTGCAGCTGCTTATAGAATCACAGACTGAACACATAGTCCCACAAGCAAGACAATTGAGACCATCAAAATAATGCATAGGAGGGCAACAAGTGTTTAAGTTTATAATTGATACCTCTACATCTAGTTCTGGAGAGCAAGAATAGCATTCACCTGATATGTCTTTGCATTCTATACAATTATTAGGACACGGCGCACAATTTGAGCCATCATAATAGTGGTTGGAGCTGCAGCAGGAATCAGAACTTAAAACTTGTATATCAATTTCCAGTTCTTTATTACAAGATTTACAGATTCCAGTGAAATCTTCACAGTCTTGGCAATTTAATGGACAAGGTAAACAGGAAATTCCATTGAAAAAGCTACCTAAGCTGCAGCAGAAGCTAGGGATACTTATTGTAGTATCAATTGTCACTTCACTGTTACAAAGAGCACAATTTCCAGATAAATTTTTACAGTCTAAGCAGTTGGCGGAACAAGGACTGCATACTGAACCATTATAATAGGTTTTTGAAGGACAGCAAGATTCTGGATCTATAATGGCAGCATCAATTGTCACTTCACTGTTACAAAGAGCACAATTTCCAGATAAATTTTTACAGTCTAAGCAGTTGGCGGAGCAAGGGCTGCATGTTGAACCATTATAATAAGTGCTTGAAGGACAACAAGAATCTGGGTTTATAATGGCAGCATCAATTGTCACTTCACTATTACAAAGAGCACAATTTCCAGATAAATTTTTACAGTCTAAACAGTTGGCCGAGCAAGAGCTGCATGCTGAGCCATTATAATAGGTTTTTGAAGGACAGCAAGATTCTGGATCTATAATGGCAGCATCAATTGTCACTTCACTGCTGCAAAGAGCACAATTTCCAGATAAATTTTTACAGTCTAAACAGTTGGTGGAACAAGGGCTGCATGCTGAGCCATTATAATAGGTTTTTGAAGGACAGCAAGATTCTGGGTCTATAATGGCAGCATCAATTGTTACTTCATTGTCACAGCTTAAGCAGAGCCCAGTTTCGTCTACACAATCTAAACAGTTTGTAGGGCATTTAAGACATCCTGACATAGAATAATAAAAGCCTGTCAAGCAGCAAGACCCTGGGTCAAGAATTTCAGCATCAATAGTTACCTCAGAATTGCAGGCTTTACAATCTGATCCGCTGCTACAGTCTACACAATCTTTCGAGCATTGACTACAGCTAGTCCCATCATACCAAAATCCTCTAGAGCAGCAATTTTCAGACCCATCAATAACAGCATCCACAGTAACTTCTCTATTACATTCTTGACAGCTTCCATTGAAATCTGCACAGACTTCACAGTTATTAGAGCAGCTCTGGCAGCTTGATCCATCATAATATCTATTTTTCCCACAGCAATTTTCAGGGTTTACTATTTCTGCATCAATCGTTATATCTTTTCCACATTTTTTGCATGTACCGATATCTAAGCATTCTAAGCAATTAGGAGAGCAATTGGCACAATTCTGATTTAGGTCTTCGAAAAATCCTGGTGGACAGCAACTTGTAGAGTCAATTATAGAAATTTCGATGTCTAGCTCTTTATTGCAGTTTTTACACCCAAATCTATCACAGTATAAGCAGTCTTGTGGGCATGGTTTACATACTTTATCATTTGTATCATAAAAGGTCCCATCTAAGCAGCAGTTTACTTGATCTATAATAGCTATATCAAGTGTAAGCTCTTTTGTGCAATCACAGCTGCCTGTTTCATCGCATTCTGAGCAGCCAGATGAGCATGGTTTGCATATATTTTCATTTTTATCATAGAAATGAGAAGGAGGACAGCAAGCTGCTGAGTCAGAAATAACTGTATCAATAGTAATCTCTTTTTGACAAGCGCTGCATTCATTTGATTTATTACAAGTTAAGCAGCTTTGTGAGCATGGCTTGCATGTGCTGTCGCTTAAATCGTAGAATTGACTATCAGGGCAGCAATTTGTTGGGTCTATTATTGAAGTATCTAGAGTAATTATATTGCCACAGGCATTGCATTGGTTTGGCCCTTCACATTGTAAGCAGTTAAGGGGGCATGAAAGACATGATGAGCTGCCATCATAAAAGTAGCCTGAAGAGCAACAATTGTCAGGGTTAACAATAGTGGCATCGACGGTGATTTCTTTATCACAGGAGTTGCAGATCCCAGTTAATTCTTTGCAGTCAGTACATTTTGATGAGCAAGGAATGCAAATATTGCCATTATAATAGCTGCCCTTCGAGCAGCAAGACTCAGAGCTTTTAATTGACGCATCAATAGTGATTTCAGAATTACAAGATGTGCAAGTCCCTTGTCTACATTCTAAACAGTTATTAGAGCATTTATTACAGCCAGTTCCATCATAAAAATACCCTTTAAGGCAGCAGCTTTCTGGATCAGTAATTGTAGTATCAATAACTGCTTCTGTATTGCATTTCTTGCAGTACCCTGTATAATCAAAGCAATCAGCACACCCAGATGGGCAAGGAATATAAAGTGCACCATTATAATAATATCCTGAGGTGTAACATAGTCCAGGATCTGATATGGCTGCATCAATCGTAATTTCATTATTGCAAGATTTGCAATATCCACTCATCCCTTGGCAGTCCACACAATTTGATGGGCAAGATATGCAGTTATTTCCATCGAAAAAGGTTCTAGGACCACAGCAAGACTCAGAATTTCATATACTTGCATCAATTATGATTTCATTAGAGCAAGATTGACATGTGCTGGCTCCTTCACATTTTAGACAGTTCGAAGCACATGGCTTGCAGACTTGCTCATTTAAATCATAGAAAGTATTCCCGCTGCAACAATTTGTTGGGATTGAAACAGTTGCATCAATAGTCACCTCTTTTTTGCAGCCTTTGCATTGATTTTGTCCTTCACATTCTGCACAATTGAGAGAACATGACTTGCATTTATTATCGCTTCAATCAATATATTGATTTGGAGGACAGCATGAATCAGGGTCAATAATTGTAGAATCAATAGTCACTTCACTTGAGCATTGCAGACATTGACCAGTTGAATCTTTGCAATTGATACATTTATTTGAACAAGATAAACAATTTGTTCCTGTATAATAATATCCAGTGCTACAGCATGAATAAGAATCAAAAATTTCTGTGTCAATTATAACTTCATTTTGGCATTTACTACACAAGCCATTTTCACAATCAATGCAGTTAGATGGACAAGAGACACAATTAATGCCATTATAATAGCTGCCTTTAGAGCAGCAAGACTCAGAATTAATAACAGATGCGTCAATTGTGATTTCAGAGTTACAAGCTTTGCAAATTCTCTGATCACAATCTAAACAGTTCATAGAGCATTTATTGCAATTGGTGCCATCGTAATAGTACCCTTTAGAGCAACAGTTATCTGGATCTGTAATTGTAGTATCAATAACTGCCTCAGAATTACATTTTTTGCAGTACCCTGTGTAGTCAAAGCAATCAAGGCACCCAGATGGGCAAGGAACATAAATCGAACCATTGTAATAATATCCTGAGGTTTGACATAAACCAGGATCTGATATTCTTGCATCAATTAAAATTTCATTATTGCAAGATTTACAGAATCCAGTCATATTTTGGCAATCCATACAGTTTGTTGGGCACGCTATACAGTTATTTCCATCAAAAAATGTTCTTGAGCCACAACAAGACTCCGAGCTTCATATATTTGCATCAATTGTAATTTCATTTGAACAAAGTTGGCATGAGCTTACTCCTTCACATTTTTGACAGTTTGAAGAGCATGGCTTGCAGACTTGCTCATTTAAGTCATAGAAAGTATTTCCACTGCAGCAATTGGTCGGAATTAAAACAGTTGTATCAATAGTCACCTCTTTATTGCAAGATTTGCAGTAGTTTTGTCCTTCACATTCTTTACAATTGGAAGAGCACTGTTTGCATTTATTATCGCTTAGATCAATAAATGTCCCTGGAGGACAACAGGAATCTGGATCAATAATTGTGGTATCAATGCCAAGTTCTTTATTGCATAGTAAGCATTCACCAGTTAGATCTTTACAATTGCTACAGCTATTTGAGCAAGGTAAACAATTTGTACCTGTATAATAATAGCCAGGACTGCAGCAAGACTCAGGATCGAGAATTTCTAAATCAATTTCAAGTTCGTTTTGACATTTGTTACATAAACCATTTTCACAATCATTACAATCTGGCGAGCATGGAACGCAGCTGACACCATTATAGTAGCTACCTTTCGAGCAGCAAGACTCAGAGCTCATAATTGTTGCATCAATAGTAATCTCTAAATTGCAAGATGTGCAAAGCCCTTGGCCGCAGTCTATACAGTTTATAGGACATTTATTGCAGTTCATCCCATCATAAAAATATCCTTTAAGACAACAGTTATCTGGATCAGAGATTGAAACATCAATAGTAATCTCTGAAGTGCAAGATGTGCAAAGCCCTTGGCCGCAATCTATACAGTTTATAGGGCATTTATTGCAGTTCATCCCATCATAAAAATATCCTTTAAGACAACAGTTATCTGGATCAGAGATTGAAACATCAATAGTAATCTCTAAATTGCAAGATGTGCAAAGTCCTTGACTACAATCTAAGCAGTTTATAGGGCATTTATTGCAGTTCATCCCATCATAAAAATATCCTTTAAGACAACAGTTATCTGGATCAGAGATTGAAACATCGATAATAGCTTCAGAATTGCATTTCTTACAGTTTCCAGAGTTATCAAAACAATCAATACAACCTGATGAGCAAGGCAAACAAATTGCACCGTTATAATAATAGCCCAAGGCGCAGCATGATCCAGGATCTGATACTGTGACATCAATCGCAATTTCATTATTACAAGATTTACAGAATCCAGTCATGTTTTGACAATCAAGACAATTTGATGGACAAGCTACACAGTTATTTCCATCAAAATAGGTTTTGGGGCCACAGCAAGACTCAGAGTTTATTACACTTGCATCAATTGTAATTTCATTTGAACAAAGTTGGCATGATTCTAGTCCTTCGCATTTTTGACAATTTGAAGAGCATGGTTTGCAGAGTTGTTCGTTTAAGTCATAGAAAGTATTTCCACTGCAGCAATTGGTCGGAATTAAAACAGTTGTATCAATAGTCACCTCTTTATTGCAAGATTTGCAGTAGTTTTGTCCTTCACATTCTTTACAATTGGAAGAGCACGGCTTACATTTATCGTCGCTTTGATCAATAAATGTTCCTGGAGGACAACAGGAATCAGAATCAATAATTGTGATATCGATACCAAGTTCTTTATTGCATTGTAAGCATTCACCAGTTAGATCTTTACAATTGCTACAGCTATTTGAGCAAGGTAAACAATTTGCTCCAGTATAATAATAGCCAGGACTACAGCAAGACTCAGGATTAAGAATTTCTAAATCAATTTCCAATTCGTTTTGACATTTGTTACATAAGCCATTTTCACAATCAATACAATCTGGCGAGCATGGAACGCAGCTGACACCATTATAGTAGCTACCTTTCGAGCAGCAAGACTCAGGAGTCATAATTGTTGCATCAATAGTAATCTCTAAATTACAAGATGTGCAAAGTCCTTGATTACAATCTAAGCAGTTTATAGGGCATTTATTGCAGTTCATCCCATCATAATAATATCCTTTAAGACAACAGTTATCTGGATCAGAGATTGAAACATCGATAATAGCTTCAGAATTGCATTTCTTACAGTTTCCAGAGTTATCAAAACACTCAATACAGCCTGATGAGCAAGGCAAACAAATTGCACCGTTATAATAATAGCCCAAGGCGCAGCATGATCCAGGATCTGATACTGTGACATCAATCGCAATTTCATTATTACAAGATTTACAGAATCCAGTCATGTTTTGACAATCAAGACAATTTGATGGACAAGCTACACAGTTATTTCCATCAAAAAAGGTTTTCGGGCCACAGCAAGACTCAGAGTTTATTACACTTGCATCAATTGTAATTTCATTTGAACAAAGTTGGCATGATCCTAGTCCTTCACATTTTTGACAATTTGAAGAGCATGGCTTGCAGACTTGCTCGTTTAAGTCAAAGAAAGTATTTTCGCTGCAGCAATTGGTTAGAATTGAAACAGTTGTGTCAATAGTCACTTCTTTATTGCAAGATTTGCAGTAGTTTTGTCCTTCACATTCTTTACAATTGGAAGAGCACGGCTTACATTTATCGTCGCTTTGATCAATAAATGTTCCTGGAGGACAGCAGGAATCAGAATCAATAATTGTGATATCGATTCCAAGCTCGCTGCTGCATTGTAAGCATTCACCAGTTAGATCTTTACAGTTACTGCAGCTGCTTGAGCAAGGTAAACAATTTGTACCTGTATAATAATAGCCAGGACTACAGCAAGATGCAGGATCGCGAATTTCTAAATCAATTTCCAATTCGTTTTGACATTTGTTACACAATCCATTTTCACAATCAATACAATCTGGCGAGCATGGAACGCAGCTGACACCATTATAGTAGCTATCTTTCGAGCAGCAAGACTCAGAAGTCATAATTGTTGCATCAATAGTAATCTCTAAATTACAAGATGTGCAAAGTCCTTGATTACAATCTATACAGTTTATAAGACATTTATTGCAGTTCATCCCATCATAATAATATCCTTTAAGACAACAGTTATCTGGATCAGAGATTGAAACATCAATAGTAATCTCTAAATTACAAGATGTGCAAAGTCCTTGATTACAATCTAAGCAGTTTATAGGGCATTTATTGCAGTTCATCCCATCATAATAATATCCTTTAAGACAACAGTTATCTGGATCAGAGATTGAAACATCGATAACAGCTTCAGAATTGCATATTTTACAGTTTCCAGAGTAATCCAAGCAATCAATACAACCTGATAAGCAAGGCAAACAAATTGCACCGTTATAATAATAGCCCAAGGCGCAGCATGATCCAGGATCTGATATTGTGACATCAATCGCAATTTCATTATTACAAGATTTACAGAATCCAGTCATGTTTTGACAATCAAGACAATTTGATGGACAAGCTGAACAGTTATTTCCATCAAAATAGGTTTTGGGGCCACAGCAAGACTCAGAGTTTATTACACTTGCATCAATTGTAATTTCATTTGAACAAAGTTGGCATGATACTAGTCCTTCACATTTTTGACAATTTGAAGAGCATGGCTTGCAGACTTGCTCGTTTAAGTCATAGAAAGTATTTCCGCTGCAGCAATTGGTTAGAATTGAAACAGTTGTGTCAATAGTCACTTCTTTGTTGCAAGATTTGCAGTAGTTTTGTCCTTCACATTCTTTACAATTGGAAGAGCACGGCTTACATTTATCGTCGCTTAGATCAATAAATGCTCCTGGAGGACAACAGGAATCAGAATCAATAATTGTGATATCGATATCAAGCTCTTTATTACATTGTAAGCATTCACCAGTTAGATCTTTACAATTGCTACAGCTGCTTGAGCAAGGTAAACAATTTGTACCAGTATAATAATAGCCAGGAATGCAGCAAGACTCGGGATCGAGAACTTCTATATCAATTTCCAATTCGTTTTGACATTTGTTACATAAGCCATTTTCACAATCATCACAATTTGATGGACAAGGAACGCAACTGTTACCGTCGTAATAGCTGCCTTTTGAGCAGCAGGATTGAGAATTAATAATTGATGCATCAATAGTTATTTCTGGTAAGCAAACTTTACAAATAGTTTGATTGCAATCTAAACAATTTGTTGAGCATTTATTGCAGCTCGTTCCATCATAATAATACCCTTTTTGGCAACAGTAATCTGGATCAGTAATTGTTGTATCAATAACAGTTTCAGAATTACACTTCTTGCACGACCCACTATAGTCAAAGCAATCAACACAACTTGATGGGCAAGACAAACAAATCGCACCATTATAATAATAGCCCAAAGCGCAGCATGAATCAGAGTCCGAAATCATGGCATCAATCGTAATTTCATTATTGCAAGATTTGCAATATCCAGTCATATTTTGGCAATCCACACAGTTTGTTGGGCACGCTATGCAGTTATTTCCATCAAAAAAGGTTCTAGAACCACAGCAAGACTCCGAGCTTCATATATTTGCATCAATTGTAATTTCATTTGAACAAAGTTGGCATGATCCTAGTCCTTCACATTGTTGACAGTTTGAAGCACATGGCTTACAGACTTGATCGTTTAAGTCAAAGAAAGTATTTTCGCTGCAGCAATTAGTTGGAATTGAAACAGTTGTATCAATAGTCACCTCTTTATTGCAAGATTTGCAGGAATTTTGTCCTTCACATTCTTTACAACTGGAAGAGCATGGTTTGCATTTATTATCGCTCAGATCAATAAATGTTCCTGGAGGACAGCAAGAATCCGAATCAATAATTGTAGTATCAATGTCGACCTCTTTATTGCACTGTAAACATTCGCCAGTTAGATCTTTACAGTTACTACAGCTGATAGAGCAAGGTAAACAATTGGTTCCAGTATAATAATAGCCAGGACTGCAGCAAGACTGGGGATTTAGAATTTCTAAGTCAATTTCCAATTCGTTTTGACATTTGTTACATATACCATTTTCGCAATCAATGCAATTTGATGGGCAAGGAATGCAATTATTACCATCATAGTAGCTGCCTTTTGAGCAGCAAGATTCAGAATTCTTAATATTTGCATCAATAGTTATTTCGGAATTGCAAGCTATACAAAGCCCTTGATCGCAGTCTACACAGTTGACAGAACATTTATTGCAATTTGTCCCATCATAAAAATACCCTTTCGGACAGCAGTTATCTGGATCAGTAACTATTGTATCAATGACTGTCTCAGCATTACATTTTTTACAGAGTCCAGAATAATCAAAACAATCATTACATCCTGATAAGCAAGGCAAGCAAGTTACGCCATTATAATAATATCCTAAAGTGCAGCACACTTCAGAGTCTGATATGCTAGAATCTATTATAATTTCATTATTGCACATCAAACAATCACCAGTAAAATCTTTACAAGTACTGCATCTTTCTGAGCATGGAAAGCAGCTTGTTCCTGAATAATAAAATCCAGAGCTACAGCACGAATCAGAGTTAGGGACCACTGCATCAATAGTCACCTCATTTTGGCATTTGCTGCATAAGCCATTTTTACAATCCAGACAGTTTAAGGAGCATTTATTACAGTTCACACCATCATAGTAGTAGCCTTCAGAACAACAATTTTCAGCGTTTATAATAGAAGCATCAATAACTATTTCTGATAAGCATGTTTTGCAGTTCCCAGTAATAGAATCACAATCCATACAGTTTTTAGGGCATGGGAGACAGTTAACCCCATTATAAAAATAGCTTGTAGAGCAACAATTTTCTGAGCTGAATATAGTAGCATCTAACGTCACATCTCCTAGGCAGGATTTACAGAACCCAGTTATATCTTCGCAATCTTTACAATTTAATAAACACTGGCTGCAATAGATGCCATTAAAATAAGATCCTTTGCTGCAACAAATTTCAGGGTCTAAGATAGTTGTATCAATAGTAACTTCACTTGAGCATTGCTTACAAGAGGAAAAACTTGTGCAATCTAAGCAGCTAATTGGACAAGAAACACAATTTTGGCTGCTATCTGCATATTTTCCAATGGGGCAACAGTTGTCAGGGCTTATGATCTGAATGTCAAGAGTTATATCTTTGCTGCAGGCATTACATTTTTGAGCGGTACAGTCTAAACAGTTATCTGCGCAAGGTTGGCAGCCATATGTATTATAGGATTGGCCTTGAGGGCAGCAATTTGATGGATCTATAATTGACGTGTCAAGGCTCAACTCATTTTCACAAGATTTGCATTTTCCGAATGCATCACATTCTGAGCAGTTATTTAAGCATGGAATGCATGAATTACTAGAAGAATCATAAAACTGTCCTTGATTGCAGCAATTTGATGGATCTAGAATAGTCAGATCGACTGTTACTTCTTTATCACAAGACTTACAAATCCCTGATGCATCACATTTTAAGCAGCCAGATTGGCATGGCTTGCATATATTATCTAATAAATCATAGAAATTTCCTTGGCCACAGCAATTTTCAGGTGTTGTAATTTCTATTTCTACTGTCAGCTCTTTTTCACAATTTTGGCATTTTCCGAATTCATCACATTCTAAGCAGTTTTCAGGGCATGGCTTGCATGAATTTTCTGCTGAATTATAGAATTGTCCTTGGGGACAACAATAAGGAGGATTTATAACAGCTATTTCAATAATCAATTCTTTATCACAATTAGAAGAAATAGGCTTGCAAATTTGATTTATTTCATCATAAAACTCGCCTTCAGGACAACAATCTGAGGAAGTTATTGCTATATCAAGAGTTATCTCATCATTACACGCTTTGCAGCTGCTTAATCCTTCGCATTCTGAACAATTTGGAGAACATGATTTACAAGTACTTTCTTCTGAGCTATAGAACTCACCTTGAGGGCAACAATCTGAAGGACTTATTATAGCTAAATCAAGAGTTATCTCATCATTACACGCCTTGCAGCTGCTTAATCCTTCGCATTCTGAACAATTTGGAGAACATGATTTACAAGTACTTTCTTCTGAGCTATAGAACTCACCTTGAGGGCAACAATCTGAAGGACTTATTATAGCTAAATCAAGAGTTATTTCATCATTGCAGTCTTTGCAGCTGCTAAAATCATCACAATCCAAACAATTTTGTGAGCATGGCTTGCAGGTATTTTCATTGGAATCATAAAATTGGCCTAACTGGCAGCAATTGTCATAATATGAGACTGAAATGTCAATTGTTACTTCTTTATCACAGTTTTTGCAGTTTCCCGTAAAATTTTCACAGTCTAAGCAATTTTTTGGACAAGGGACGCATTCGGCTCCATTATAATAGGTGCTAGGGCCACAGCAATTTTCAGGAGAGGCTATTATCAAATCCAACGTTATTTCAGTGTCACAACTTATGCATTTTTGAGTGATATCTTCGCATTCCAAGCAGTTTTCTGAACAGGCTGCACATTCAACTCCATTATAAAAAGTTCCTTGGAGACAACAAGATTCAGGGTTTCCAATCGCAACGTCAATATTTATTTCTCCATTACAAAGGGTACATAAATTAGCGTTATTACAGTTTAAGCAGTTTTCAGAGCATGATTCACAAGCTTCTCCATTTAAAAAAAATCCTTTAGAGCAGCATGAGTCTGAATCCTTAATGTATATATCTATATCAAGCTCAGCTTTACAAGTAATGCAAGCTCCAGTTATATCTTGGCAATCTGAACAGTTTAAAGGACAAGAGACACAATTTTTACCATCAAAATAGCTTGATTCTGGACAGCACTCAATTTCTTGAAATGTTGTGTCTATTACCAACTCGCTTTCGCATGAGCCTGAACTTTCTTGAAGAAGCCTTTGACTTTTTTCTACCGGTTGAGGATCTGAGGCTGGATCAATTTCATCGTCAATTAAGGTAAATTCGATATAGATATCAAACCCATCATCTATTAAATCTGAATCGACTACTTCTACAGCATGAAGCTGGGAGAAAAGTAAGAGAAAACAAAACAGATTTAGTTTTGACATATTTTATATAAATTCTTTAATTTAGTAGTAAAAATTATAGATAATATGGAAATTAAAGGAATTTTTGCCTGAAGGGTGGAAAAGTGAGTAGGTGTAGATATAAAGATAAATAATAAATTATTTGTATAAAATTTTTATCTAAGGCATAATGCGAATTTATAAAGAACTTGAAATTACTTGCCAAGGTCAAGTTTTGCTAATAATTTAAAAGAGCTGTTTGAAGTATTGTTACCATTTCTTATTTATTTAATTATGAGTAAATTTAGACTTCTATGCTAAAAATTTAGGATTTAACCAAAATTTCCAAAATTTTTAATCAAAATAGCTTTAAATAATTCAGCAAAATTTGAGTCTTTGTTAAAATATTAAGCTAGGTTTGCTAAATTTTTATCGGTTTCTGGTTTGTTGAAATTTATAATTATCATAACTCAAGCAAAACAAATTTAAGGTCCATTTGAATCTAAGCTATTTTTAAGTCGAATATTCCCTAACTATCAATGTCAAATAAAATATTAGTGGTTTATTAACCTAAACAGATTCATTTTGTCCAGGGAAAATTAATATGGTTCAGAGGTAAAATTATAAATTTCAAGCGTTTAGAAGCTATAATAGTAATTAATTATTCTTTTCCTATTGCTATAGCTTTCAAAATATAATTCATCTAAAAATAGGATCAAAAAACAGTAAAATAATTTTTGTTTAATTTTTAAAACACTAAAGCAAGTATGCAATAAAATTGTTGGAAAATTTTTAAATAGATAATTTAAGCTGATCTTGAATTAAGAAATAATTGTAGATGATTTAATAATCATGGCTTTGATACTTTTATTAACGTTCCAGCTTATATCAGCAGCTTCAAGTCAGTTCTATTATCCTTATGAGCAAGAAGCAGAGTTTAGTAATAGAAGGCAGCCTCAAAATCAACCACCTTTTTACTATGCCAGCTCTCAATCCCAGAGAAATCAAATGGGCAGGATGCCAAACCAAAACTACCCTCCAAATGATCTTGGGCAATACCAAAGACCTAATGATTTGCTAATGAACTCAGAAAGAGTGCAAAACCCTTATAGACAGCCAATTAACTACGGGATAAGTCAATCTCCTGAGTTTCAAAATGACATTAGCAGAAGGACGCAATTAGAAGAGTCTATGATTCGTGAAAGAATGATGCAAGAATCGAATACAACCCAAGAAAATGGCTGTTCTTCTTATGAATATTTTGATACAGCAACAAGCTGATGCACATCTTGCTCAATTAAATTTCCTGACTGTTTGACATGTGACGAGTCAGCATGCAACAGCTGTTACTCATATGCATATTTAAGCACTAATGGATGTACAAGATGCTCAAATAATTGTAAGAGTTGTAATCAAAATGGCTGTTTAGAATGCTACGATGGTAATTATCTGACTTCTAATGAAGCTAATGATAATCTATGCTATTGATGTGCCTCAAAATACCCTAATTGCGCTACATGTGACGGATCAGCTTGTAAAACCTGCTATCCACAGTACTATTTAGACTCCACAAAAAACTGTGTCTCATGCCCTACCCCATATTGCTGGTCATGTGATATGACAAATTGCTATTCTTGCGCTCAGTATTATTACTTAGACAATGATAGAACATGCAAACAGTGTCAAACCGCAAATTGTGTACAATGCACTAAAGATGCTTGCAGCATCTGCCAAGAAGGCTATTATTTAGCTACTCCTACTAAATGCAGTAAATGTCCTGATAACTGCTATTCATGTAATCAAAATTATTGCATTGCATGCGTGTACGGCTCCTATTTAGATACTGATGGCAGCTGCAAAAGATGCTCGAATAAGTTCTCCAGGCATTGTGATTACTGTAATAAAGATACTTGCCTTAGCTGCAGATGGAGATATACTCCAAATTCTGAGGGAGTTTGTGTGAAATGTTCAGATTTGTTTGAAGGCTGCACTTCCTGCGACAAAAATAAATGCTATGGCTGCGATGATATGTATTATTGAGATCCAATTGGTAATAAATGTAGCCGCTGCAACTCAGGCTGCCACAATTGTTTAAATTCTACTGCTTGCTGGAATTGCATTAATTCGGATTTTCCATTCCCAGATGGAACCTGTACTTGCAATTATCCTGGAACCTATATGAATTCTCTCACAAGCACATGTGAATATTGTTCTCTGGGCTGTAGAACTTGCAATAGTCTAACCAGTTGCACAAACTGCCTTAGCCCCGATATGATTAACAATGGCGATGGCACCTGCTCTTGCCAGTCAAAATACTATTTTGATGGGTGAAATTGCAGGTCTTGCTCCGAAATTGGGTGTCAGACATGCTCTCTTGAGTATTACCAACGTTACTCTTCTAGACTCTACTACTACTCTGATGATTTTTTTTGCTCTTCTTGCCAAGAGAGTTATTATTTACTAGATAGTCTGTGCTACCCATGCCGGACTGGATGTGCTGAGTGCTCTGATTCTAAATCTTGTATCAGATGTCATGATCCAGATAATATGATAACAGATGAATCAGGAGGATGCTACTGCCGTCCTGGATATAGATTTGATTTTAATTACAAAGTTTGTGTGCCTTGCTTATTTGGATGCGCAGAATGTTTAAGTTCTTCAACTTCTTCAAGTACTTCATATTGCACTTCATGCATAATCTCGAATTCTTGCAATGTATGTTTTGATTCTAAATATATGAAAAATAATTGGGATGGGACTTGCTCATGTATCGGAACAGCAGTGTTTAACCAAACAACCCTTCGTTGTGATCATTTAATCCCTCATTGTGCTGAATATGACACTTCACGGTGTTCTAAATGTGACCAAGGATATTTCCTATATGATAATTCAGGCACTTTAGAATGTTTATGTAAGATTTTATTTAGCTTGTTCTGAGTCCTGCAATAGTTGTACTCCTCATCCAGGGTGTTATCTCTGTGGAAAAGCAATAGAGAAAGAGTCATCAACTTGTACGTCTGATAACTCAGTTGGGTATTTGACGCGCTTTCAAGATGGGAACCTTATTCTGGACTTTGCTTATGATCTCCCAGAACCTTTGAGCATTAAAGAAATTATTATAAAGAGTCCTGGTACTTATGATACTTCTTCGTGGTATCTGACTCAAATAACTTCAAGACAATATATGATTGTGACGAACTTAAAAAGCAGCGATCTCCCTATTGACGTCAAATTTAAGTTTAATCGCGGTTAATAAGTAATAGCTACAAAGCTAACAATTATATAGTTTTCTTATTAATTATTGAGATTTGAGAATTTCTACAAATTTGAATAGATATTTTACCAAAATAATCATATAAAAAAATTTTAATTAAAAAAACTGCATTTTAAAAATTCTTACCAAGCAGAGAATCAGTTCTATAACTTTAGCAGGCTTTTTATTTATAATTCAACTTCTACCCTAAGTATTAACTGGAACATTATTGACTTCGAATAAATGATTTTGATAACAAAAACAAATAGCAAAATTAAATTCAATATTTTTAATTAATTTTTGTCTATAATAATTTTTATTTAAAAAAAGGATTATAGTCTTTTATCTTTATTGATTTTAGTTTTGCTTATATATTAAAAATTCAGCACTTAATAAGATGAAGAGTTTTAGTTAATCTAATTGCGATTAAACTTGAATCTCACATCAATTGGGAGATTGCTTCTTGACAGGTTAGTATGGACTCTATACTGCTTGTCAGTAACTCTCTCCATCCACCAAGAAGTGGTGTCATAAAATCCATGGGTCTTGACAATAACTTCTTTAAGTGAGAGATAATAAGGAAGGCTATAAGGGAAATCTAAAATCAAAAGTCCACTGTCCTGATAACGAATCTTATAGCCCAAATTAGTATTCTCTGTGCATTGGCTATTATCGAGCTCAACTGATGTGCCACACTGGTAGCACTCATCATTATTTCCGCAGTTGCTGCATGATCCCGAACAAGCTAAATAATTTATTACCTCTACAGGCCAATACTCCTGAATTGTCATAAAGATAATAGTTCGGACTACACCTTGAGCATCCTATGGCAGAAGTACAATGAAGGCATCCGGGTGAGCAAGACTTGCATTCTAAAATTGCAACATCAAAAAACATGCCGTCGTCACACTTACATACATTATTATGCCAAAATGAATACCCGCGGCATGAATTACAATGTTGATAATCAGTACAGGAAGAGCATTCGTCTGGACAAGACATGCATATCCTATTGGTTACGTTGAAATAACTATGACTATCATTGCAGATGCATTGATTACCTGAAATATAGGAATTTGTTTGATCAATGCAACTATTGCAAGTATATCTATCTGAGCATTCTTGGCATCCTGAGCCACAGGCAAAACACTGGTGTCCTTCTTTATAATAGCCTACTTTGCAGGTTTTGCATAATACATCTCCCCAAGGATCAAGGGAATCATAGCTATAATCCCCACAGCCTTCAGGAACGGTTAAATAATGGCAAGATCTATAAGTTCCTGTAGCAATATAATTTCAAGACTCCCATCATTGATTTTGACAATAACATTCTTTGCCACTAACCACTGCATCCCATCCCCAACATGCTGTGCAGGTATTTGCATCACAAGTTTTGCATCCTCTTGAACAAAACTCTACGAGGCCTGTTGAAGGATTATAAAAAGTTCCAAGGTTATTGGTAGGGCAAGAGCCATCCCAATATGGCATAGAATATGGTTCCATGCATCGAATACATTTGTCCCAGCTTGTGCAGTCACCACATCCTGAATTGCACCGAGAGCATTGCTGACTGGTGGTATCTAAGTAATAACCAATATTGCATACGCTACAAGATTTTGATGTGCAAGCTTCGCATGAACTAAATTTATTACTACAACTCATGCAAACTCCTTGATCTGGGTCGAAGTAAGTTGAGTATCCACAGCTTTGCCTGTATACACAAACTCCAGTGGATGATAAATCGAAGAGCGAGTCGCAAGTGACACAAATTGTGCCATCGCTACTACAAGTAGTGCAGCCGTTTAGCCCATCTATGCATTGCTGCTGCATTTCTCTTGCTGGTGTTGAAGTCTGTTCAATTTTTGATGTCTCATTAGTTTCTGAAGCAACTAAAAGCTGTAGAGCTAATAATAAGCATAAAGCTTTTAACATTTTATTATATCATCTACAATATTTAATATAAAAGAGAACCTTAAAAACTAAAACTTAAAGCTAAAATTAAGCTAAATTCTATCTAAGAAATTTTCCATAATTTTAAAATTTATCCAGTTGTATAATTTATTAAAAAGAGTGACTTGCCAGAAATTTTGACGAGAAACTGATTTTTAGAATATTAGATAAAATTGATTAATTGTCATAATTTGTGGTTAAATTTTATAATGAAGCTTATATTAGGTAATAATTATTCAATATGCTGATTATTGCTAGAGTTAGTTATAAAAGCTGACAATAAACGAGTAAATTTAAATACTTATTAAATAGAACGAAGACTGAATAAGATATTTAGAAAGCATAAATTATAAAATTTTGTTGGAGTCAATAGAGGATAATTATAAAAAGAAAATTAAGCATCACATCTCTGCCTTTAAAAGGGAATTAGACTTATAATAACCTTAATTTTCTGTTTCTGAGGAAAAATGATAGCTGCTGGCTATAAAGCTTATAAATTGCGTGATAATTTTTGAAATATTAATATTTCTTCTTTCAAATATGCTTTAATGGAGGATTGATAAATGATTTTTGGAGACAAGCTAAATAATTCTTTAATATTCTTAAATTAGGAGATAATAGAAATAAAGTTGAATATTCAAGCCCTAGGATGAAAATATATTTTTGTTTAAATTGGTGAAAGTTAATAAGATGTAGGGTAATTCTAACTAATTTTAGTTATTAAGTTAAGTGCATTTAAAGCTTAGCTCCTATAAATATTAGTGAATCAAAGATAAGCAAGAAGAATTTCTTGGTTTTGCATTAGGTGTAATTCTTAAATGTGCAGGCTGTTTTAAGTGCCAATATGCAAGGAATTATAATTTTTGAGTAAATTTTATAACTTGAGGAAAATATGAATGAGGCTGGAGTAAAACATCAGATAGCATAAAACTTACTCATTTTTATAGGCTAAAAGCATTCTTGCTAGTCGATTATAGAAGAATGAATTGTAAATAATTACACTAAATATCACGCTTAATAGCACTCCAATAATCTTGATACCTATAAAACAAATGTATAAGCACTTCATGCTTAACTAACTGTATGCCTGTTAAAATGATGAGCCTTTGAAATTTCTTAGTTAAAGGATCATTTGATTCAGCAGGACAGAATAATTGCAACCTCTTCATTAACTCTAACATTGCAAGCTATCTTCTTCGTTTCGCTTCACTTTTCCGTCATAACGTGTATGTAAACGACGCGAAACCACCTGCCAGTCACTATAAGCTATAGATACGCTATCTTACACTTCGTTTGATCTGCGCTCATTCCGCATTATGATGTCATATTCATCCTGCAAGAAGAAATGGCCACAGTCATTACATAGCACGATTTCTATATCAGGAATCATCAATTTGAAATAGCGCTTAGGAAGGGTAAGGTTTTTTTTGTTAAGTCTAGGATAAAGATGTCTTGCGCAGGGATTGATGCCAGCGTATATTCGTCAACTAACACATGATGATATTTATCTTCAGACATTTGGACTTCAGTCCATTCCATTATTTTCTTTACAAAAATGTCTTCTTGGTCTTGCATTTCTATATTTAAGCTTTCTTGCCAGCCCCCTGCTTGAGCTTTTTTAAGCTTTGAAGCTTTAGAAGAGGATTCAGTGTGAATTAGCATATTTATTCGTTTAGTCCCTATTGTTTCACTATGCTCAAATTCTACTAATGGGAGTGGAGTAAGCGATATAAAAGATCTTATGATTGGATGCTTGCAGGCTGATCATTGGTCGCCTAAAGCATTTAAAGGAGGACTAGTATTCATACAACAGTAGCACACAGTGAATAATTCTTCTTTATCCGCATATGGTTTTGCCTTAGTTGCTAATACAGCTTGTTCTACCTCTTCTTTCAATTCAATAGGAATCTTTAAACTTTGCAGCTTTTCATATGCAACTTTAGCTGTTTTCAGCCACCAAGCTTAGATGCGAGTCTTCCCAGCGAAAAGTAAATTAAGAGTCTGTTAATGCCTTTTGGAGGAGGATTTGGCATTGAGTTAAGAAGATATTGGCAGACATTGAAAATGGTTTCTTCATAGCTTGGAGTTGGCTGTAAAAATGGTGAATCGGTGTATTTGTGGATAAAGGAGTATGCATAATAAATTTCTGAGTATTTTTTGAACTCTTCGTAAAGAGTAAAATTCTGGGCGCACTCAGATGTAGGGCTCATAAAGTCTTTAATTAAGGCTAAATGCTTTAATGCTATTTTTCAATAGTATCTAGATGTGTCTTTAATCTTTGCTCAAATCAAGCATTTTCTATTATTTTTTCAAAAAAAAGTTTAAACCGATTTCTGGTTTTCCAGCTTTTTTGTGAAAATCTCCTGCTTCTTCAAACCTATCTTTAGATATCAGCCAGTTTGCATATTGAAGATACAGTAAAGATTGCAGTTCAGGATTTTGTTCAGCTATTCTGAATGCATCTTCCCATTTTTCAAACTCAGCGTGCAAGTTGAGAAGCTCTTTAAGATCTCCTAATTTAAAATTTTTTCTTATTTTTTCTTATTTCTTTTTTTTTATTTTTTTTACTTTTAATTTTTATCATAAAATTGGCCTTGTTCACTAGAATTCTGAGGGTAAAAAAATGAGGTGTCAATTTCTATTTCGTTTTCACAAGGTTTTGCAATTTTCTGGAGAATTTTCACAAGTTAAACAGTTTGTTTGGCAGGGCTCGCATAAGTTACCGTTATAATAGCTAGAGGAATTACAACAAAAGTTAGGAGATGATATATTGTGGTTTCTATAGCTACTTCACTGTAACAATTTAGACATTTTTGAGAGGTTTTTTCGCACTCTAAACAATTAGAAGAACAAGAAGCACATTCAAAGGTATCAAAGTAAGTGTTTTGAGGACAACAAGCAACTGAATTATCAATTGTAAAATTTAAAGAAATTTCTGAACTGCAAGTCATACATCAAATTTCACTATTACAGTCTTCACAATCTAAAGAACACAACTCACAATCAAATACATTATAAAAAGTACCTTTCCTGCAGCAAGAGTCTGAACTTATCACAGCTGCATCTATTTCAAACTCAGGTTTACAAGCAATACACATTCCAGTAAATGCTTGACACTTCATACAATCCTCTTCGCAAAAAACACAATTTTCTCCATCAAAATAACTCCCTTGAAAGCAGCATCCAGTGTTATTTAGAATATATCAATTGCTATATTATCTTCACATATCTCAGCATTATCTTGGAGAATTCTCTTGTGGATTATTTCTTCTTTATTATCTTCTACTAATACTTGGGAGTCTAAACTTAGATCTAAACTATCAGCAGTTAATGCAAATTCGACATAGATATCAAAACCATCGTCTATTAAATTTGAATCAGAAACTTCAACTGCATGAAGCTGGAAAAGGGCTAAGAGAAACCAAAGCAGATTAAGGTTAGCATATTTATAGCCAACTATTAAGGCTTTAAAAGTATTATTTAATTGAAATTAAAAATTATTAAAAAGACTAATTTTAATTAAAAGAATGGTCATGAATTTAATTACGGTTAAACTTGAACCTGACGTCAATTGAGAGATTGCTTATTGCCAAATTAGTATGGATTCTATACTGCCTGGCAGTTAATCTTTCCATATACCATGAAGAGGTGTCAAAATATCCTTGGCTCTTAATAATAACTTCTTTGAGTGACAAATTCCAAGGAAGATCATAAGGAAAATCCAAAATCAGGTACCCTCCATTTTGATAGTGAATTTTATATCCCAAAGCGTTTGTATTCGTGCATTGGCGATTTTCTAGTTCCACTGTTGTACCACATTGGTAGCATTCATCATTTTGGCTACAGCTGCTGCATGAAGCTGAGCAAGGTTTGCAGTTTAAAGCTCCTAAATTATCATAAAGAAAGTAACCTTGAGCACATTTTGTGCATTGCGAAATACTACTACAAGAAATGCAGCCACTTGGGCAGCTTAGACAATATTTGACATTATTGTCAAAGAACATATAGTCACTACACGAGCAGCTTCCATCATTATTATAATAAGTGGTGCTATAACACTGAGCACAATGCTGATAATCCGAACAAGTCACACATTCGTCTTTGCAAGGCATGCACTGATTATAAGTTGTATTAAAATAAGAATGGCTATCATTGCACGCACAAGCTCCACCAAAAGGATTGCTATTACTTTGATCAATGCATCTATTACAAATATAAGCATTTCCGCAATCAGCACAGCCAGGCCCACATTTATAGCATTGATGCCCTGCTCGGTAATAGCCTACTTGGCATTGGTTGCAAAGGTGATCTCCCCAAGGATCTAAAGCATCTATCCCAATGCAACCATCCCTATAAATCGCCAAATGGCAAGTTTGATAAGTTGCTGTAGCAATCAATTGATAATTGTAATAATTATACGGACAATAGCATTGACCACCTGCAAGAGTTGCATCCCATCCCCAACATTTTATGCAGCCAGTAGAGTCACAATTTTTGCAGCCAACAGGACATAATTCACAACGGCCTGTTGTGGGATTGTATCAGGTTCCTTGTCCATTGCAAGTGCAAGAACCATCCCAATTTGGTACTGCATTTGGTTCCATACATCTAATGCAAGTCTGCAAGTTTGTGCAATCCCCACATCCAGAATTACATTGGGTACAAGTTAGTGTACTAGTCTCCCAATAATACCCAATCTTACACAAAATACAAGCATCTTTTATACAAGTCTCACATAAATTGAACTTAGACTGACAATAATTACAGTTATTTAAGTCAGGATCAAAATAGTATCCTGATCCACAGCCTATATCCCATACACAAGTTCTAGCTGATGATAAAACATACCCTGAATTACAGACTTGGCAACTTGTACGCTCTGAGTTGCACGTTAAACAGTTGTTTTGGGTATCAGTGCATGGAGCGACAATACATACTCCTCCTGATAATATATAATTTTCCTGACAATTCCAGCAGACTGTCCTATCATTGCTACAAGTTATGCAGGAATTTTCTCCATCAGTACAAGGAGCGATTTGGCAAGTCCCATCTGCGGCTACCATATATAGATGGTCACAGTCTATGCAAGCTGAATGGTCTGAGTTGCATGATAAACAGTTGTTTTGGTTTTCAGCGCAGAATAGGAGACAGATTCCGTCTGTTGTGGATAATTGGTAGTTTGATTCACAACTTATACAAGCTGTTCCATCTGAGCTGCAGGAAATACAATGGTCTTGGCCAGGAGTACAGGGCTGGGATAGGTTTCTTGAAGGAGTTTTAGGCTGAGAAGTTGTGGCTGAATCAGTTGTTTGAGAGGCTGATATCAGTTGTAGATATAGTAGCACGAATAAAAAAGGTTTATTCATTATTAGCGATTAGAAAACAATGGCTAGAAATTTTAAATTCCAAATATAAAATTAAGTAATTAGGAAATTATGTTCTATGAAGAAAATTTACTTTAATTTAGGTAGAAGTATTACCTCGGATAAATTAAGGCTATTATAAGGATTGATTTATAATTCTGCTACAGGAAGATGGAAAAGAGTTAGTAAGTTCAAAGGGAAGCATACAAATAAATTTTATTTGTTTTTTTGCAAATGTTTGAGCTGGTTTATCGCCTTAAAGCCATTTTAATCTACTGGAATATTAGATGGGATATTTTAATAACAAAATCATCTGAATATTCATCAACTAGTTTTATTATTTTATTATGGATGCTCAGCTCATTCTAATCTAGAGATACCTTTTAGAATTTAATGCTTGAAAGTCTTCGGTATCCTGTCTGCATGCGAAGTCTAATCGATCCGAGCAAGATTGATAATGAGCTGAGGACTTCATTACTCTATAAGAGTTGCTAGATAGCTTGAAAAATACTCTTAAGATATAATCAGAAGGAAATTTTTAAAAATAAAGATAATGCATCATATGTGCTTGAATTAATATGATTACTCTAGGAAAAAGGAAATCATTTATTGCTGAGCAATGTGAGAAGTATATATACTTAATTCACGCTTATAGCTTTCTATAGAGCTAATTTCTTAGTTTCCAATCCAATTTTTATCGATATCGATCATTTTTGGCAGTCAAATATGTTTCACATTTTTGCAAATAGTGCGTTGAATGTCATATCCTCTTTATCCATGAAAGAAGGGAAATCATTAAGAGCAGCGTTTTTAAAAGCAAGATCATGATCAATTAAAATCCAGCCCAGTTTTAAGGGATATATATTTCAAATAATTTGAATTCATTTAATATATAATTAGGTGTTATAATAAATTTTTAATTTAATTTCAGCAGTGTGTTTTATATTTATAAAATTGATTTATCTAAGCTATTTCGCTCATTTCAGTAATAAGCCATTTCATAGCAGGTTAAATGGGTTTTTGAGTTTTAATACTCATAAATGATGGAAATTACTAAGAAACCATAAAATAACGAAAATGGAAATTCTGATTTTAAGCAATTTTCATTTATTAAATTAAAAATATTTCTTATCCCATCATTATATGCTTCATATAAGGATTCTTATAATCTTTATCAGTTTTATAAAAATAATAAAAACTTGGCTTTTTAATAGCTCCTAGAAAGTATTTTCTCCAACTCTTTCATGTATAAAGTCTTTCTTCTAGACTTAGGTGTTATAAATATGGACTCAACTTACTTGTGGGTGTCTAAGAATGCCTACAGTCAATTTGTCCAGCCAGATGGTAAAAATCTCTATTGGACTGACGACATTAACTTTGAGCTTCCTATTATCATGGAAACCTCTGGTCAAGGCTCCACTCCTCCGCTTACATATATCAATCTTTTCCAAGAAGCTTTACAAACCCATGCCCAGCAGCCAGCATTGCGTGTAAAACGTGGGGGAAAATGGGTCACATGAACTTATCAGCAATATTATGACGATACCTTAAGGTTCGCCCGAGCTTTAATTAATCTTGGCATAAGATCTCGGTCAACTGTTAATATCATTGGCTTTAACGCTCCTGAGTGACTAATCAGCTTTTCCGGAGCTTTATTCGCTAACTTAGTGCCTATTGGTGTTTATACCACAAATGGCCCAGAAGCTTGCTTTTATGTGGCTGATCATAGCCAAGCTGAAGTAATTATCGTCCAAAATGAAGCTCAACTGCAAAAATACCTGACTATATGGGATAGACTACCTAAGCTAAAAGCAGTAGTTGTTTATTTACCTGGAGCAGGGCTAGAAGCTATAAGAGCAGGCCGTCAAGTTTATACCTGGGAAGAATTTATGGCAACTGGCAGTGATACTGAAGGAAAAGAATTAGCAAAAAGGATGAGGGATATAAGCCCAGCTCAATGTGCAACTGTAGTCTATACTTCTGGTACAACTGGACCACCTAAAGGTGTAATGTTAAGTCACGATAACTATATTTGGTGTGCTAAAACTACAGTAGATGACGCTAAAATGATGGATGAAGCGGAAAATGTTTTGGTCTCTTATTTGCCACTGAGCCATTCTGCAGCACAAATTATGGATATTTTTGGATCACTTTATAAGAAAGTCGCTTTATGGTTCGCTGATGAAAATTGTTTACAAGGGACTTTAGGAGCTACGCTTAAAGAAGCAAGGCCAACATTTTTTATGTCAGTTCCAAGAGTTTATGAGAAAATTGAAGAAAAAATTAAAGCGATTGCGGCAAGTAAAGGGAATTTAGCAAAGAAAATTGGGATGTGGGCAAAACAAGTAGGTTATAAAGCAACTTTAGAGCAACTGCAGCAGAAGCCGACTTCTTGGAAGTATAGCCTAGCTAATACAATAGTTTTTTCAAAGGTAAAGCAAGCTTTGGGCTTAGACAGATGCAAAGTTTTTATTGTGAGTGCTGCACCAGTATCTAAAGCAACACTTGAATTTTTCCTCAGCCTGAACATACCATTAATGAATGTTTATGGAATGTCAGAATGTGCAGCCCCACAAACAATGAATTACCTTCATTGTAACAATATATGGAGCGCTGGGCAACCTATCAATGGAACCAGACTTAAAATCCTCAGCCAAAGCGGAGAAGAAGTTCCGAGAGGAACTCGTGGCGAAATCTGTATGAGAGGACGTAACAGATTTATGGGCTATTATAAAAGTGAAATAGAGACCAAAGCAACAATTGACAAAAACGGGTTTTTACATAGTGGAGATGAAGGGTATATCAATGAAAAAGGATTTTTATTTATCACAGGGAGGTTTAAAGAGCTGATTATTACAGCTGGTGGTGAAAATATCCCTCCAGTTCTAATAGAAGATACTATTAAAGAAGAATGCCGGCTTATTTCTAACTGCATGCTTGTTGGAGACTATAAAAACTATTTAGCGTTACTAGTAGCTATTAAAACAGAGCCTGGCCCAGATATGACACTGACAAGAAATTTATCACAAGAAGCCCTAAGGATTTTAGCAGAAATTGGAAGCCCAGCTAAAACTTACGATGAAGCCATGAATGACCAAAAAGTTAAAAAGTATATTCAGGAAGGAATTGATAGAGCAAACAAAAAGGCTACTTCTAAAGCTCAGTATGTAAGGAAATGGGTGTTTTTGCCAACAGATTTTTCACTGCATAATGGAGAGCTAACCCCAACTATGAAACTTAAAAGAAAATTTGTCACTCAGAAATATGCAGAGTTGATTGAAGACATCTATAGGAGTCCTAATTTATAAGTTGGCTAATAATTATTTAACATTAAACTTTGCTTAATACTTGATAATGCTTATATCAATATCATAAATAATTAGAGAATATTCAGTTTAATTATAATTCTATGCCTGTTTAGGTTTCCTAGTACTGATAAATAAATATCCAATAAGTGCACATAATGTGGCTACACCAAAAATCAATAAATATTTCGGACCCTGGATCGCCCATTCTCTAGGAGGGTAAAAATTGTGAATAAAGCTTTGGGCTTCAAGATAAGGCTACATATATGATACTGTTACGTAAAGCCAAAATGTGTAATACACAAAAATCGTGATCCCAGACAACATTAATGCTCCACCAAATGCTTTGGAAGACATATTAAATTTTATTGCAAACGTGTCAAGCCATTTTAATAAAGATTTCTTACATCAAATTCAGGCTTTCTTTATTTACTATTACCCTCCAAGAAGTATCTATAAATTTTTAGGATTGTAAGCTATAAACAGATTATTAATTGGAGAATAGCATTAATTATATTTCCATAGTCTTATTATATCCGAAATGCAAAATTTAATGATATCCTCTTTAAAGATGATTAACCTTGAACATAATTAATCACTAATAATTAGTTTATTGATAGAAATTTTGGGTTTCAAAATTTAAGATGGAACCTTCTTATAATTTTCCTATATTTCAACCTATAAAAGGAAACAGAAGAGTTGATTATGGAGGAATTCTTGGTTATTTGAAGCTAGCATTTAATAAATGTTTTGTATGAATGATTAGAAAATCAAATACAGTCAGAGGCTCCATAACTGTGAATATACTTGATATAAATGATGGAGTCATTTGACCTAAAATTTCAAGAGGCAATTACGAGAAATTCTTGTGAGTAGATACATAAGAATAATTGATGGAAAAGGCTGAAATTATGAGATCTGTTGGATTCACAAGCGTTTTGCGCAGCATTCCAGTATGATGATGAAGAAATTACACTATTTCAAGAATGCAATAATGCTAGTTTTTTTATACTAAAAATTATATGAGTCATTTACTGTTGCTATGAATTTGCCAAATTCACTGTTTTCTATATTCTCTCTTATAAAAATATATGGTAGCTATCTGATCTTCGGATTATTATGCACTCTTAGTAAAAATTGCCAAAAAATTATAAATAACTACTAAAATATTATAAGATAAAAATGCATAAAAGAAAAGAGTTTCAATTAGACACGCTCGGCTTAAGAGCTAGTCGTTCAACTTCAAACTTAGGCCAAATAGAAAGGCCTGTAATAAAAAGGTTTACGTTCGTACAAAGAAGCCCGAGCAGCCCAAATAGCCCTATCAACAAAAATTGGGAAGATGCTTCTAATTCTTCTTCTAAAAATAAGGGGTTTAGTAGCAACTTGGATATTGAGCCAATCAATTCTAATTGCGAAAACAATTTCTGTGAAGAAGAAGATTCATTAGTTAGAGATCTTGTTGAACTGATGGAGCACACAAAAGATCAGATAAAAGAAAAGCAGCAGCCAGTGAAAAAAGCGAGCAGGGTTTCAAAACAAACAAATAAAGTCCAAAACCAGAAAGAGCTTATAAATTTATCTACAGGATTTAAGATAAGAACTAAGGTCCTTTCTCCTCAAATAATTCTTAGAAGATCAAGCGTAAAAAAAGAAAACGAAAAAAGATGAAATTTGGTTCATTAAAAATGTTCATTAGTTATAATAAAAATATGCATTTTTGAAGACTTTTTGAGTAATTTCATAATAAAAAGAATGACTTGGATAATATAAATAGTTTATTTTCAGTAAAAAAAAATTAAAAGCTTTATTGATACATAAATTATTCATACATTGAAAAAATAATCCAAAACGCATGACTATTTTTTAAAAATATTGAAAATATTATTTTGTTTAATTTTCTGATCTATATTATTTTGTATAAATGGCTTATACGTTTTCCATCATCCTCATTGCTTTTAAATATGATACTATATTTTTATAATGGGCTGTTGTGCTTCGAGGCCTGAACAAGAAACGAAAGCTGACGACGAATCAAAAAAAAACCGAGAATCCCTAATTCAGTCCATAAAGCAAAATCCTATCAAGCATTCTCGCACACACGTTCTATCAAGAAAACCCTCAATGAAGCACAATACAAATTCTAGCGATATAATAGAGCCAGTTATTACAAATAATTTGCAAGGACCTCTCAAGCAATATTACCAAACTGTTAAAATTGAATGCAAAGGCACAGATAAAGAATTTCTAATTGCCATAGATAAAAGGACGCAAGCCAAAAGAGTTTTGAAAAAATACCCAAGACCTAACAATGATGAAGAAGTTCGCGAATTATTTTTAGAAAAAGTTGAAATTCTAAAGCGAATGGTATAAAATATGCAGGCTCATCCAAATATTCAACAAACTTATGAATCAATTGAAACTCCTTCATGCTATTATATTGCTTCGGAATATTTTAATGGTAGCGAGTTATTACAAAAAATCATAAGTGATTCATATTTGAGTGACTCTATCGCGAGTCAATGCATGTATGACATGTTTAATGGGCTAAATTATTGTCATCAAAGAGGGATTATTCATTCACATTTGAAGTCAGAAAATTTATTTTTTGAAGCCAAATCATCAGACTCTCATCTAAAAATTGCGAATTTTGACCTTTCTAGATATTTATATGGGAGAAAAAGTGTAAAAACTACAGTTCGAGATGTAATGGTAACTTAGATGTATTATAAAGCTCCAGAGACTTCAAACGGGATATCTAATGAAAAAAGTGATATATGGAGTGCAGGAGTTATTCTGCATATCATGATTACAGGAAAATTCCCATTCATAGGGAATACTAAACAAGATATCTTAGCTTTAACCAAAAAAGGACTGAGCTTAAATTCTCCACAATGACTTCAATATCCTGACTCGTTATTAGACTTATTAAAGAAACTTCTTGCTTTCAATCCTGCTGAAAGGCCTTCAGCATTTGAAGCAATGAACCATCCTTGGATACAGTCTAATTTAAATACTCCTTCAGGTGCAAATCCTCTATACTCAAGTGCATTGACTCAGCTAAACGATTTCAGAAAAAAATCAAAATTTGAAAAATGCATCCTAACCTTCATAGCCTCAAATACGTTAACAAGAGAAGAAGAAAAGCAACTATCTGATTTATTTGAGCAGCTTGATACTAATAAAGACGGGAAATTAAGCAAAGAAGAGCTGAAAGCTGGATATGAACATGTGGATATTGATTCAAATATTGATATAGACGCGATTATGAAAAGTTGTGATGCTGATGGAAATGGGACTATTGAATTCTCTGAATTTTTAGCAGCTGCTATTGATTGGAATAAAATGATATCGCAAGAAAAATTGAAAAAGGCATTTAAATTGTATGACATCTCAGGAGATGGATCTATAAATCTATCCGAGCTTCAATACTCAATGCCAAAAATCCCAAAAGAAGAGCTTCAAGAATTCATAAAGCTCTTAGACAAAAATCACGATAACCTTATAAGTTATCAAGAATTCTCAGCATTTATGAAACAATTAATTAAATAATTCATAAATTTATTTTAACTTCTGTGTTTTTTATCCGGATGCTTCCCGTTTTTGTCGTCTTCTCTTTGCCGCTTGGATTTCTTGTACTCTAAAACTTCGTAATCTTGTAGCGGAACCATCATTGAGCAGATTTTTTCTGCGACTTCTCCTTCAAGTTCTTGTGCTTCTTTTCCCATCCTAACCCTTAGCATCCCATCAAATGGGTTTCTTAGGTGGTTCGTGGCGTCTAGTTCTAGTCGGCATTTCTTAATTCATCTAATTCTAAAATTAGCAGCGATAGAAGGGTCATCTCCAAAAATTCCTGGCTTAAAATTAGGGTCAATATCTCCTACGATTTTGGCAAACCCATAAAAATATTTATCATCCCTAAAAATCAAAGCAACATTTTCGCTTTGTTTTAAAGAATTTCTCAAAACAGTTAGGTTTGAATTTGTAGTAGCCCATGCAGAATGAATGAGGGCTGTCTGAACTGCCTCAGTTGTTCCGCACGCAATAAAATAGCGGGAAGTCCCTTGAAATTGGACCTGCCCGGCAGGGAGAAATAAAGAATCAGTTTTCATAGGCACCATTGAATGAAACATTGGATTAATTATCTCAGCAAAATATTTATCAGGGAGATATGTAGGCGGATCGTTAGTTCTTTCATGCCTTTCCTTGCATTGAGGACCTTTTATGCAAAATCCAAGCTCGTAACGAGGGCAGCGCTTCTGGTTCGGGTCTATGTGCTTGAAAACACAATCTTCTGAGGTGCATGGACGTCCTTTGGTAATTGATGAGCAGATTGGCATTCTGGAAAGGTCGTATTGGTGGAGGTACTCGCACTTGTCGTCTTTTTGACAGAGACCTTTGAGCCAGTGCTTGCAGACAACTGTTCACTTTCGTCGGTCTATTGTTTGCTGTTTATCTTGCATTGAGTCCATCTTGGGTAAATTATTATATTTAATAAATTAGAATATATAAAATTTCACAAAAAAAGGCTTAAAATTTATGCAAAAGTGCATAATTCATGTTTTTAGTTAAATATATAATTAAAGGAGTAAAATATCCTGTGAAGTAAGACCATTATTAATTTTTAAAAATAATTCACTTATTTGTGAATAAGAGCAGAATCTATTGTTAATTAAACGCAAATGCAATAATTACCTACAAGAATTTCAGTAAAAAAGCAATATGTTTATTTCTAAATATTTAGATTAGGTTTTGTATTAAAACTCGCTAATTAAGAAATTATTTCCCATATTTAAAAATATTTATATCCATATATTAAAAATGACTACTGCTCATAAACCTAAAAAGGACATCACAAGGCTTGACTTAAGTTTAACCTTTTCACCAAAATTCCAAAGCACAAACAAATATGACCCTCATTCTCCTCCTGGGTCAGCATTAAAGACTTCTCACCTAAGCCCACAAATAAAGAGTCGCAACGAATTAAGCCCTATCCAAAAGATGAAAATTCTTAGCTCAGCACTTTCTAAGTTTGAGAGTCCCATTTCTGTGAAAAATTTAAATAGCCTAAAAAAAAATAGTTTTGATGGAAATTCTGAAACTTCGACTCAGAAATCATATGAAAATCCATCAAGTTGTGATTGCAAGCACTTAGCTATAATAGAGGAAGCTAATGATTTAATCACAAATTTGAGATTAACTATATCAAAATTAAAGAAAGAAATTAGAGAAAAAGATGAAAAAATTGTTTACATAGAAAAATTAATAAAAGAAAATGAAAATCAATTCAATAAGTTACTCGTAAATCAAGGAATCTGCTCAGAAAAGAGCGAAAAAAATAAAGATGAGACAATAAAAGCACTTGAAAATAAGCTTAAGCTCCAAGAAAAAGAAATAGCTTCTCGCTATGCCAAAGAAAAAAAAATGTTTGAGTTTCAAATGCTAAATCTCGAAGAAGACATGAACGAAAAGCTCACCAATGACACCCAGACGAGATTAGAAATTGCATTTCTTAAATCACAGATTTCAAAAATCCAAGACATTCATACTCAACTTACAAAAGAAAACGATAGCTTAAAAAATCAAATCAAAGAAACTCGAATGGAAGAACTAATGAAATATTCATTTCAGATAGCATCTGAGTTATCTCAGCTATCAAGCTTTATTAATTGGTTTCAGTCACAAGGAGAAGTAAGTTTAGCCGCAATTCTCTTAACGTGTCAAGTTCACGTTGATTCAAATCAGTCACCAGATTCTGCTGTTAGGGCTTTAGAAAAAGCAGTAAAAGAAATAAGCAATATAAGGGAATTTATATCGAATTATCAAAAAGAGAAGATTAAAGGACTCTAATAAAGAGCGCTAATATTGCTATTAATAAATTATTTAGTAAAACTTATTTTATGATTTAGGAGTTTAATTTTGTTTTATCAAATCCAAATCCAAATAAAAATTTCAATTTAACAATGATATGATTTGATTATAATTGAATATAATTTGATAAATACTCAATCAAAAGAAAATTATGACAATAAAATCTTAAATTATGTAAATTGCTTCCTCAGATTATCTTTAAAATGGATTAAGATATATAATTCTTTATTTAAAATAAAATAAATTATTTTATTTATTTTTTAAAATCTATTTTTATTGCTCGTTCACCTTTAATCATCAAATTTTAATTAATTACACAAAATTAATTATTTTTATAACCTAAATTTTTTAATTAATAATTCAATCTGTCGAATAAATCTACATTTAATTCTCCAATTTTTCCATTTAAATCCTTATTTTCGCTTACATTTCCCCAAATTTCCAGCTTATTTTCTTAATTTTTAAAATATTCACCCCATTTATGGCTCTATATCTTAATCTAGAAATCTTATGGCTCGGGCCTTATAATAAAAAATGACTTATTACGACAAGCAAGAAACGCGTCCAGATCTTGGCGAATTCTATGGTTTCCATCACGTTCGTTTTTACGTCTCCAACTCAAAGCAAGCCGCTTCGTTCTACACATCTCGCTTTGGGTTTTCTCCGGTTGCCTATGAAGGATTGGAAACAGGAAACCAAAAATTCTGTACCAATGTCGTCCGAAGCAACCATGTAGTCATCGCTTTTACCTCAGCTCTCACTCCTGAAGACAATGAAGTGAACCGTCACGTTGGCAAGCATAGTGATGGAGTTCAAGACATTGCCTTTAGTGTAAGTGACGCAAGAGGGATGTATGAGAAAGCGATAGCTAAAGGCTGTAAAAGCTTCCGTGAGCCACAGGTTTTACAAGATCAATTTGGATCTGTTATAATAGCGTCTCTCCAGACTTATGGAGACACTGTTCACACATTAGTCCAAAATGTCGACTATACAGGACCCTTTTTGCCTGGCTTCAGAGCAATCACAAAAGATGATCCATTAAACTCTGCCTTTCCTCAGGTAAATTATGACATTATTGATCATGTTGTAGGAAATCAGCCTGGTGGCGATATGACTCCTACAGTAGAATGGTATGAGAAATATCTAGAATTTCATCGATATTGGTCTGCTGATGAGTCTGTAATCCATACCGATTATTCAGCATTAAGGTCTGTTGTGGTTGCTGATTGGGATGAAGTGATCAAAATGCCTATTAATGAGCCTGCTGATGGACTTAGAAAAAGTCAAATCCAAGAATATGTCGAATATTATGGTGGAGCAGGCGTACAACATATTGCCTTAAAAGTCAATGATATTATTTCAGTAATAAGCACCTTAAGGGCTAGAGGTGTGGAATTCTTAGAAGTTCCTCCTAAATATTATGATAGCTTAAGAAAAAGACTTGCGCATTCTGCGGTACAAATTGAAGAAGACTTAAAAAGAATTGAAGACCTTCATATTTTGGTTGACTTTGACGACCGTGGGTATTTACTTCAGATTTTCACAAAACCAGTAGAAGACAGACCTACTCTGTTTTATGAAATTATTCAAAGACATAATAACAATGGATTCGGAATTGGAAATTTTAAAGCCCTATTTGAATCATTGGAACAAGAGCAAGAAAGAAGAGGTAATTTGATCTAATTCTAATAAGATTTTTACTTAAATTTGTGTGAAAAATAGATTGGTTAATAAAACCTTGACATTTTTGGAATTGATAAAAAACGAAATTCAATTATATTTATATAAATAAATTTTATTAATATTTATTAAATATCTTTATTGTGGAATTTTATGGGATAAATTTTTAACTAATTCTTTTAAGAACCATCATATTCATATCCTCAGAAATTCTTTCAGCTTCAATAAACTGTTTCACTAAATTAAAAAATCCCATACACAAGCTCCCTTCACATGGCAGTCGAATCGGGCTATTTTTTATTCCATCATATAATATAAATCCAGGCAAAACCACTACAAAATGATAATTTGGACAGTCAGTTATTTCTGACTGCCCTTCCGCTGCAAACTGTAAATGAATATCATGCAAAGCTTGATTATTAATAACTACCTCAGCAGCTTCTAAAGGACTTTTATTAGCAATCTGTGATTTTATCTCAAATAATATGCTCCCTTCTTCAAGATCTGCATTTGCAGCAAAAATTCCATGTAATGCTGCAATTAACCCGCACGCATTGTCTAATACAGATGTTTGTTTTATAAAATTTTCCAATTGAATTGGCTCTCCTTCAAATATAGAGCCTTGCTCATAAAATTTATAAGCCAAAAGTATCGCACTTCCTTCTATTTCTTCATCAAAAGAAAAAATTTCAAAAAATTCCCACTGACTACTAAGTCCAATAGTCCGAAAATATTGAGTAAAAATTTCAGGATCGCTTTCTAATGCTGGCCAATTCATTTTTTATTAAACAAGAATTATTTTAAACATTAGCAGGGACAAGAGGATCAAAGCCAAGCTCCTCAACTGGAATTCCAAACTCAAAAAGCTTCCCTTCATAAGTTTTCACCATATTGCTGTGTGCTTCTCTTATTTTCTTCAGCTCAGTTTGAATTGCAGCGATTTGTTCATTTTTAGAATTTTCTACGTCTTCTAAGGAAGAAGTGACCATTGCAATCGCTTCTGGTCTAAGCTGGGCTGATTGCAAAATTTGATAAAGCTGAACATTTTTAGCTTCAAGTGTTTCTTGGATTGTTTCTAATTTCTTTTCTAGAATTAAATTTCGTAAGCCGACTTTTTGTTGAACTTCTAATATGGAGTCTTGGAATCTTGTATAGATTTCGTCTCTTTCTTTCATTATATAATCGTGCTCTTGTAGTAAAACTTCATATTCCCAGGTCCAGTTTCTGATTTCTTCTTCAATGTCTGTAATACGCTTAAATGTGGTATGGAGTTCTTCTTTGTCTTTTAAATATTGTTCAAGTTCCTTTTTCTTTTCTTCGACTTTTAGTTGAGTTTCTTTTAGAGGGTTCACGAAATGTTTATTTTCATATTGAAGCTTGTGTAGGGTTTTTAAGTCAGCTACCTCTAGTTTTCTAAGCCTAACCACGTCTTCTTGCAGCTGCTTTATGTGAGAAATATTTGAGTCTGTTATATTTTTGTAGTAATTTTGGATATCAAGCAGCTTTTGCTGGTGTGTTTTGGTCAAATCTTTGATGGCTGCATTCATTTTAGCTTCAATTTGTTCAATGATCCTTTTCTTTTTTTCTTCCATATCAATCCTAAGCCTGTTCATTTTTTCTGTGTATTTGTCTTTTAAGTCAATAGCTTGTCTTTCGAACTCATGCCTTAGCTCCATTTTCTTTTTGTCCTCATCTTTTTTAAGTGATCTTAAATAATCATCTTGACAGACCTCTTTTTCTTTTTCTTGTACTTTAAGTGCTCTTACGTCATATTTAAGCTCTCTCTGTTTTAGCCTATGCTCATCTTCTGAGTTTTTCAGGCCCATTTCAGCTTGAGTTTTCTCTTCAGTTAAGTTGTCAAGAGATGCAAATAGCAAGTGCTTGACCCTTTGTTTGCAGACGTTGATTTCAATGTCGTGCTTTTCTCGAAGCTCTTGGAGGCTTCATTCTTTATTGCGAAAATCGGCTTGTTTCTCTTCAAGGAGCTTCTTTTCAGCCATCCAGAAGTAGTTGATGCGCTCTCTTTCTTGCTGGTAAAGAGATGCAAAGCCGTTCTCTGTTTTGGCTTCTTCTTGGAGCTCTGCGAGCTCCAGCATGAGGTTGGTTTTGTATTCTTCGCTTTCTATGTCTTCGACTGCTTCTGCCTTGCGGCGAGCTTCTGCTTCACCACCTTTTTTGCCTTTGCCTTTGCCTCCTTTGCCTTTACCCCCTTTGGCTCCTTTGCCTCCTTTGCCTTTGCCTCCCATTTATTAATGGCAGTTATGGAGAGTTTATCACTTAAATCGTGAATTTTGAATAAAGCGGGTTTAGATTATTTGATTTATTTTACTTTTTTGTATATAAATCAGGGATAATTCTGAAATTTCTATGCTAAAAATTATTTTCTTTCTTAAATTAATTTATTAAAGCTTTTACTTCAAGGGACATTTAATAGTATATTCCCAATATCCATCATAAATTCTTAGATTTAAATATATAAAAAATTCAACTATTTAAGGCTTATCTGTTTTAATAGAAATTGATGAAAGCTCTGATATCATGATTTCTTTTCCAATAGATTCTCTGCTAAACCTTCTCTTATTTTCTCTTGAATAATGCGGTCTTCTTTTTGATAATTTTTTCGTTATCGCTAGTGTGCCGGATTTTTTGATCGTCTGCGAATTTAAGTTTTTGAGGCCTGAATAAGCTCCAATTCAGTTTGTGTCGCTTGCTTCTTGAATAATAGGGAAATTCACTAACTTATATATAGTCATAGAATTGATAACATCTTGGCAGTTTACAGTTGGGGATCCATCTTCTTCTATACAAGAATCTTGCTCAATAATTACATTTAAATCTGTTCTTTCCCTCCTCAGTTTTTCTGTTTCTTGCTGAATTTGCTCAGAAATATCAGGAAACTGACTCACCAATTTATGAAAATCAGTTTTACATACATAATAGCTTAAACATAAAGTTTTAGCAACGACCGAGTAAAAAGGCTTTTCATCAGTAATTAGTTCGATATCTCCAACTACAGAGCCTTTGGAGAGCGTTTTTATTGTTTTTTTGCCGTCTAATGACCGTATTTCAACAGATCCTTCTATAATAAAGAACATTTCGCTGCCAAAATCATAATGATAAATGATATAATCTTCTGGTAAAAATAATCTTGGCTTAAGCAGCATAGCCAAACTTTCATACAACTCTGTTGAATCTGTTAGCTGAAGATATGTCACTTCTTTAAGAATTGACTTATTACATTCGTAAATTATTGAATTTACAATATTCGATGGCAAATACATGTACAACTGACTAAAATCAATTGGCCCATGCACTTGACTTAGAGATGTAGAAAATGCATAAAACGACTTGAGTTTTTTCATTAGCTGCTCTGATTTTTCAGAATTATTCGTCACACTAAATGGAGAGCTCAGCTTTTTAATGTAGTCTTGCAGCTCAGATTTGTGAGATTCAATGACAGTTGCCATGAACCCGAAAAGCATAGCAATAAGCATATCTCCAATGAAAATCAGGATTATTGTAACGACTCTTTCAGTATCGTTGGCTTCTTGCATAAAAGAATAGCCAGTTAGGGTGAGGATATTTAGTATATAAAAATAAGAAAATGAGGTCTTATTTCACGTTGTAGAGTCTTCGAGATGATTAGACTCAGCCCAGGAATATCCTTCTTCTTGCCAATTCATAAAGTACCACAAGCAGCTTAGCCAATGAATAAAAATGACTGCAATAACCGTTGCTTTAATGCAATTTAAAATAAACGATATATGCCTCCACTGCATTTCCATCTTCGAAAATAATGATTGAAGCCTAAACACTGAAACAATCCTTAATAATCTTAGCAAAATAATTAGGTAAAATGGGTGATCAATTCTCATTTGATCGAATATCAAGTTAAAAGGAGACATTCCCAATATGTCGAAAATTAAAAAATGCTTATGATGCTCAATATCCATTTCTTCATCATTTTTCTTTTTCCTTGAAAATATGGTGTATTTTGATATTATTGCAAAAAATATGATTGATTCTGAAACACAAATAACTTCCATTGTATAAAGAAAATAGTTTAGTTTCATATTGAAGCATACTTCAAGAGGAAGGGCAAATGCTGTGTATATTAGAGTTGCCATATGTAATAGAGTTAAATTCATTCATCTATTGCTTGGTTCTATTGATAGTATTTTTGAAATTTTTGGTGCCATTAATTTTTCTGTTCTTTTTTGGTACTTTTTGGCTGTGCTTGGGTCGTTTGAAATTTTTTTAGCAATTTTATCAAATCGTGAGATGGCTTCTTCAACGTTTTCTGCACAAAAAGTTTCTTTTAGCCTTTTTTCAGCTAGTTGTTGCATAGATTCATATCATTCAGGAAATGCATCCATTAGCATTTCAAGCTGGTCAGCTTTTAGCCTGGCTACCTGGCAAATTTTAATTGCAACTGCACTAGCAGTTCTCACTGCAATTTCAGGAATAAATGACCCAATTTCTCCAAAATGGTCACCTGTTTTAAGCGTTTTTACAACAACTTTACCTCTGATATCAATAATATCAGCTTCGCCATCAAGCATGATAAAAAAATCATTATTCCTTTCACCACCATGCATAATTGGATCTCCAATTAAATAAAATTCTGTATAACAAAGTCTAAACATTGTCCTTGCAAGCTGTTCATGAACTTTTCCATCTTTTTTCCTAAACAACTGAGAATTTTGAACAGCTTCCCAATACCTATAAAGTTGTATATCAGACATAAGAGTAGGGGTCAGATTTTTGAGGATATCTTGATCAATTATTCCTTTATTTGCCTTTCATAAATAATTAAAATAATCGTTAACTTGCTTCATAAATTGTTGATCAACTTTTTTCTTATTGATGAAATCTCTGACGTATTCATAATTATCTTTAAGCTTATATCTCCTAGTAGAAATAAGCTCTTTTATCAGCGAGCAAACACCTCCGAATAGCACAATAAATATAAAAAATCCTATAAGAAACATAAAACAGTTATAAACTTTTTCCCAAGGAGACACACTAGTAATATAACCATATCCTACATGGGACATAACCATAGAGGCCCAATGGTAAGCATGAACCAAAACTGTGGAATTAGAAAGTGAATCGTGTATACTGAAGTTGCTTTTTGATAAATAAATCTTATAAAACCATGAGTGAACTGTATCTTCACTCCTACCAATTTCGATAAAAAAGCATGCGCATAAGTGATTAGCCATAAAATAAACCACAGCTACTTCTAAAAACCTTAAAAAGATAAAATACTTCATTTTATGTTTTAAATAATCAAAAAGATCCACAACACAATAAATTCCAGTAATCCTTATTATTGAAAGTATTGTTATTATCCATCTTGGCTCTGGCGTCTCACTTAGCGAAAATATCATAGCAAATGGAAGAAACAAAAATAAATTGTGAACGGACTTTCAAAATGCAGTTTTAGGCTTGACGTTAGGAAATTTCTTTTTTACAGCTGAATGCGGGCATTTGGATGTCACATCATATAGCATCCAATAATATATGGCAAAAATTAAATAAATCATCATTGAGCAGATTTCCAAGCTGATCGACCAATGCTCATATTTGTACTCAAAAGCAATTTGAAGTGGTATTCACACAAAATTATAAAAATTCACTATAAAATACACAAGCTTCTTCCATTTGTAGGTATGAAATTTGACCAGAAGTGGGTTAAATTGGAATGTATAAACAGGCACATCTCCATGTGCAAAATTTTTTGTTTCCAATGCATCATGTGTTACATTCATGTCTTCTTGGTCATTTGATATATCTTCTGGCTTTTCTTCCTCTTTATTTTCTATTGACGTAAATTTAATCATTTCTGAGTCATTTTGATATGCAATTAGTGCTTTCATGCTGTTATTTTGCATAGTAACCCTATTCATTCTTTCTCTATCTGCAGCAATTCTTCTTACTTTTTGAGAAAAATCAGGATAATTATTCATAACGAAATTAAAATCACTCATAGACAATATAGCCAATGTTGTGTCAATTTTTGCCCTTACTGTTGCGCTTCTAACAGAAGGAACTATTTTAAGTAGAGCAATTTCTCCAAAAACCATGCCACTACCTAGGGTATTAAACACAAACCCTGTAGATGACACAATTTCTACTTCTCCTTCTAAAATAAAATACATCTCTAAACCAAGTTCACCTTCGGTGACTATTCTTTCTCCTCCACAGACCATAGAAAGCTTGCATCTCCTTATGATAGATAAAATGGCACCTTTTTCATCTTCAGGGAAAAACCCTGATTTGGTTAGCCCAGCAAATAGGAAATATCTGATATCAGTCCTGAGAGATTCAGGAAGATCTAAAAGTATTTCTTCGTCGTCACAGCCTTGAAGCTTAGTTCATAGAAGATTATAATAATTTAGCACACGATGCTGGAGGTCAGTTGAAAGCTTGCAATGGCTCATTCATTGTTTTATGATAGAGACTTTAGCTAGGTGGTCTGTGTGGTTTTTATGGTAATTTGTTGCAAGATTTCAGGCTCTGCTAATTAAAAATGTTTCTAAAACGGTTGATGCGATTAGAAATATCATATTTAAGACTTTCTCTGCTGTTGTGCAGACTGGGACGTCGCCGTAGACTCCTAGAGTTACTATAGAGTAGCCAAAATAAAGTAAGTTTACATACTGGTCGAAAATTGGGATATCTAGAATTGTGTCATCAGGATCGTAATAGTTGTTAAGAGAAAACTGGTTGATGAAATTTTCTTTATTAAACCTAGTGTTAGGATTAATTCAGTACTGCAATTTCGCTAAATAAAAAGAAATGCAAGCTACATAATGTGCGTAGTATATAACTAGCGTTATTGACTCAATAAGAGTTATTAATATTATAGAAGATTTCATATGTTGCTGCAAAAATCCAAATACATTCCAAATTCTTTTTACTTTAAAAAACCTCACAAGCTTAAAAAATGCTGATGCATATTGAGGTGCGTCGAATGCTATTAAGAGAAAATCAATAGGAATCGACGATATTATATCCATTAATAAATAATTTTCCAAATAATTTTTTCTTATTGAATCAATATCACTGTTATAAGTCCCATGTTCTGTATATAAAGATGTATTCGAACATACAGCAATATCAATTATATAAATCACATATGCAACAATGTCAAACGCTAGCCATAAATCAAAATCAGAATATTCAAAAGCAATTATAAACGGGATATAAAAAAGATAAAACCCAAAACTAATTGATATGGTAAGCAGCCAGATATAAAAAAATCGAGAAAAAGGATCAATAATGTAGGACCCTTGGACATCGTTGGTTTTGGCAACAGATATAAACCTTTGGATGCAATTTTTTTCTGAATGGTCTATATGAGTCCCGAAGCTTGGGTCTGTGTTCTCATCAGAGCTGTCTGAAGAATCAGAGTCCGACTCATCAACTTGTAGATCATATAAATAATCAATATCTTCAGTATTTGTAGTTTTTAGTCTTTGCTCAGCTACGTTTTTTAAGAATTCATGATATTCAGGGTAATTTTGAAGCACAGGCATAAGGTCATTTTTTGATATAGATGATATCATGGTGGCATTATAAGATCTCACTGATAGTGATCTTCTTTTGTCTAATAGTACCCCAATCTCTCCAAAATAGTCCCCTTCTTCTAAATAAGCGATAATCGTTTCAGAGTCAGCTGCAATCACTTCCACTGTTCCTATTTTAATAAAGAATAAATCTTCTGCATAATCTCCTTGTCTAATTATATAGTCTCCAGCCATAAAGACTTTAGGGATTAGACATCTTACTATAGACAGCACAAAAGAAGGATCAGCCATCTCAAAAATTGCGACTTTAGGAATCATATCTTTATGTATTGATACAGAAATTTCACTTTTTAATGATAAAGGAAGCTCATCTAAAAACCCTCAATCAATAAAATGCGAAAACTGTGTCCTTACAAAGTAATAATAAGCCAAAATTCTTACTTTTAAATGAGAATTTATATGGCGCAGTCTGCACCATTTTTTTGCTCTTTCTAGCTTTTGTTCTGTCTCAAAATCTTTTGCTTTAACTGTAATTAGCATATGAACAATCAATCCACAAATAAAAGCACATGTAAAAACCCCAAGTATCATAATAATCGCAGAAATTACTTTTTCTCCGGCGGTATTTGGGATGGGGCTATTATAAGAAATTCTTGATAACATACTAGCTGCTCAATAAATAGCGTCTGTATAAATTTCATAATTTTGGGCGTGTCCGTCAATTCAAGGCTGCAACCAATTGTGAGGATTATTTTTATCAACTTCAATTCTTGCTACAACTAGTAGAAGCATTCCTGTACACTGAAAAATTACTAATAAAAGTATCAAGTATTTGCATACTTTCATAAGAAAGCCGCCATATGCTTTTTTGAGCAGAATTTCTTGATTTTCAAAAAAAGTAAAAAATTGGAAAAACCTTAAAGTTTTTAATATCCTAAATAAAGCAACACCTCAGCCATCTAAATTTACAGCCATAATCAAGGAAAAGAACGAGTAGGGTATTGACGAGACTAATAAACAAATATTATGCAAATATGTTGACTTCTCATGAAGCATCCACATACGACTCCACACTTCTAAATTTTTTAAAATTCTTCTTGAAATAAAATCACATAAAAGAATAATTTCAAAAGAAATCTCAATAGCAAGCCATACAGAGGATGGAAACCCTTTTATCCCTAAGAAATAAGTTGCTGTAAAAATGTTGTATAAATTTACGATCAGGATTAGAATCGCTCATTTTGTATGAAAATCATGTTCACTTGTGGACGTTAATTTTATATAAGTTTGCATTTCCAAATCCTGCTTTTTCTTATGTTTTCTGAAATTTTTCTCTTTCTTGATAATGCCAGTTCCAAGTGCTTTTTCACTCAGTTTTTCAATGCCAGGATTATAGCTATCGACTCTCATAAAAGAACTAGGGTTTATGCTTGAGCCTCTTATTATCATTTTATTTTTAGAAAAATTTATCTGACTAATTAATTTCTTTGCCAGCTATTCACTTCCTTGAATAAAAAAATTCCTTTAAATCACTGCCTAACAAATTAATTTTGCAATTTACTTCATTATTACTTAATGTTATCTTACAATCATGCCATTGAAATCATCCCTAACCGACTCTACTGAATAAGTGACAAATCCCCGCCCCGTAACAAAGCGAATTCATCATATTTCTGCATAGATAATGTAAAAGATATATAGGAACTTACCTATGAGCCTTTTAATCAAGATTTCGGGCCAATTAACCTAGGAATGACATATAGGTTTTGTATCGAATTAGACAAGCTTATTAAAAACCCTTCATTATCTCAGCACCAAATTTTTCATTATGCTGCTTTGGATCCAGTAAAGAGAACAAATGCGGCTTATTTAATGTGTGCGTATCAAGTTTTATTTCTTAATAAAACAAGTGAAGCAGCATGAATGCCATTTTCTGTGCTGCCAAGGTTTCTTGACTATAGAGATGCAGGGTTTGGGACGTGTAGCTATAAATGTACAATATTGCATTGCATTCAAGGGCTGGAAAGAGCGGTGAAGCTTAATTGATTTAACCCAAAAACGTTTAATTTTGAAGAGTATGAAAATTTGCAAAGGATAGAAAACGGTGATATGAATTGAATAATCCCAGGAAAAATGCTTGCTTTCAGCTCACCAAGCCCAAACACTGTTGATGGGGATGGGTATAAATGCTTTACGCCTGAAGACTATTGCCCTGTTTTTAAAAAATTAGGAATCTCTAGTGTAGTAAGACTGAATAAAAGGACTTATGAAGCAAATCGATTTAAAGCTGAAGGAATAAATCACTATGAGCTTTATTTTCTCGATGGAAGCTGCCCATCTGAAGAAATAGTAAAAAAATTCATAAAAATCGCTGAAACTGAGCCAGGGGGAATTGCAGTGCACTGTAAAGCAGGATTAGGAAGAACTGGGACTCTTATAGCTTGCTATGCTATGAAACATTATGAAATTTCAGCTGCCGCTTTTATTGGCTGAATCAGAATTTGCCGCCCTGGAAGCGTTCTCGGACCTCAACAACAATTTTTAATTGATATGGAATTAATTTGTAAAAGTTGGCGAAACAGTGAAAGTAACGCAAATTTATTAAAAAAATTAAAAGATGAGTTTTTAGAAAAAACAGAATTAACACCTGAAGAAACTTTTATAGCAAAATTCGGGGATTTTGGACAAGCTAAAAGGCTTGTTAACGCTAAAAAAAATAATCAATCAATAACGCCTGAAAGGAGAAGAAGCTTGGATAGGGTAAACTTTATATAGGCTTATACACCCTCCACGAGATCAGCATCCGTTACCTATGATTCAGTCAAGTCTAAATCTTATAGGAACAATGCAATACAGAACATTTTTATGTCAAGGCCTCAGAATTATAGGCTGCCTTCTCATACCCCGATTACTAGAGCAAAAGCTTCGATTTAGATAAAAATTTTAAAATTAAGGAAAACTCTCGAGCTGCTTTATAATATTATCAACTTCGCTTAGCAGTCCTTCTGCACTTGGGATATTTCTATTGCTATCATAATATTCCTCGCTTTCTTCTTCATCTTGGCTTGAAAAAGTTGGCTTCCTGCTTTCTTTTTCTAGTTTTCTTTTCAATCTTTCATTTTCAATTGACAACCTTGAGCATTCCCTTTGCAAATTTTCTATAATTTTATTGCATTCTCTATTCGTACATTTATCATTATTTCTGGTATTTCCGTATGAATTTGGCTCTGGGCTTGCTTTTCTGAAAGAGTCATTTTTGGGCCTAGAAAAAGACGCTGTGAGAGTTCTTCTTGCCTTAAAAGCTGAAACAATAAAGGTGGGGTCAGGCTGCTGATCATTTAATATTTGTTCATATAAAATTGAATATTTATCAGTAAGGGCTGTATGGGGATATGATGTAAAATTATCAACAAGCTTATTGAGAATTCTTGTTAAGAAATTCATTGAATCTTTGTTGTCACGAATATCGATTACAAGTAAATATTTATTTTCGTCTAAGAGTCTTTCAGTTTCTCTAAAAGATTTTGAGGTTAGGTGGTTACCACGGATATCGATATATTTAAGCCATATATCACAGTGCAAAGCAGTTAAAATGTGCTCCCAGCCGTAGTCGCCAATGTGGTTGTAGCCTATTATTAATTCTTCCAGGCCTTCAGAGTTTCCTCCTATTGAGCCTCTTAAACTTTGAGCTCAGGTTTCAGTGTCTCGTCTTTCACCTTGTTTTCCTATAATTCTTGATATCATGTATCCTGATTTTTCACCTAGCTCATTTCATGATAAGTCTAAGCTTTTCAATTGATTTTGGTTACTGAGTGCAGATAATAATATTTCCAGCTGCGGCTCTGAAAATTTGCAGTGGTTTATGACTAGTGAAAGCACAGATGAAGAAATCAAGCCACTTGCAAGCTGCTGCCAGCTACTTTCTTGAAACTCTAACCCAAATAAGCAAAGCTGCTGCAAGCATTGGTTTTTTGCCAAATTATTACACAAAAACTTTGAAAACCTGTGCATAATTGAAGGATTCGCTGCGATAGGCTTTGCATTCGGCTCAGAAAGCTTATTTTTCCGGTTTGCTGATTTTACCTTAGTTTTCTTCTCATAGCTTTTTGTTCATAGTTTTATACAGTTTATTTGCTTTATATTTGATAGGATATTAGGCAGATGCCGAAGTTCTTGGCTTGAAATATCGTCTAGACAAAGCTCAATTTGATTTTCAGTTAAACTGCCTTATTTTTACCTTTCAACTAAATTTTTGTTTGGAGGACATTTAAATCTGTTGGCAAGATCAAGGTACTGCGATTTTGGGTCCGTTTTTGGCTTTTTCCCAGAAGGGCTTCGAGGTCTCTTATTAGAATTTACCTTTGGTTTGGCTGAGAAGTGCTTTTCATTTTTAAATTATAGTTTCAAATAGATGAATTTAGCATATTCAATGAATTTTAATCAGCAATAACATTTCTATAAGGTATGATTATATTAAAAAAATCAAAATTAACTTTCAAATAGCATTTTGTTTAGAGAATTTTAAAATTGTAAGCAAGCTAAAAATGTTTCGATTTTAGTATTTTTCTTAGAAATTACCTTTGATTTGACTGAGAAATATTGTTATTTTTAAATTAATCGATGAATTAGCTTTTCGATAATTTTAGTTCATGCTTTGCATTTATATACGGTAAGATTAAATTAAAAAATTAATGGATGAAATATTGTCATTGTCCAGAGAAGGACTCATTGACAGATGCCAAAATCAAGAAAAAGAAATTAAAAGTCTTAAAAGAAAACTCCAAGAAAAAGAATATAAAATTGAGACATTAAAATTTAAATTAAGGAGAGGCGCATTTAAAGATCCATCAATTTTGATGAAAGAAGCTAGAAAATTAAGAAGTGAAGTCGCTGAAAATTATGGGAGCAGTGAAAATGAATTTTGAAGTGCGCCTTTATCAGGCAACTCTATGAATAAATCAAAACTTGAAGATTTTGAGTCCTTCAAGCATTTATTTCTCTTTTCTCCTTCACCTGTCAATAAAATCACTTTAAAATCTAAAATTCCTAATAAAAGTCCTGAAAGAAATGGGAATTATGTGCATAAAAGATACAAAAGCACAATGGCAAAATATCAAAAAATTCCTTTGCCAGCAATTACTAAGAGGGCTGTAAAATAGACCTCAGCTGAATTTTGTTATAAATAGAAAAAATTGAAACTTTTGATAGCGCTTTAATTAAAATTTCATAAAAATGGAAAAGAGTCTTATGCTTGAAGAGAATGTTGATGAAAGTTTCGAACCTACATATGCAGAAATAAGAGAATATGCAGAATATATTGGTCTTATACTCCCAGAAGATGAAAACTTGCTTTACATAGCAAGAGATGCATTAAAAGCCCCACTACCAAAAGAATGAAAACCTTTTCAAGCCAGAGATGGCGATATTTATTATCTAAATATAGAAACAGGGGAAAAAACATTTGAGCATCCTTGTGATTCGATCTATAAAATAATTGCTAAAGAAGTAAAAGAAATCAAGCTGAGAAAAGATGATGATAAAGATGGGTTATTGCCGATACAAGATCAAAAAAAGATTCATAGTCATAATTTGCCTTTTGCAGTGCCAAATCCTAATCATAAGCCTCCTAATAAAAGATTAACCCAAGAAGAGTATGATATTGAACTCGAAAAAAATACAAAAGAAATTAATGAAAAATTTGAAAACGATTTAAAAGAATTAAGAGCCAAAAATGAAAAAGAAGAAAAAGACACATATGAGTACTTAAAAGCTAAAAAGACAATGCAAGTTTTTGCATATGAAGAAAAAATAGCAACAAATTGTGATGAAGAGATCAAAAAAATAAAAAATAAAACAAAAAATATTTTAAATGAGATCAACCAAAAATTCGAAAATTTTAAAGAAAGAGAAATAAAGAAAATTAAAGAAAACACACAAAGAGAAATTGATTTAGCAATGGTAGTAGAGCCTGAAAACAAAGAATTAGACAATTTAAGAGCTGAATTAGATATTGAACGACAAATTACTCATGGATTTTATGAAAATGTGTATGAACGCACCCAGCACTTTGAAACTGAAAAGATTAAAATTAAAAATAAAATTGAAAAGGAATATAAAAATTCTTTAAAAGCCTTAGAAATTGATATTTTGCAATTAAAAAATGAAGAAATGCAATGAAATAATAAAATTACAGAAGTTAAAAATGAACTTCAAAAAGCGAATGATAATGAAATTAATAAGATAAAATTACGCTATCAACAAGAAATTGACGAAATCAAACAAAATCTAATAAACCAAATTCCAAATAAAAAGAAAAAAGCATTAGATGAGCTGTCTATTAAATTAGAAGAGCAAGTAAAAAATGATATATATAAAAAAATAAATGTATATCGAAAAGCTAAAGAAAATGAGCACAAAGAAAAGCTCGAAAAATTAATGCAGGCTCAGAAATATAAAAAAACTGCCTCAAAGCCTATATATGAGCCTAAAGCTGCTTTTGATAAATTGAAAAATTTGGAAATTGAGTTAGAATTAGTAAATAATCAGCTTTACCTAAAAAATGAAACTTTATTAAAGCTTCAAGAAGAAATAGAATTTTTTCACAGCAAATATTTCAAAATGAATAAACAGTACGACATTTTAATGAAAAGTGCAAAGAAAACCCATCAGCTGCGCTCTAAAAATGAACTATTGAGCTCTGAAAAGAAAAGAAAATCCCCATTTTGCGGCTTAATATCATCAAGTAAATCTAAAGAGATAACTCCTGAGCCAAAACGTAAAAGGGATAGAAATAGTTTGACAGATACAGAAGAAGAAATAATTAAGAGCTGAAGAAGCGAAAAACCTGATAATTTTGAATACGTAAATGAACATAGGCAATTTCCTTTGCATTCAACTTCAAACTTTACAGATAATCAACTTCGTAGCTCAGAAATCAAGCTCAAAGTATCTGACCGGCAAGTTGATTTAGCTAAAGAGTTTGCTTGGAAGCATTCAAATTGACTAAGCAATTTGAAAGCTGATATGAATGTATTAAAACCTAAAAAAATCAGATGAGCTTAATTATTTAATTTAAATTATTTGTTGCTTTAAAAATCTTAAAATAGGACTTAAAATAATTTTTGTTATATTGCTATTTAAATTTGAAAATCAAGAATCTGCCATATCTTTAAATTTTTCAAAAATAAAGTTAAGACCTATAATATTTAAACCAAGCAAAGTGCCATAAAACCAAATAAAAAATAATAATATTTATAAAAATTGGTTGCATCCCAGTCATTAATATATTCCCGAAGTAGAAAAGCAAAGTAAACTTATTTTCAACCATAAAAAATCTTTAATTTAAAATTTCCCACCTCAAATCGAATAATTTATTAATGGCTGAGGTATCAAGTATTCTTGCTAATCTTAGAAAGTTAGAATCCAGCCATGATCTCAATCCTCGGCTCCTTATGCAGCTTCTAGAGCAATTCAACACAGCGATCCAAACAGAAAAATCACTGAAAGACTTAAAAATCTATTTCAGCTCAATTTTTCCGTCTCTGATAAATATCTCAATGCAGCTTCCAGAAGTAAGAATAAATAGATTGATGGGTTAGTTTGTGACCTATTTCGAGTTTTTTCTCAAGAAGGATTCGATGTTTCACAAATAATCACACAAGAAATTCTAAAAGCCACAAATGAACAAGTAATTTCAAAAATCCTGAATTTTATTGAAGTCGTTTTAAATTCTGTAAAAAATATCTAGGCACCAAAAGATAAACAAGAACTCCTAAGAAATCGTTTTGAGCACGCTTTTATAAAGCTGCAAGAAAGAGCAATAACCTCAAAACTATCAAAAAGAATAGCAGAGCTTAAAGCATCGAACCATATATTGGGAAGCCAAAAAATAAATTTTAATGATTTTCATACAGAAGATAAAGTAAGACTCATAGGTGACTGGCTAGCTCAAGGCCCATTTTTGAAGACAAATGATGGCGAAATGGTTAATGTTGACGGAATTATTATGGCTGAATTTTTTGCTGACCAACTTAATTTTCAATTACTGTTAGATCACATTTTTAAGCATGAAAACGGTTCTACAGTGGCGTTTAAAGCGTATATCGACCCTCAAAACTCTTCAATATTCCATAAATACCATCAATTTGATGCAGTTGAACTGACCATGCACCATATCGCTGAATTCTTCTCAGCACATGTAGAAGAAGTCAAAGTAATGATGGCTTGCAAACTAATTGATTTTTGGATAAAAAAAGACGAAAATAGGACTCTTGCTCTATTTTTCGAACTAGAAATAGGTGAGCATATGATAACTCATATAAAATTTGGCTCAATTCAGCACTTTTTGCATTTTGTTATAATAACAAATCATTCAATATTAATTCAATGGAGAAATAGAATTGTAGGTGAACTTTTGCCAAAATTTATTCAGGAATTGCTACAACTGCAAGCTTATCATTTATCCAATATTACAGATGAAGGAATTGATGTATTAACTGGAATTGCTTCATTTTTTGAGCAGCTTTTAAGTGATGCATTGTCAGTGCCAGTCCTTTCTAGTGTGGACGAAATTAGAGATGCTGAAAATAAAGCTCTTTTTAAAGAAGCTGAAGTATTGAAAAGCCTGCTATTGGTAACTAATGGGACTGCTTTAATGCAAGGGCTAATTGAAGCAAGTTTAAAAGAAATTGACCACCCAAGATGGCTTGAAGTAAAAAACGAGTATTTAAACATTCTGATTACAGTGGTAAAAGCATGCAAAACCGACAATTTCACCCATATTTCGATATTTTTAAATCCTGATGTGATTAATTGTTTGCAAGGAGAAATCATGAGGTTCCAGCTTTCAACGAAAAATAAAATAATTCAGCTCAATGCATTTGCTATACAAATTCCGATAAATCTTTATTTACTTAACTTGTTTAGAGCTCTTGCAAATATTCTTGAACTTACCCCACAAAATGCATGTGCAATAGAAAGAGAATGCTGGAATAAGCTATTTACTTGTCTTTTTGTGTATAAAACTAATGCGATTTTATGCTCATTGATGAAAAAGTTGGCGTTTTACTTGTTTGAGTGCAAAAATGTAAAGAATTTGAGGTATATTTTATTATCCAGAGGAGTTTTAAGCAAATTAATAGCAGCAGCTGTAGAACCTATAATAACTGTGGAGGAAAAGGATTTCAGATATTTAGCTAGAGAAACATTAGGAATTATTGTCCAATATGCAACGGAAAATGATAATGACTTGTCAGAAGAACTCAAAAGACATCAGTCATGACATGAAATTCCCAAAAATTTGATAAGGAAAAGTGCTAAAAATGATAGAAATAATCTAAGAAAAAGAACTGTCGCGTCTACTGTAGGGTCTCAAAGTGAAGAAATAAAGCAGTTGATGAGGTCAAGAACTAATAGATACGTATAGTTTTAAAATAAAGGTATTTTATTTATATGAGAATTTTTAATTTTTTTTATAAAATCCCTTACCCTAAATTTATAAGAAACATCCAAATAAGCCGTATTTAAATTTCTAATAATAACTATCTAAGCTTTAACTGTCTTAAACTTCATTGACTTCTTCTTTAGCTCTTGCTTATATTGTTTTTCCTCCATTTTCCTCAACTTTTCCTTGCTCAGTCCTTGCAATTTTTCTTCCTCCTTCTTTTTCTGTTCCATCTTTTTCTTCAGTCTTTCTTCTTCTCTCTGGGCTTGGACTTCCTTCATTTTTTCTTTTTCAATCGCAGCTCTTTCTTTATCAGCCGCAGCCTTTGCATAAGCTGATAACTTAAGTGTGTGTACTAAATCTGTTAATAATAAGACTAATTGTGCTTGTTTTGGTATATCTTCTGCTTCTTTTTTAGTGTCTGGCTTAATAAATTCGCATCTCATATGTATGGAATATTGGCTTTTTCCGATGACTTGGTCAGTGATATAGATCATTTCAATTGTTGGGGCGAGGGATTCAATTATAGCTTGGACTTGAGGATTGATGAGTCATTCGACAATGTCTTGGCTTTCAGAGAGGACTGTGAATTGGCTTGGTACTGGTGCTTTAACTACATGTGTTAGGGTTTTTAAGTCTTCATATTTCGTTCTTATGTTTTTTAATACTGAATTTGTGACCAAAGCGAACACTATTGGGTTTTGTGTAGATGAAGAAATAGGGACTTCATAAGAAATTCTGTCCTTTTCTTTCCATAGTAAATTCCCAATCAATAAATTAACGAGATCTTGTCTTCTGTTGAGTTCTAAATCTGCTAATAAATATGCACAGTTGTACCTTCCTGATGCGTAGTATTTAAATGCATGGTACCCATCTTTCCTATATATTGTTTACAGCATTTCGCCTTCGCCTTCTTTTTCAGCAATCCCTACATGACTGAAGTTTTCTTGGAAAATGGATTTTAGCAAATACATCCATCTTGTTGCAATTTTTTCGTTTGAGCCTTTTCCTATGAAAAAGTTAACTCCATAGAAAAATAAAATTGAAATCATGATGGTCTCGACGAAAAAATTGTGAGGTTGAGGTTGATATTCAAGCTTAGTCATGTTTTGAAGGACTTCTTCTTTTTTGGTGTCAACAATATCGAAATCCATATCTAAATCATCATCGGTGTATTGTGAAAGAGCTGCTGAAAGAAAGCTTGCGAACAATAAAGAAGACATTTATTATTAGTAAATTTTGGTAGGGGTTAATTTTAAAGCGATAGGAGCTGATTAGTGTTTTTAAATAAAGTTTAGGATGGTATAATGAGAAATCAATAATTATTTAATTTCACTTGAATATATTTTAATTAGATTAAGTATCAAAAAATGACATTAAATTCAAAGAAAATAGTATATTATGAGAATTTTATTCCAAAATAAATTGCCTATTATCATGTGAGAGAAAGATTTGTTGAGTAATAATAATTTATTTAGCTAAATAGCAATAATATTTCCCTCTAATTTTATTTTAATATATTTCAATAATTAAAATTAAATATCATAATTATAATTTTAATATCTTTAGCCTATCACGTTGATAAATAACAGGCTCTGGCTTTTTTTTAACTATTTCACAATCAATGCAAGGATTATTCGAGCCATTCATAAAATGCCTCGCAAATGCTTCTCCATCCTTCTCACTAATTGCAACTCCACAGGATAAGCAAAACATTATTCCACATTTATTCGGATTTTCGCAGCAAATATAATATCCTTTTTTTATGCTATATTCTCTTATATTCATGCAAAAAGGACATACCTGCAACATTAAGCCTTTTTTTCTTAGTGTTTTATTGTCTCGATTAAATTTTTTGCGAGGCATAAAAATTATTTTTTTCGTGGATCCAGTGCACTCATGGTCGGATTTAGGGGCTTTTAATTCATCAAGGCAAGATACACAAAAAAATTTGTCACAGCTTGAGCATTTGTATATATCTTTATAGGTCTCTAGCTCAATAAGCAACCCATTACCACATCTTGGGCATTTTTTATATATGAAGGTTTGCTCAGGAATTTGAGATGGAGGAATTTCTATACTTTTTATTGTTTGTGATTGTGAATCAGCGCTGGTTGACTGGAAAGATCTGCGAATGTCTAAAATTATAGATGCCTCTAGAGACATTTCGACCTCTTCGATTACATATAATATATCTAATTCTTCCTCTTCAATTACTTTTGAATCACTACTTTCATCGCTATCCTCTCCGTTTTCTTCTGTATTTATTTTGGCATTTGTTGACTCTATAAGAGCATTTTCACTTAAAGCGTTCACTGTTTCACTTTGAGAGGAATTATATTTACACAAAGGGCAGCAAGAATTTGCTTCATTAAAGCAAATCTCACAGATATTATGGCTGCATCCAAGTATGTAATTTTTAGGATTTTCATAGCAAAAATCACATTGTACAAAAGTAAACTTTCATGTAAAAATTATTGTCTCGCAATGAATACATTGATAATCTTTTGATTCTTCAACAGATTCTTTATGATCCTCACATAATCCATGAAATTGAGCGAAATTTACTTTTCAGGCTTGCTTCTTTTCACATAAAAAGCAATTTTCATCACAATCGATTATATTTTTCATTATCTATAAAATTATCATATTTTTATAGAATTACCTAATTTATTAGCCTAATCTTGTATAGTAAGCTTCGCTTTCTTCAACAAGGGAAATTCTTGGTTTTCTTCTTTTAGTCAAAAATCTTCTAGCAACAAATATTAAAATTGCTCCAACAGCAAGGACTTCAGCTAAAAACATCCACCCATAAGGTTTTTCAGCAACTTCACAGACATCAGAAATGCAGTCATTTACACAATTTCCTGATTTATTTCCACAATTCAATACACATCTTTCTTGGCAGGAATTATTGGTGACTTTCAATCTGTTAACTACATCTTGCAAATCCTCAAATTTATTCCACGTCAACGTAACTTCTTCAGTCTGAGGCAAAATTTCTTCTATTTCAGTTTTTTTATTAGAAACCTCAAATACTTCTTTTGGTATCTCAAAGGACATTTTTGACAAAACATCTTCTGCCTTGACGAACCCAACATTATTGTTTGCAAAACAGTTACAAAGCTCGCTGCATTCTTTCATCATTTTTCCATTGGCAGAGCATGAGTTTACACATGATAGGTCACAAGATCTAGTTTCTTTTGGAACTTGCATAAGGTTTATTGCTTTACTATTTAAAGTTTCGCTGAAAAATTCGCTTTGTGAAGGTTCCAAAGTGCAGTGCTCTTTAAAGCACTCAGATGTAGGAGAGTTGTTGAGGCAAGATACCAATGCAGCATCCTCACATTTTATTGCTGAAGCATATGCAAGATAAAGGATAGACCAAATCATAATTAATGCCATATAAACTTAATTAAAATTAATCAGGAAAAACTAATATAGATTTAATTGGCAAATAAAAATTTATTATATAATTCAGCGAATTTATTTAAATTAATTAGATAAATGCAAATTTTATGTAAGAATTTTTAATTATTCTGTTTCTTTTTCTTCCTTAATCACCTGCATTGTTGAGCTGTCTTCAGAAAATGAATTCTTTTTCTTTCCAAAGCTGCTTTCAAACTTGGATACATCTTCTGTAACTGGTGTGATGTCTAAAAGCAGTCTAAATGAGTGTTTTAGCTTTTTCCCCATAACCTCGCTGAAAACTTGTAAGAGTTTTTCATCTTCTTTTGTAAAGGTATCATAAATTTCAATGTCCCCAAATACATTGTGGTAATGTTTATTAGTGACTTGGATTGCTCCAATAATTTCATCGTCACATTTTATAGGGACTGCCATAAGGGACTGAGTTTTGTAGTTAAAAATTTCATCAAAATCTGTGATGTTTCGAGGGTCTTCATATGCGTTAGATATGTTTACGGTTTCTCCTGTAGTAGCAGCATAGGAAACAAGTCCTGAGTTTAAAGGAAGCCTAAAATCTACTCCTGAGTCTGCAGCGATTAATAAAAGTTTCTCTGCGCTTCGGTCGATCAAAAATATCTGGCACCTATCAGCGTTAATTAAGTCGCCTGCATGCTTGGCTAATTCTAGTGCTAAAGGCTGGCCTGGCTTATCTTTGCTTAGATTCTTGATAAAGCGAAGCAAGACTTTTGTTTTATTTTCATTATAAATTGCTTGCTGATAGTAATAAGCATTTCTTATCGAGATTCCAGCTTGATGGGCGAGTTTTGCCATAATTTCTTCATCTTTTTCAGGAAAAGCTCCCGTTTTTTTGTTTAAAGCCAAAAGAACCCCTATCGCTTCTCTATCTTGATTTAGAATTGGGACTCCTAGCATAGATTTTGATACAAAGCCAGTAGTTAAGTCTACTGAGCAGTCAAATCTTGGGTCAGAATACACATCAGCAATATTAACACATTGTTTTGTGTTAAACACAGTCCATGTGAACCCTGAATTTTCATATAAAACCAATCCTTTTGCTCCTTTCCCTACAATAAGTTTTAAGCACTTCTGTGTCGGGTCATGAATAAATAAGCTTGCTCTTTCACAATTCAACAGTTTACATGTCTCATTTATGATACTGTCAAATGCATTTCTTGGATTTGTCTCAGCTGAGATTTTTGATATTGAATTAAAAAGGCTTAAAAAGTCGTGAAAAGAAATTGATCGGTTGTCTTGAAGATGTGCAGCTAAGAATTGCCGCGGGTTTTCAGGCTTAGCAGTTACGACTGCTTCCATCAGGGTTTCGAAAAGTTGTTCAATGTTCTTTTCAATGAAATAAGAAGAAGGGTCGGCCATTGATATTATTTATTATCAGATAGATATAAAATTGTTCACACGATAATGATATAATTAGTTATAATATTTTCTTTAGATATTTATTATTTAAATAAATTAATGTCAGTTTTGTCATCTGAAACACCGATACCGGAACCTCCAAGGCCAATTTCTGTACAGGAAATGTACCAGCTCACACATCTTGAACAAAGCGAATGGGGTGTTGAAGGCTACATAGCTCCGAAAAACCATATCTATATCAATAAAGAGCACAAATTCCCAACTGACAAAAGGAAAGATGCCTTGGATGAAGCACTTAAGAGGTCCAAAGACCCAGATCCTACTAAATATGCAGAAACTAAAGAGCAAATATTAAAAAGATACTGGGAAAAGCCCAATGGGAAGTTTTTAAATGGGAAACGAAAAACAGACATTGATGAAATGGTTAAAAGAAGCAAAAGTGTCCCTGCCCCTGGGCATTATTTTAAAGACGCTAAAAAGGTTTCTGACAAAGTCAAAGAAATCCCTCTAGGAAAATTTGAGTAATTTCTATGTAGTAAAGGACAAAGGCTTAACTTTTTGACCACAACGGAAAGTTATGCAGAAGAAGTCCCTGAGTGTGGGAAATATAAGCCAAATTTTGAATTTATTGAAGAAAGAAGGCCAAAATGAAATTTAGGGAAAGCAAAAACACCAAAAAAGGTAGAGAAATCAAAAATTGGGCCTGGGGTGTATCATGATGGGATAGAAGTTGCAATTAAAAAAGCAGTCACACCTTCAACAAAGAGTTATTCAGTGCCAAAAAGCAGGCCTACTGGAGCTTTATCTACACGTGCCCAGCAAACAAAATATGTACCTGGAGTTGGTGCTTATCCTGATGCTGAGCTAGCATATGCAAAATTCCATGTCATGAAAAAAGGAAGAATGGCAGTGATTTTGCCTTATAAAACAAAATCATTTACAGATGAAGTAACCAAAAATGCTTCATGGGTGCCAGGGCCTGGAAGCTATAATATTGGTCCTCCTGTGAAAAAGCCTTAACTAAAAAATATGGATTTTTTTTAATGTTTAGCAAATTATTGATTATGCTGAATTTAAGCTTAAAATCTGATATGCATTATTTTAGCTTTTTATCCATATTTATATTTCATTATGAAAGCTAAAAGATGCCAATCTAATCATTTATTATAAAATTCTATTATATTCATAACTATTCTGCAAAATTTATCAATTTATCATAATCTTTTGGGTATTGGCCTGATTACTGTGCACCTCTCTATTTTTAATAAACACCCATCTGATTTAATGGCATCAGAAAATAAATTATGGAATCACAAACATTATGGTCCTTAAGGTCAAGTATTTTTAGCAGAAATAAAAATGTGTTCCAGAATCCTTCTTTGGAATATACTGACCAAATGCTAGAATCAAGATTTTTATCGGAAATTTTTAAATTTCAAACAACTTCATTCAATTACACAGCAATTAGTCTCTTTTTTTTGATAGTGGCCTTATATGTTTACGGTAAAATTCAGGCTATGTTTATTACAGCAATTGTGCTATCATTATTACCCTTTGCTATATTTAAAAGGCTTTCGTGGCTGCCTAAAAGGCTGCTTTTGGAGTTTTCATGCGTGGTATTTGAATGAGAAAATATTGGGGATGGGTCAGTTTCTGAAGGCCTTGGATGCTTTTTTTTTAGCTTTTTTTTATCGTTTTTATTGGTAAAAAGATGAACTTTAGCAATGAGTTTTGGAATATTTGAAGGAGTTGTTTTATGATATAAAATAGGAATGTCAATAGGTATTGTTGTGCCAATTTTGACTTATACATTTGCAAGCTCTATTCTAGAAAAGGATACAAGAGATTTATGGCTTTTATATTACACTTATAAGAAGCTGCATAGTGCTTTTCATTATTTTTTTATGAGTTCTCCAAATGCAATTTTTATACTAAATTCAGCTGGGAAGATCATTGTATATAATAAACAAGCAATAAATTTGTTGAAAAGAATTAATAAGCCTGAAACTTTATTAGCAGAAGGGCTATTTAGTGATATTTTTTCAGAGTGATATAAAGATTCCATTGATTTATTGATATCTAACGCAATAAAAGGAATAAGAGGTAAAGACGAATTTTTGTTTCTTGGAAACGATCAAATAATAGGCATGGAATATAAAGAAAATCTTGGGTGTATGGTAGAATCTGACAATGTTATTTGAAATTCCGAAAATTGTGTCAGACTGACTTGCATTGATATTTCTAGCCAGGTTATGATACGATCTCTAATAAACAACCTCTATCGCAATTTATGTTTGCCTGTAGACAGCTTAAACAAAGAGCTTGCATATGAATTTGAGCATAAAAAATCAGTTAATAAAGAAACTTTATTGATGTTTAATTACATTCAGAAATGCCTTATTGATAATTTACTTTTCCAAACATTATTCACTAGCACACTTATATTGAATAAAGATAATTTTGATATAAATTCAGAAATCCATAATATAGTAGAATTATGCCATACAAGGGCGTCAAAGAAAAATATTACGATTACTTATACAAGAGATTTAGGAATCCCTCCTGCAGTCACAGGAGACCAAGCTATTAATTTTCACATTTTACAGACAATGCTTTGCTTATTTATAGATAAAGCAATAGATAGTAGTGAAATCTCGCTTATTGTTGAAGTTTCTGTATGTTTTATATAGTCTGCAGTAGCAAAAGAAGTTTCAGTGTCCTACACATTTAACTACAAATCCCAAAAATTCAAGCAATCTGACTATGAACTAATCTTCAAGGATAGAGACAGCCCTGAAAGAAGGAAAACTCTTGATGAGATTTTATATCTCTCTAAAACTTATGGTGTTGGGATTGCTGTTTTAGATTCTGTACTCAGATTGCTAAAAGGCTACGTCTCGAATTTTTGTATCCATAATTACAAAGAATTCAAGCAAAGTCTTACAATTAGAATCCCATATATTATTAACCAAAAAAAACCAAAAAATAAAGTTTTACAGCTAAGCACGCCACCAGTCTATGAAACTCCTTTAACTGCTAAATGGAAGCCAGATAAAGAGAAAAAGCCAATTGATGAGTCTCAAAAATTAGAAGCACAAATTAAAGCAATAAAAGGAAGCAGGAGATCAAGTAAATCTGACAATAGAATAGTAGAGAAATGCTTAAATTTATCAATTCGTCCTATTTATTCAAGGACTGGTCTTAAGCATCTCACAAGTGAAACAGATGAAGATTCGGATGTTTCTAATAAAATGAAATCTTATGCTGAAGGGTCTCCATTTTTAACTGGCACTTCTCATATTTCGACCAATTATAGTGCAACCACAAATTCAATAAACCAAGAGCTGTCTCCAATTTTTCATTCGGCAAGTAAAGAATCTATTAAAATTCGAGGTTCGCCTGATTTTAAAAAATGTGAGCCAATTCTACATGAAACTCCAAAAATAAAAATTTGGAGAGATGCTTTCAAAATTTTAATCGTGGACGATGATGCTACTTTACGTTCTATATTTGATGCTATATTAAAAGGTATTTATGATACAAGCACAGATTTTGCAAAAGATGGATTAGAAGGTGTCCAGCTATACAAAAGTAGCATAGAAAATCATGCATCTTATCAAATCATTTTCATGGATGTTTATATGCCAGGAATGGATGGCTACAAAGCAACTCAGAGAATCAGAGAAATTGAAAGAGAAATGCATGCACAAAAAGTCTTTATATGCGGAATATCAGGGGATAAAGATTTAAAAGATAGATGCAAAGACTCAGGGATGGACGAATTTTGTAAGATTTATGTAGTGGTCAAGCCTCCAAGTGTTAAAGAAGTTAGAAATATTGTTGAGCACGTGCAAAAGTGGTTTTTAAGTCTTGGAGATAATAAAGTAGAAAATTATTAATTTTTATAAATTTTATTGAGTAATATTTAATATGAAAATATGAGGATTGAGAAGAGCATTTTCTTTTGTCATCATGGATGGTAAAGCAATTTCAGCAAAAATATTGAGCGAGCTAAAAGATGAAATTGCAAGCTTAAAGATGAAAAACTACACAAACTCAGTCCCAACTTTAGGATATTTAGTTAATTCTTCCAATACAGGGTCCTTTATTTATTATAAGAAAAAGGAAAAAACTTGCCACTCAATAGGAATCGACACAATAGGATACGATGTAATAGGAAAAAATGATATATCAGAATTACATGGCCACATAAATTATCTGAATGCTAATACAACAGTAAATGGAATTTTAGTTCAATTGCCAATTTTTCCAGGAGTTGATGAATCTGAAATTCTTGATAAGGTTTCCTTAGAAAAAGATATAGACGGCCTAACACGGAAAAACATGGGAATGCTTTTCATGAAAAATTCTGAGCCTTTGTTTTATCCTTGCACTGCACTAGGAGTATTTGAATTAATCAAAAGTTATGGAATCAATCCAAGAGGACTGCATACAGTTATTATTGGAAGAAGCAATTTATGTGGGCTTCCACTGTTTAGTATGTTTCAAAAAGCGAATTCAACTGTCACCTTGTGCCATACAGCTACTCAAAATCTAAAACAAATAACAAGTCAAGCAGACATTTTAGTTTCTGCTGCAGGAAAAGCTAATTTAATTACAGAAGATATGATTAAAGAAGGAAGCATTGTTATTGACATTGGAATTAATAAAATAAATGCTGGAGAAAAGTCTTTAATTGTAGGTGATGTTGATTACACAAGAGTAAAGGAAAAAACGAAATTTATAACACCTGTGCCTGGAGGAATTGGTCCGATGACAATTGCGATGCTATTAAAAAATTTAATAAAAGCGTGGAAAAGGGCGCAAAATTTCTAAATTAAATGTATAAACCCAATAGGGTTGATATGGTAATAATAATAAATGGATGATGAACATGTTATCCCTGGCTGTTGCTAATGAAAACTATGATTCTGATTTTATAAAGACAAATTAAGAAAACAATGCATATTCTGCTATCTTATTTTCGCTGAAAAGCTATAAAATGATTTGTGGTATATTGAAATAATAATTTTTTGAATCACCACTTAGACTATTAACTAGGGTAATAAGTAAAATCTTAAATATTATTGAATATTGTACTTGGTTTGGCATTAGATTTTTCAAAGTTTTGCTTTCTTAACCCTTCATTGTTTCACTTCAAGAATTAATTTAAAGTTTTATTACTAGATATTAGGGATCTGCCTTTTTAGGAGTCATCACTGTAAATCTTCTCGCAGCTGACATTCTTTCTTCATCAGAAAGCAAATTCCCCTTTCTTTTTGAATTCTTTTCTTTTAGTCTTGCAATTTCATTTTCAATCACCACGCTGCATAAACTTTACTTCATTTCAATCATTAACTTGCACATTTCATCAATTTCTTTTATTCTTCCTGTGTCTATTTCTTGTTTTTTCTTAGATACAGTGTTTTTTTCTTCTTCTAAGGCAATAATTTTTTCTTTTAACTCGGCTTCTCTTTCAGTTTCTTTGTCATTTCATTCTTTTATTAAACAAAGACTTTCACTAAATAAAGTTTACTGAGTTTCTGTTAATTCGTGCTTAGATTCTGTAAGTATTTGAGTTGCTTTTTTTTGTGCTGAAAACTCTTCTTTAAGAATTTTTTTCTTTTTTTTAGCTTTTTCAATTTTCTCTTGAATTTCTGCAGCTTTTTTTGATTTTTCTTCATCAATCTTCGTTAAATCATCAAGTTGGTGTGATAATAATGCATTTTCACTATTAATTTTGTCTAATTCTTCTTTAAGCTCGTCTAATTGTTTAGCCAAGACATTAATTTCATCTAATTTTTTGTCGAGTTCTCCTTCATTTTCTTCAATTTTAATTGGTTTTTCTTCCTCTTCACTTGAAGAACTTTCATTTTCATGCTTATGAGGAGATAAAGAATCGTCAATAAGCTCTGCTTTAATAGACAAGCAAATTTCAGCGTTTTTATCTTTTGCGCCAATAATTGGATAGGCTTGTTCCCTTATAGGAGTATCGCAATAATCAACTAAGTTAAGCTTCACATGTCCTAATATTTTGGATTTTCCATTAATTTCAGATAAAATGTTAAGCTTTGCTTCTTTTTCAAGGAATTTTCCTGAGCTTTTTTGGTAGAGCGTATTAATCATAGAAATCATCTCATTTACTTGAATGAGCTTGCTGTCTATCTGCATAACTGCTTCTCCTGATGTCTCAGCAATTTTGTTTCCTAAATAAATTTTACTTCTCTTCCAGGAAACTTTTATGTGTGCATCTAAAGGAATTGTCATAGTTATAGAGTGAATCCATATCTCATATATGAATTTTTCCTTGTTCGTTCCAATCCTGCTTATTAGTTTCGCCATAATTATTTCTATTTACTTCTATGAATCATATTAAAATTAAACTGAATCTCTAATAAATTTTACATTTGATTTCATTCTTGATGCTAATTTTACAAGCTCTTCTGGTTTTTTGCTAGCTTTATTACTTGCACTTTTAAAAGCCAATTTTACTTCTTCTTCAGTCAAGTTATAATGTGTGTAGAACTCAAACCAAGAAAGCAGGATTCCTGCGTAAAATAAAAAAATTGTTTCAGGAGCATTGTTTGACTTTCTTATCAAAGTATTTAATTTTTTATTTTTCAGCTCATTTATACAAATTTTTGAGATTTCGATAGAAATTCGTACAAGTGAGAAATTGTGAGGTGGCATCCTCGAATGAATCAAAATATCACTTAAGCATGATTTAAAGTGACTAGAAAAATAAAGCAGCTGCAAAATCCCAAAAGCACCACAATCAGTATATAAGTCATTTTCTGGGAATGATGAAGAAAAGCCTATGCAGTTCCAAATCCCAATATTTATAGTCCCATCATTGTCTCCACTAGAAAGTATATAGTAGCTATAAAGCAGCGCTTTATGAAATGGATCATGCTTATTGAATTTTATTGCTGAAAATTTCAAAATTTGTTCACATTGGTTTTCTTCTTTATCTGATAAATCTGCACCTGCTCTTATGCAGCATCCAAACATCTTAGTAATCCAGTCTTTTTCCCTTCATAACTGGCTATTTGATTCCATGTGAATACCCCATAGATGCTTTAAGGCTTCTTCATAGGTTAAAGTTTCTTGAATTTCTTCCAAACTGTCCTTATGCTCTTCGATTTCAAAGTATTTCGGCATTGTCCCAGTTGTCTTAAACGATTCATGCTCTTTGAAGTTTTCTTCGCTTTCAGTCTGACTTGGAATTCTCATATATTTTGGTTTAGCTTTTTTGTTAGATTTAACACCCTCATTGCTAGAAAATTTTTCTGTTGGCTCACCAGTAGGTTCATCAGATACTGCAATTTTCACATTCCAAATTTGTCGTTCAGGCTCGCCTTCATAGCTTTCATTATCTACTTCTTTTACTTTTGTTGAAACTGCAGTATAAAAATCTGTTTTTGCTGTATAAAATTCTGTATCACTTACAGAATTTCTGGGTATTTTTTCCTCTTCAAATGAATTATTAAGAGATTCTATCATTGATTTTTGATCAATTGCTATAGGACTTATATCTAAATGATCTTGATCTAGCTGCACTTCGTGGTCAACTGAAGAAAGATTTAAAATTTGTGAATCTTCTTTAGGATCTTGAAGGTTGAATTCGATTTCATGGATAATCGGAGTTTCTGAGAAAAATACATTAGGAGGGTTACAATCCTCACTCCCAGCTGCATAGTCAGCTGACTTTTGCTTATAAAGCGTAGGGATTTCTTCTTCTAAATATGAGCCATAAGATTTTGCTGATCTAAAAGATTCTGCTAAAGATTTAGCCTCTTCTTGAATATTTTCAGTGTTTTCTTTATCTACTTCTATAGCCGAAGTATTCTCAGATTTTGGAATATTTTCAAAGGTATAATCTCTCTCAATTTCATTTAATTTTTCCGCTGATTTTTCTACATTAGCTTGGCTCACTGAGGAATCTTGTGCATTTTCTTTATTTTCCTCATCACAAGAGCCATAATCACTTGAGGAAAAGTATTCTGACTCATTTGAATTTTCATTTTTTGCTGGAAAACTTATTATTGAACTTATAGGTGATTGATTTTCAATTTTTTTCTTTTCTATAGGCTGGATAACAGGAATTTCATACGTGAATTCTTCAGGGTTTTTAATTTCAATTATTTTGCCAGCATCTATATGGTTTAAAGCAAAATTCAGAGATCTTTCTGATAGTGATCTTCTTAAAAGTGTTTCATTTAGGTTTTGTTTGGTATTTTTATACAAATTTCCTTGAGTTTTTGGCCTTGCGAACAGCAACTTATTATCAATCCCTAAAAATACACTATTTTCTTCAGAGTTTTGCCCTGTGAATCTTCCTTCTAGCATAAGTTCTGGCATTTCCTCAATTATTGACTCTTCTTTATGAGTTTCTTCAAAGCTTATTGGCTTGCAAGCAAATTTTGGTGTGTTCACACTCGGCAAGCTTTCTCTATCACTTTCATTTATATTGCTGATATTTAAAATTTTCGATTTTTTGAATTCCAATGAATCATCTATTGATGGCAAACTTTTCCTGTCTTCTCTGCTGGTTTCTTCAGCACTTTGCAAGCTTTGCCTAAAGTTTTGTAATGCATCTAATAAATCTTGTGAGGTATCAGAGCTTCCAGGTGGGTTTTCTATATGATTATTTATTCCTTTTGATTCTTCTAAAATCTTTTCTTCATTGGTTTTGTCATAATTAATTTGAGATATTACAGGTTGTATGTCTTCATCTACATTAACAATTTCATAAAAAGGGCTTTGCACCCTTTTAGGTGTCGGATAATTTGAAATTTTTTTACCTTCTGGTTTTGAAACTACCATCAATGAATTTATTGCAAAATTTGCATCTCGCTCATCTATTGTTCTAAGAGTATTAGCTTTAATTGTTTCATTTTCTTTGTCAATTTTTTTATAATCAGGGACTTTTTCTTCTTCAAGTTTATTTTTTTCAAGGTATTTTTTCATTAACTTCTGCATATTCAGCTTGTCTTTAGGAACGCTCATATATCTGTGCCTTTTAAAATGGGATCTAGACGTTTTTGAATCTTCACTGGTTCCTCGTTCAGATCTAGTTTCCCGCATTGATCATTCGCTGCTCGACAATTCTTCTGTATGCTGAGAACTTGCTATAAATTTTTCAACGGACTCAGATACAGGATTCAAGCCTCTTGACAAAGCTAGTAGGTCTTCTTTATTGACCTCTCTTGAACTGTTAACACTTTGAGAAGGAGAGGACTTGTTTCTTGGCTTCGCTGAAGGTGGGACAAGGCAGAAGTTTTCTGGTTCTTTGGATTCTGATAGGATTTTTACCTCAAAGGTGGTATGAGTAGTCATAAATAATATTAAGATATGGTTATTAGTTAGAAGGATATTAAGAATATTAATAAGAAAAAAATCTATTAGAAAAATCAAAAATCGGTTTTACTTATAGTAAATATGCAAAATGCCCAGATTGTAATAAGTGTTTTTCATGAAAATGAAAACGGAGGGAAATTTGCATTATCTCAATGCCCAGGGAAAAATCTGAAAAAAGGAAGAGATGGAAAAGTCCATCAAAGGAACATTGTAGAAGATTTAGAAAATTTCAAGGCACGTGGGGTTTCTGTAATTGTTTGCTTATTGAACAATTATGAGCTTAGATCAATAGGAGTCAATCCAACTGTATACCAAAATTCCGCTAAAAGGCTTGACATTACTCTTATACAGTATCCTATTATAGAAATGAGCATCCCTGAATCATTTGAAAGTATGGATGAACAAGTAATATTCCCTATAATAAATTTTGCAAATGAAGGGAAATTTATTGATATCCACTGTCGAGGAGGAATTGGGAGATCTGGCCTAATTGCTGCATGCTTATTTAAAAGACTAGGAGTTTTTAGCAATCCTCATGAAGCTGTCAAGTTTATTAGGAAAAAAAGAGATAAACGATGTGTAGAGAGCCAAAATCAATATACCTTTATTGTGAGATATTTTAATTTATAAACTTTTTTTAGATTATTTATCTTATTTTTTAAATAAATTCCAAATTTATATAATTTATATCATTACTTATTACTTTTTTTTCTGTGGTGCTCCAATTCTTGACGGCCTAGCTTTTTCACTTGCACTTGGTCTTAAAGGTGGCAGCATTCCCGAGTTGCTTTTTACCATTTCACTGAAACTTGCTTGTAAGCCTGGACCGATTGTACTCCTCTCTGAAGCTCTATTAAGCCCTTCAAGCACGCCAGCTTTTGGTGTTGCTCTGTTATCATTCGTTTTTCTCCTTACCAACCCGCCAAAGCTTGTTGTCAATGCGCTATTATTTGAGTGTTTGGGTGTAGAAAGTTGGCTATCAAACACAAAAGATTGATTAGGTGTAGACTCGCGGCTTCTAATTGTGGCTCCTCTGCTTCTTGTAATGCTATCGAAATCAGCTTTTGGTGTTGACTCTCCAGAGTTATTTTTTGAATTTTTCCCAGATAATACTTTTGATGCAAGTCCAGCGAGTGAGGTTGGCATAATAAATGAGCCGTTTGGAGACCTTGTTTCTCCTGAATTTACTGCTGACATCCTCAATGTTGGCTTTTTTGCTGATTTTCGATCTCCATAACCCATAAGCTCGAAAATGCTTTGCTTTGCAGGTCTGTCTTCATTATATATAGCTGCTACCTCAGGGAGAATAAATGGTCCAAGGCCATATTTTCCGATACCATTTCTGAGCATGATTCTGATAATAGCGTTTCTATTGAGGGGTTGGTCGTTACATATGGCTTTTGCGTCATTATAAATGGCTTGGAGTTTTTGAGCTGTTAGAGTTTGGCTATAAGTCCTGATAATATCTTCAAAATCATCAAACTCATAGGTCTCAGCTTTTGGCACTTCTTTGTCTAAGAATAATGTGTCCTTTTTCTGTCTCGTCATATAAACTTCAATTAAAGCTGTCAAAAATGTTGACTTTGATATCAAAAATCTATCACTTTTATTGCAGTCCTGCATGTATTTAAGACTAATATATTTGCAAAATTCTTCTTTCGATAAGTCTCCGCTGCCATCTTTGTCAATTTTTTCAAAAAGCTTTTTAATAGTGGTCTGAGAAATCCATAAATCTAAAGCGCTATAGGTACCTCTTACAAATTCTGTACAGTCAATGCTACCTCCACCATCACGATCAAGAATATTAAAAATGCCTTCAGGTGTTTTTCCAAGCTTAGACATACGATGACAGATTTTATATATAACAAATTCTTCGTCAGTAACATTAACAGGCTTTAGATGCTCTAAAGTTTGTGTGCCGCTTTCTCTATCGTTGCTAAACATAGTGTATATTAGATCTATTGCATCCGAAATAAGCGCATAACCTCCTGCATAAATGTACTCGAGGTTGTCCTTTGCTTTACCAGACTTGTTTTTATTTTTGAACAAAACCGATTTTTCATATTTTTCAATGAGAGGTGCAAATATTGTTCTAGCTTTAGTTAAAAATAAAGCCAATTGATAAGGAACTGGAGAAGGATGATAAAGCTGAAGCAATCTGCAATAGAAAGTAGCATACTGGTTTTCATTATCAAACAAATTTTTCAATGACGGAATAATCTGTGATAGCTGTCTCAATGCTAGTTTTTGTATACCAAATACTCTTTGTAAATGCTCCAACAAGAATTCAGCCATTTGTCTTGGTTCTCTTCTGTCGCCTATATCTTTAAGGTCTGATTTATACTTTTTCTCCATGAAATCTTCTAAAAACTTCATTAGATTCAGCGGAGTCATAGGTTTTTCTTTATCCATCCCAGCATCTCTCAATGCAATTAAAATTGGGTTTTTATTCATCCAATACTGCATTTCTTCCTTCAAGAAAACTCCTTCGTCCATCTGCTCGACAGCTTCAAAGTCGTCGATTTCTTCCATTTCTTTTTCAATCCATTTCACCTCAGTCATCCATCTCCATCTCTTAAATGCTCGCTCAGGCATTTTCTGCTGGACTTGGCAAAGTCTGCTGATAATAAAAGTTTTTAATTTATTTTCTGTGAATTCTTTTTCAAATTGTTTTTCGATTTCAAGCAATTTTAGTTCGTTTCTGGCTTCAAGGATTTTTAAATCCCTTATAGAGATTTCTTCATGCATTAGCTTTATTTGTTGGTTTAATAGGAGCTGAGAATCTTGGTTTGATTTTTCTTGGTTTTCTATGTCGAGTAAAAGATTTGACTGGTCTTGGAGAGCTTTTCCTTCTTCTTGTTTTAGATCTATAAGAATTTCATTTTTAGATGAGATTGCTTGGATTTCTTTTTCAATTTGTTTGATGTTTTCTTTTAGCTCTTCAGCTTTATTTTTGTTTTCTACATCTTTTAGCAATAAATCTTCTTTTAATTGGTGGATTTCTTTATTTTCTTCAATAAATTTCAATAAGTCTTCAATTTTTTGTTGGTATTTTAAAATATCAGTTTCTTTTTGGCTTATCTTGCCATTAAGCCATGTGATTTCTTCAGGCTCAAAATAAATATCTCCAGATTTTACCCCTTCACATTTAATTTTAAGTTCTTCTTTTTCAACTGTTAAATCCTCTATTTTTTGTCCTAATTGAACAATTTCTTCTTTTTTATCTTTAATATATTTTATGCACCCTTGATAGTCAAAAATCCTTTGAATGATTTCTATTTGAGTTAGCCTATCACATCTTTCTTTTAATTTATTTGTCAGAATTGTCAAATTATCTCCTGGGTCTTCATTTAGCATGTCTTCACTTTCTCTTATTTCGTTTATAGCTTCTAAAAGCAACGGAAAATGCTTCATTTCTTTTTCTAAGTCATGGGTTCGTTCATGAATCTTTGATCTAATTTTTTCATTTTTTACTATAAGCTCTTCTAAAGTTTCATTTAGCATGTTAGCATACTTGTTCTCTGCTATGGACTCTTTGAGTCTTAGTTGTATATAATCTCTGTTTAGATCTGTTGAATTTGTAAGGGACATTGATTCTGTTAGCAGTGCCGTACCTTCGGGCAAGTGTGAAACATAATGATTTAAGCACTCTAAAAAATTTCTTGCTCTTAATTGCTCTTGATAAGCTAAAAATTCTAATTTTTCGCCAGGCTCGATTTCTTCAAGCACAATTTCATGTTTTCTAAGCTCAATGATTTCTTCATCTTTTGCGCATTGCAATTTTAACTCTTCAATTTCGGCTCTCTTTTTTTTGACAAGTGATATTGATGAATTTCCGCAGCCCATATTATAAAATTATTTGGGAAAAAAGAAAGAAATAACGGATAAAGTATTTTTCAAAAGATCCGAAAGATTATTTAAAGTACTGATTTATATTATCCTCGCATATAAAAATTAATTAAATAATTAGGATTAAGTACATTTTAAAGTTGAACTATAAGCATTTTACTAAAAAAATAAGTTTTACAAATTCCATCAAAGTAATTTGCTATTTGATATAATTTAATTATTAATAAAACTAAAAGTTGTATGTCCCTATTTTTTTAAAATTACTCCATTTAATATGAACAAGTTTTCATTTAAATTAATTCTTAAATTATTAACCCATTGAAACTTTATCACATTTCAGCTCTGGCTCTTTAAACACCACATATTCAGGCTCTGCTTTCACTTCAGGCTCTTCTAGCCATGGTCTAAAAATAACCAAGATAATTGGGATACAAATTGTACTAAGTCCAATGACAAACCACATTTTATAGCAGTTTGAATTATCGTCTTCAGGGCAATACGCCTCCAATAAACTTCCAGAAAAAACTCCTGTCAAAATCATTGCAAAATAAAATGGACAATTGCAAAGTGCTAAATAGATCCCTTCAGCACCTTTTGGAGCTATTTTTACAGTATAATCCAAAAGTCTAGGAATTCATATGCACTCTCCACATGAAATGATTATCACAAATATCATACAAAACATGGAATTCATTCCAAAAACTAAAATCAAAGGAGCAATTGCACCCATAAAGCCGCCAATTACTATTAGTGCATAACTAGAAAGCACAAATGCAAGAGGTGTAAATCCTAAAGCTCCAACCAGCATTGTTATAGAATGCAATGCTAAATATGCCCCAAAATGAGCTTTACCACCAGACTGCCTTACTAAATATTTTGGAAAAGTTGCATCTAAGTGTCCAAAACAGCCACTTCTGAGAACTGTAATTAACAGTATTAAGGCTGAAAATCTGACAAATTTTTTTGATTTAAATAGCTCGAAAGAAAATTCCACTTCTTCAGTTTCTTCCTCTTCTATACTTTCTGTAGGATCAGTTATTGTAAAAGATACAATTAATGATAAGCCAGCAGCCACCGCAGCTGTGAAATATATTAGAAAATATGCGTGATCTAAATCTGTATCTGTGATCCAAATCCAATCAATCGAAACCCCTGCAATAATTCCTGAAAAAAAATTCCCCATCATAAGAAGAGAATTGCTGGTATTTCTTGCTTTTTCGACTGTAAATAGTTTTGCCCCAAGCTCAACTGAGGACCAAGACATCGCGCAGCCAACTGACAAAAATAAAATATTTGCTATTAGGTTTACTATCAAATTTCTAGTGCTCAAAACCATTAAAAAACCAATTAAAGTGAAAGCGCTAGCACAAATCAAAGATTTTCTGCAGCCAAATCTGTTTATTATTGGGCCCAAAATTATTGCAAAAATCCCAATCACAATTCCCACTAGACCAAAAATAACCCCTGATGCGGTGTCAGAGGTGCCTTGCTCTTGTGTGAAATAAAGTGGTATCATGGTTGTCAATATGTAGTAGTCCAAGCTGAGTAAAATGTTGATAATGTAGACTGAGAATAACTCGAAATGAGATTGTCCAATTATGAATAACGTGCTTGTAAATTCCAGTCATGGAGATTGCTTTTTTGCTTTTAAAGATGTGAATTCGTTTATTTTTCCTAAAAGTTTTTGCCTTTCTTTAGGGTCGGAAGATGCCATTACCATTTATAAGTCGTTTTACAACAATACTTTTAACTGCTTAATATTATGCTTGCATGCATGAAGCTGCATTTGATATTCGAATAAAAATTTATGATGCTTTGCAAATATATAAATAAAATATGATCTAAAAATGTTTTGAGCTGAATTTATTACAATAATTATAAGGTATAAAGAGTTTTGAAAGAAATTTGAATGTTATTTTGAAATAATTAAAAGAAAAGAATTTTATTTCTGCTGGATTTTTGTTTGAGTATAGTAAAATAGATTTAATATTTGTTATTTATAAAATATGAAAATAGCTTTCTGGAAGGAAGAAGTTTTTAGGTCATGTCTTTAAAATTTAAAAATCATCCTACATAAATTAAATAATTAAACAATTAAAGAGTATTTTTAGAATATAGCTTTAAAGAAAATCATAATCTTTAATTCATATTTTGATAAATTTTAGCACCTATGAATTCAATATATAAGGTGACAGAAACTAAATTTTTTCCATTAATTTTTATAAAAGGTATATTCTGCTGATATATTAGACTTCTATTTGAATATAATTTTGGAGTAATTCAAAACAATATTAATTTCTGAAAAATTTTTTATTATTCCTAAAATTCTATTTTGAATTATGCTAATAAATTGACATAATACAGCCAAATATTAGGAATCAAGAGGATTTTTGCATTGAATCAGTTATTTCAAACATTATAAGCTATTTTTATAAATTTTTTTTAAAATATAAAAATGTTTATTTGCATCAAATAATAATAACTAAATATTCTTTATTTGTAATTTAGCAAAAACACAGATTAAAAATCAGATTTTTAAATATCAATAAATTGATAAGCTAGTCTTTGAAATTTTAAATTTTCGAAATAATTTACACTGCTTACAATCCTATTTTAAAAATATATTTCTTTAGATTTTAATTAAATATATTCTAAACTCCAGTAGAAAATTATATTAATAATTTTAGCCACATCATAGCATATTAAATTATCTTAAACTCCATAATATTAATTTTCAAATATATATGGGAAATAAAAGAATTTACTGAACAATATTTAGAATTCTGTCAAAATTAAAGAATATATTTTATCATTAAATGTCTGTAAAAAAGGCACTTAGTTCTGACAAGTTACTTAAATCGTCAAAACTTTCCGTAAAATTTGTACTTTCACTTCCTACATCTTCTGATTCTTCTTCATATTCGGTATCACTGCATATACTGAAATTATTTCATATATTTAATAGGTCTTGGGATTTACTTACTATTTCTTCGTCCCAAAGTTCGTAATTCAGTGATGATAATAAAACTTCTTCTAATACTGACAGCTCTTTGGCGTTTATATGGCCAAGTTTAGCAAGGTCTTCATAAGGAAATTTTTTATCTTCAGTAAACTTTAAGGCAATTATTAGGGCTGTAAAAGTAAGCCTAAATAAGTTGGAAGCATTTATCACGAACCTGGGGAAGTATTTAAGCAGCTTTTCAATATACAGGTATGCTAACGCAAAAACTGTATCGCAGCATTCAAGTTCATCTTGAATGTATTCAAGATAGGCAAACAAATGGATTGATAAAGGTCGTTCTACTGAAAATATTTCTAAATGATCGACCTCTGAAACTTGATTTGAAATTTTTTTGATCAACATGTGGCTCATAGCCTCAAACTTCGTCATATTTTTACAACTAATTTAAGAATGACAATTATTTATCAATTGAAAAAATTTTATGACCATAAATATATAGATCTTCTTAGATTTTTCTTGTTTTTAACATTTCAAAAGCTTGTAAATTTTTTTTTTTATTTTTTATATTTACTGACTCAGTGAAGCATGTGAAGAATTCTGAAATTGAAGTTGTTGTGGTCGAATAATGAAAAAGAGTAGAATGAGCCGCCAACTAAAATGGAAGAGGGATTCTAGAATCGAATATTGAAATATTATTAAATGGTTGATAATATGGATATTTGGAAAGTCATTATGGCAGAAAAGCTAAAATAGAATTGTTTTTCATGTAATAAATTTATGGTGGACTAAAATTTCTCAATATCATCAAAAGTATATAAATAGCCTTTAAATCGGTTATATTTTTGGCTTAGAGAAATTCAGTAAATTCACTCATAATTTAATTATTGTTAGAATTTTCTGAAATTGAGCGCACAACTATATGATTATATTCTTTTTATAATTTAGTTTAAAGCAAATAATCTACTCTATTAAGTTTTATTCCTTTGCTCATAAAGTTATAGAAAAGTTAATAATTAATAAAAAAATATTGAGTAAAAATTATCATTAATATGATTAGATAAAGTTTAAACAAAGTTTTAATCACTTTAGACCTCGTAGACATTAAAGATCATTAATAGCTTTAATTTTAATTGTAAAAAATGTCCACTTATTAAATTTCCCTTTTAAATATTCAGAAAATAGCTCATGCTTGTGGTTTATCAAAAGTATTAAAATTTTGATTGAAGCTGATGAATGCATTAATTCTTAGAATTAGGCGATTTTAAAGACTCTCCTCTGAAGAAAACCCTCATAAGTGCATCAAGCCTTACATTTAGTTTTAGCTCTTATTATTTATTATAAACACCTTCCTCTATTTCAAAGTCTTCTTATTTTACCTTTCAGCTCTTATTAACTCCTCTAAATTAAACCAAAATATATAACATGGACAAAGGAGACAGTTTTGATATGGAATGGGAAGACGACATCAATAACAACCTCTGAGAGCCAGTTGCTGACTTTATAGACGCAGGAGTATCAGCGCTCTCTTCATTCCCAGTCAACATAAAATCCTCAAGCACAAATAACAAAGCAGTTTCATTCACCATCACATCTAACTTTGATGCATCTGCCTACACCTCATATACAGGCTTCACCGACTATAAAAGTACTAGAGAAAACTACTCTTATGAACCTCTTAACGCTGAGATGCGACAGCGTAAAGAAGGCACTCCTGTAGGCTTGAAAAACAAAGGAAGCACCTATTTTTTCAATTCTTTGATACAAACTTATTTTATGATCCCAAAACTTGTCCAAGAAATTCTTCAGTTTAAAGTCCATCCTTCTAGAGAAAATTCTGAGTCAGAAATAAAGAAAACAAGTGTAAAATTGGTCCAAGAATTGCAAAAACTGTTTGCGTTTATGATAAGAAGTAATAAAAAATACGTTGACCCTGCAGGTGTATTAGATGCAATTGTGGATGATTTTGGGCAAAAAGTATTTATTGGGATGAATACAGATATAGGGGAATTCAATATGACTCTTGTAGCAAGAATTGAAGAAGGATTAAAAGCAAAATTTCCACCTGCTGCAGCAAAGACTGAAGCGCCAGAGGCTATAGAAAAAACACTTATGAAAAAATGGCTCAGCTCAATGATGGGAGCTAATCTAGCAAGCCAGGGATATGTTTCTCAGCTATTTTATGCAAAACAGCTAGATATAGTAACCGCTACTAATGAAGATGGAAGCCCATTTCACCTCAGAAAACCCTCAGTTTTTGGAAAAATTGAGTTAAGTGTATATGAGAAAAATTTATATAGTGCTTGGGATACTTTAAATTACTCAAAAACTGATGAATATTGGATTGAGGAATTCAAAACTTCAGCTATAAAAGAAAAATGGATTGAAAAACTCCCAGGGATGCTACTATTTCAAATAAATAGAACTTATATTTCAGGCAAGGAAAAGTATAAATGCTATAACCAGTTTTCGTTTCCAAAAATTATTTATCCAGACAGATTTCTGCTAGAAAATAAAGAGCTAAGCATGAGTAGGAAAAATATTTTGTCTGATTTAATTGAAAAATGCAAAGAGCTCGAAGCCGCTATTGATAAATTTAAAAATTATAAAAGTGGTGGAGTCAGCCTTGATTTACTTTTTGAAGAAACCGGGAAGCTGCTAGAAGAGCAATTTATCCCTCGAGATGAAATAGAAAATCCTTACCCTGACTTGCAGCTTTGGGCGCCTGAAAATTTAGGGATGAGTCCTGATTTTTTTGATGAAGTTAATCCAGTAAAAGAATATTTGACAATCCTTGCATCAAATGTAAGTGAAAAAGTAAAAGATATGGAGCGTCAGCTTGAAGAACTAACAATGCAAATTCAGAGCATTTATGATATTGAGGACCTTAAAAAGCATCAATACCATTTACATTCTATTATAATTCATGATGGATCACTAGGCTCAAGCTATTACTATGCTTATGTTTTTGATGCAGAATATGAGCAATGAAGAAAATACAATGATATTTATGTAAATGATGTCACTGAAAAAGAGGTCATGGAGTACGCAACTGGTGGAAAAGATCAAGCCACTGCTCATTGCTTAATTTACATTGACAATTCGTTAATTCCAAAAATCCCTAAAGGTCTGCTGAGGAGCTATACACTTAGCAGTAAGACAGAGCTTGTCACAGATCATTATAAATCCCTTATTTCTAGTGAGCTTAAGCAAATAGTTGAAGAAGACAATCAAAAATACGAGGCAGAACTTATGGAATTTAAAGTTTCAAGCCTCGTAAGAAGAATCACTGATTTTTATGCTATGAGACAATCTCAAGCTTTTGCTCAATTTCTCTCATTTAGAAACAAAAAACAAGGAATGAAAGAATTCACGAGGCATGAACTAATTAATTTTGCAGTCTGGCTCAAGGTTAGAGGTGAGGAGCAGTTAAGTCGATGGTTTATACTGGATTTATCAGTAAAAGATTGCACACCAGACAAAAGAAGCTTCGAAATGCTGAATGAAGATGAAATTCTTTATGCAAGACTAAAAAAGCAGCTTAAAGTAATCAGAGAACCTCCATTTATAGTAGTTTTAGATGAAGAAAATAAACAAACGTTAGAAAGAGAAAAAGCAGCATTCTACAAGGCATATTTTCAAGCAACACTTTGCACTTATATTATGGAAAATTTAGCACAAGAAAACTTAATAGCTGCAACTCATGGAATAGCGTGAATTTTATCATTTGGCCAAGACGACCCATCAGAGTATCTGTATCAAATTTATAAGCTAAACCAAGCATTAATACTAAGAATCACATCTCACATTTTTAAATGCTTAAAATCCAAGAAAAATGATGGGCTCATTAAACTCGCTAATTATGGAGCATTTTTAGTATCAAAATACATTGAAAAATCTAACCCATTTTATGAGCAATTCCAAAGAAGGCTTAAATCAGCCTCAATGTTAGCAGAAAATGAGCCTAATAAAAATTCTGAAGTAAGTCAAACTTTAAATAAAATCTGCGAAGATTTAAATAACAGCCAATACAGCTACGAATTCGAAAAAGAAGAAATTCCAGAATCCTTAAAAACAATTGAAAAGAAATTCGAAAATTTTGACTACTTTTCCTGGATCGAAGGATGGCGCAAAGAAGAAGTCGCCAATTCCTTTATCAATGCCCAGACAAGTCTATCGAAATCCAAGTTCAACTTATGGATCTCCCTCAGTGAAAAGCTTACTTCAAGTGGTCCAATTGATGACTATGAGTTTGACCAAGCCGACAGTTTATCAAGTGACGAAGAATCTCAATAACCTTAATTTTTCTATTGATAAGAAGAATTATCCAATTGAAATTAAATTAATGGTGATGGTGGTGCTTTTTAGCTTTCTTAATCTTTTTCTCGACCTCATGGTGCTCTTCATGCAGCTTATGAATTTCTTCTTTAAGTGCTCTTCTTTCATTGCTCAAGCTCTGGATTGTTTCCTTCATATCTGCAATTCTCTTTTTCCAGTCAGCTTCTAAAGTATGGACTTCAGCCTCTTTTTCAGAAATTTGTCTTGCGACTTCATTTTCTTGGCTTTGGTCGTCGTTTGCAATGATATGCTTTAGTTCTTCTCTTTTAGCGTGCTTTGTGGCTTCTAAAGTTTGGATTTCTTTGCTAATCTCTGCGTTGAGGCCTTCTTGGGCTGCAATTTGCTGGTTGAAGTCTTCTTCTGTTATAGGGTTTAAGTTTTCAAGTCTGGCTTTCAAGGTTTCTGCTAAGGTCACGAGTTGTGCTTCCTTGCTTCTTGTTTGGTTTTCATAGGCAGCTCTTTCGCTTTTCTTTATTTCTAGCTGTTTAAGCAGCTCAGCTTGCTTGTCTTTGGCTTCATCTAATTTTTTCCCATAATTAGCAGCCTTGCAGTCCTGTAAAAATTTGGTTTGAGAAGCAGTTTCGTCGACAATGGCTTGATTTGCCTTTTTAGCTTCAGCTAATTCAGCTTCATAGCCTTGTACAGTCCCTTCAGTCGCTATTTCTGCCAAATCTTTTTCTAAGTCAGCAATGAGCGAGTTCTTTTTTTCAACAGTTTCCTTTAAGTCATCGATTTTTTCTTTGAGCTCGTCACAATCTTTGGTTAATTTAACCTTTTCTTCTTGTTTTTGCTTTAAAGCTGCGATCTTTTTCACTTCTTCAGCTTTTTGAGCATCTAGAGCTTTGACTTCTGCAGTGAGTTTTGAAGATTCTGCATTGACTTCTGCGAGCTTCTTGCTGACGTCATTTCTCTCAACTTTTTTCTTTTCCCATTCTTCTTCAACTTCTTTGATTTTGGCTTCTAGGGCAGCGATTTTTGTATTAGAGTCTTGATCTGCTTCCTTTATGTCTTTTTCTAGGTCTTTTATTTCGTGCTTCAGTTTTTTGTTCTCGTGCTCCAGTGCTTTGATTTCGTCGTGAGTTGTGGACTTCTTAGACAAGCTGGCTTTGATTTCGTTTACTTCACTTTGGAGCTGATTTTTTTCGTTGACGAATAATTTCAATTGGTCAGATAAAGCCTTGACCTCAGGGTCATTCATACTCGAACCACAGCCCATATTTTTATAAGACTGGTTTTATTATCCAAAAATTACTGCAATATAGTGGCGATTAAACTAAGTTAGATATATTAGATAGAATTTACGTAAAAAATAGCCCGAGTGGGAACTTAATGATAAGGAAATTTGGTGAGGTTTTTCAATTTATTGCAAATAATTATTGATATGCCTAATAAATTATAACCAAGCACCATCTATAAATAAAATCTAGAAAATCTCAGTAGACTTAGATTTTCTTTATTATGAGCACTATAAAATTTTGCCATACATTAATGCTAATATTAAACTAGCCAAAAGTGCAATAAACCTATTTATTTTGATTTTCTTTCAACATCAAAATAATCAGCTAAAAAAGGCTTACATTTTCTAATATAATTTTCTTCAGCCAAAATCCGAACTAATTAAGCCAAAAAGCAATCATAAATTTCCAGGCCCAAATCTCCCCAATTTTTTCTACCAGAGATTTAATCTATCATCTACTAATATGATTGTTTTGTAAAATGGTGGATCAATATAGAATAGGCCGAGCACTTCACACAAAAATACATCAAATTAACGACTATTTATTTATTGGAAATAGAAGTGCATTAGACGACGCTCAACTTTTGCAATCTTTAAACATAAAAAAAGTCCTGCAATTATTAGATTTTGAGATCCCTGCAGATGATCCATCTATAGAAATTCACTTCATTTATCTCGAAGACAATCCAAATTCAAGCATAATTGAAGTTTTACCTGATGCTATTAAGTACATTCACGATGCTGTTATGAGCCAAACTCATATTTTGGTCCACTGCAACGCTGGGGTTTCTAGAAGTGGAGCTATTGTAACTGCATACATCATGGCATCTCAACTGTTAAGTTTTGATAAAGCTTTGGAGTATGTCCAAGAAAAGCGAGCCTGTGTAGACCCAAATGAAGGTTTTGCGGCTCAGCTGAGAAATTGCGACCCAAGAGATTTAGCTTTGATTTTACTTTAGATAAAAAACATTAAATATAAAAATCATGCTCAAAAAAGCACTTACCTCAATAAGTGATAAATTGACCTTAACACCTACAGAAAGGCTGCTTAAAGAAGCAATTAATGATGAAGAAGTAGGGGTTCCTTCAAGTACGCTATATAAGATAGCAGAATTGACATCAGAGCCTTTCGAGTACCCAATTGTTATGAGATACATATGGGATTCTCTGAAATCTTCAAATAAACAATGGAGAAAAATTCTTAAAACATTCCAAGCTATGGAAATTTTATTAAAATTCGGATCATCACGATGTGTACAAGAACTTCGAGACCGACTTGACGAGCTTCGGAGATTTACCCAATTTTATGCAGTTGATAAAGAAGGAAACAGAGTCACTCAAGTCAGCGAAAAAGCAAGAGAATTAACAAGCATTTTATCAGATTTCTCTTTAATTGAAACTGAAAGGGAAAATGCAAGAAAACAAAGAGGAAAATTCGTTGGAATTTCTAGTGATGAATTTAAGGGGAAAAAATCAAGCACTGGGGGTACGGGGAGGAATGAAAATTATATGTGAAACGCAAGGAGAGAGGAGAATAAAATAATCAAGGAAAAGGAAAGTAGCGGAGAAAGTTCATTTGCACCTGGAATTAGAAATGATGAAGCAAAGACTGAAAATGAAAGATCAGCAAGGTTGTCACAAACTCAGCCAACTAATATAGGGCAGAGTAACCCTGCAGTTTCTCATCCAAATCCTCCTCGAGTACATCAGACTCCTCAAGTAAATCAACCTCCGCAGGTTAGTCAACCTCCTCAGATTAATCAGCCTCCTCAGGCAGCTCAGCCTTCTCAAGTAACTCGACCAATTTATACAAATCCACCAACCGCTATAAATAAGCCAGCTCAGAAAGCTCTTGTTCCGGATTTTCCACAAGCTTCACAGCCTTATACGCAGAAACCTCAAGAAGAAAGCCAAGTTCAAAATAATCCTCAGCAATCTTTCCAGCCTCCTTCATCTTCGTTACAATATCAACAATATCCAGCAACTAATATAAATCCTCCTCAAAGCTATTCTCAGCCTTATCCTCCTTCCCAGCCTCAATCATATCCTTCTCAGCCTCAGCCTTATCCTTCTCAGCCTCAATCATATCCTTCTCAGCCTCAGCCTTATCCTTCTCAGCCTCCATCTTACCCTCCTCAGCCACAATCTTATCCTCCTCAGCCACAATCTTATCCTTCTCAGCCACAGTCCTACCCTCCTCAATCAAATCCTTTTGCTCCTCCTGCATACTCACCGCGTAATGTTAATCAAAATCAATATCCACAATCATCAAACCCTCCTGCACCTCAATATAATCCTAGCATGCAAAACCCATATCAACAATATTATACTCCTCCAACAAATCAGCCTCCTCAAATTTATTCAAATCCTCAGCCATCATACAATAATCAGCCAAATTATAATTACAATAAGCTGCCACAACAATCTAGAACTGTAAAGCATAATATGGATGGCCAAATGAATATTCCTGATGCCCAATTCAACCAAAATACAAGAAAAATTGATCCTCAGCAAGCGATAACAGCTCCAGTTGACCTGAATTCTTTAATAAACCTAGATAACTTAGATTCAAAATAAAATATGCTTTAATAAATTAGAAGAAAATTATCAAAAATGTGTAAATTTAGACAATTTTTAATTTGCTGAGCTTGCTTTCTAAATCTGGAGTGGAAATTGCTAAAAATTGGTTCAAAATTGATACTTGGTCAGCTCTTGTTTTTAGAATCTTTAGTTGTACACTCATAAAGGTTTCTTTGAGCTCTAAAAGACACTCATAACCTATTTTTGGACAAGGCATCCCTCCATGCTCTTCTAACGCTTCGATTGTTTTTTTAAGCTCTTCTAAATGCCTTTTTTCTTCATCAAAGCGCTTAATTTCAGTGATTTTTTCTTCTAACTCTTTTTGATAGTTTGATTTTGATTGTCTTTGAGGTCCTGGAGTTCTAGGGATTATTGATTTCTCGTTAGAATTATTACTTGCAAACGATGGCCTTTTTTCAGAAGAACGAGCCATAGGTTTTATCGAGCGTCCAGGAGTTTGAGGCTCTGGCTTTGATTTTTTTACGTCTAAGTCAATGAGCTGATTAGAATTTCTTGGAGGCGCAGTAGGATTTTTTTCTGTGTTTAAGATTGGTTTAATTTCAGGAGGATTTAGCTTAGGTTTTATAGCCTGGCCAGGAGTAGATGGCTCGTATTTGATTCTTTTTGTATTTGATTCGTTTTCATCTTTCGGCCGTAATGGTCTTTTTAAATGGAAAATTTTTGGAGGGGAAACTTTTTTGCCATTTTCTTTTGTAAACGAAAATGTTTTGATGTCCTTTTTAGGGAATAATGATTTTTGCTCTGGCTTTGTATCTATTTTGGTTGAAATGGGAGCATTTATTTCAGGTAAAACTGCTTTTGTTTCAATTTTAGGTTGTGGCAGCTTATCTTGGTTCTCCTTTAATCCTAATTCAAATATATCATTATTTTTCCATGCTTGTATAGGATTGTTTTCACCAATAGGGTCAGGCTCTGCATTATTAAAGTTTGCTTCAGTATTATTTTCAAATTTTTTGAAGAAATCTCCAAAACTATTTTCGAATGAAAAATTATTTGTTGTGTTTGAGTTGTCATTTTTCTGAAAAGGCTCGTTTGGCATTTGGAACATGTCCTTGTTAAAGATGCTATCAATACTGTGTAGCTATTACTTGCTGAAAATTGACTGAAGGTTATTGTCACTCAAAAAATCGAACGCGTTGTCTTTATTCATTTAAAATTTTATTATTTAATATTCATTTATAAAAATACTGACACTATTTAACTTTTATTTAAAAAATTAGAATTCAATATTACTAACTTTTTGAAAGGACAATTTTTAAATAAAAATTGATATCTCACAAAAATCATAAATTAAATCAATTTTTTAAAAAATTAAATTAGCCATAATTATTTTAGATTAGCTCAGTTGCACGTGGCTATAGAAATTCTGATCAATTTTCCTTTTTAATTTTAATTAGGCAAAACAGAAATCTTCCTAATAAATACTAAATTATTCCTTCATACTCCTATCAATCTGACAATATTTCAATCTATTAAAAAATAAATCAAATAAATTTAATGTATAAAGTTTAAAGTTTTAATAAATTTATATCACAAATATTGTCTTATATCATGAATCAATACTCAAAATTTAACTTTTAAAACAATAATGCAATTTATCTTAAAAAAAATTAAATTTAATGAAATATAAAAAAAGTTGAACTTTATCACTACAAAACTTCTAATAAATTTGAAAATAAAAGACTTTTCAACATTTTTTTAGACAAACTGTTATAAATTTGAATAATAATAAATAAATGTCAAGACATTCATCCAATTCTATAGGTGGTTCTAGCCTCCGTGGAAGCAAATTCAGTTCAGATCGCTCAAGCTTTGAACTTTTACCTACAGTGAGAGATTCGTATATTAGACACATGACAGGCAGCTCAAGCGTCAGAAACATTAAAATAAATATCCCACATGAAAAGGTCCTTTATTGCCCAAATTCAATTCGAACTTCCAAATATACTGTTTTAACGTGAGCTCCCAAGTGTTTATTCATCCAATTCAAGCGTGCAGCCAATATTTATTTTCTAATCATCTCAATCCTGACAGCAATGCCTTTTTCTCCAAAAAACCCTTGATCTATGGGTGCAACTTTTGGATGTGTCATATTTTTCACTATGTTAAAAGAAGCTTATGAAGATTATAAAAGACATAAACAAGATGAAAAAATCAATAATACTATAACGAGAAGACTTAACTTTGAAACTGGTGATTTTGAAGAAATTAAATGAGCAGAAGTAAATGTTGGGGACTTACTTGAAATACAGGATGGGGAATCATTTCCTGCTGATATGGTATATTTATCCTCATCTTATGAGAATGGAATTGCTTATGTTAACACTATGAATCTTGATGGGGAAACTAATTTGAAAGAAAAAATCGCGTTAGAAGGAACTAGAAAGCTAGTAAAAGAAGAATTGCATGACCTAATCTGTCACATTTGTTGTGAAAACCCTACTATATCTTTATTCAGGTGCAACTGCAACATGCAGTGCAAAGGGGGAGACTGAAAACCCCTTACTCTGAACCAAATTTTGCTGAGAGGCTGCTACCTTAAGAATACCAAATATATATTTGGTATTGTTATATATACAGGCTCAGAGTCAAAAATAATGCTAAACTCCAAAGAAGCCCCATCAAAAATCAGTAACGTGTTAAGGCGAATGAATAAAATGCTTTACACAGTCTTCATTTTCCAAGGAGCAATTTGCTTAATTTTTGCCATATCCTGTATAAGTTGGGGTACATCTAATATAGAAGATCACGAGTATTTAGGTGTTGACTCCAAGCCTCAGGCTTCTGATTTTTTTCTACAAGCTTTAACCTTTTTAGTGGCATATTCTCATCTGATTCCAATTTCTTTATATGTCGCTTTAGAAATTGTAAAATTATCAATGGCGTATTTAATTTCTCAAGATATAGAGCTTTATTATGAACCAGAAGACAAACCTGCTGTCTCCAGGACATCAGATTTAATAGAAGAACTAGGCCAAGTCGAGTTTATTTTTAGTGACAAAACTGGGACTTTGACTTGCAACGTGATGGAATTTAAAAAATGCTCAATTAATGGAATTGCTTATGGAAACTCTGAGACTGGGTTATGAGACTGCCAAAGGCTAAATCATGTGCTAAAAGAGTGCCCTGAGACAGATTTTAATAGAATTGCGGCTGAAAAATTTTTATTGATGCTATCTATTTGCCATACAGTTTTCCCTGCTGAACCTGAAAATAATGAAGAAGTCCCTAAATATCACGCTTCATCTCCTGATGAACTCGCCTTAGTTAGTGGCTGCGCTAAGCTTGGCTTTATTCTTCAAAATAAAACTAATAACTTTTTGCATATAAAAGTAGGCAACTCTGTACAAAAATGGGAAATTATTGAAGAAATTCCGTTTAATTCTAATAGAAAAAGGATGTCAATTATAGTAAGGGAAACTGGGTCGAAACAAGTTTACTTGTTTTGTAAAGGAGCTGACCAAGTTATGATCCCAAGGGTAAGAAGGGACCAATACAACCAAAGACTTGTACAGCAGCATTTAGATGATTTCGCTAAAGAAGGGCTAAGAACGCTTGTGACTTGCCAAAAACGCTTAGAAGCACTAGAACTGCAAGAATGAATGATAGCTTGGCGAGAATTAATGCTTTCTTCCACATATGATAAACAAGAAAAAATGGACGCTTGTGCTGAAAAAATAGAGCAGGATTTAGAACTATTAGGAGCCAGTGCAATTGAAGACAAACTTCAAGAAGAAGTCCCTGAAACCTTACATTTATTAATAGCAGCAGGCATTAGAGTATGGGTACTTACAGGCGATAAACAAGAAACTGCTATTGAAATCGGAAAATCTTGCAATTTAATAAGACCTGATATGAAGCTTTTACTTTTGTCATCTGATTCTCGAGACGCTTATGTTGAAAAAATCCATTCTCTAGCAGGGGAGTTTAAGCTTCATGAAAAAACTGCAAAACAATTAAGGCAAATTAAAAGTGATTTATCAGAAAACATTGCATTAGTAATAAATGGCATTACTTTGACATGGGCTCTTGAAGAAAACCAAGATATGAGGAAACTATTTTTTTCGCTAGCCTATATTTCTGAAAGCTGTATTTGTTGTAGAGTTTCCCCAGCCCAAAAAATGCAAATTGTACAGTTAGCTAAAGAAAATGGTCCTTGGATCACCCTTGCAATTGGAGATGGGGCGAATGATGTAAGTATGATACAAGAAGCTCATATTGGGGTCGGAATTGCAGGGAAAGAAGGAACACAGGCCGTTCAAGCTTCGGATTATGCGATTTGTAGATTTAAAATGCTCAAAAAGCTAGTTCTGGTGCATGGGAGATGAGGATATAGAAGAATTTCATTTTTCATTTGTTATTATTTTTACAAAAATATTGCAGTGGTTTTCACTGAAATTTGGTTCGCAATTTTCAATGGTTTTAGTGGCCAAATATATTTTCTTGAATGGTTGCCAATGCTTTATAACTCTCTCTGAACTAGCTGGCCTTGTGCTTTAACTTTTATATTTGAGCAAGACGCAAATGCTAAAGAATCGATGGAACATCCTGAGCTATATGGTGCAGGTCAAAAAGGGGTATATTTTACTTTTAAAGTTTTTTGGCTATGAGTGTTTTATGCTATGTGGCAAGGTATGACGTGTTTTTGGATCCCTATGTATGGGTCATTATATGCAATGAACTCTGATGGAGAGCTGCAAGGACTATGATGGATTTCGACACTGTCATTTACACTAGTAATCCATTTGGTTACATATAAATTGTTTTTGGAGTCTCAGTATTGAAATATACTTACTATTTCTTTTTCCCTAGGCAGTATAGTATTTTATTACTTAACTGTTATAGTTTTAAATACAACTGCTGTTTCTCAAGCTTTTCAGCCAGAAATCACTTATGTCTTTTTCAATATCCTTGGGAATGGAAAAGCTTGAATAATTTTATTTTTGTCTCCATTAATTGCCCTGACCCCTGATTATGTCGTAAAAGCTTATATGTATTTATTTCACCCAAACCCAACCGATGTATTTCTTGCACAGAGGAAGAAGCGGAAAAATATTCCAGCAATTGTACCAGTAAACCCTAAAATGCTAGAAGATAGCAGTAACATAGCAGAAAGCAGCAATATTGCAGATGGCTCAGACAGGAAATTCCAGACTTTTGGCCCTGAATCGTAAATTATTATAAAAATTAAATACTTATTAATTTTTTTTTAAATTTCTTGCAATTTATCCATACATAACTTACTAGTAAAACTATACTAACTACCACTCCAATAGCGCAACCTATCATCAAAGGGTAATCAAAAATTATTAGACCATAAAATGCCCATGCTAGTGAATTTAGAAAAGACACAATTGTGATAGGCAAATCAATCATTTTTGGGTTCAATGTGTTTATAGCAACTTTCAAATTCTTAGCTGTTACTATATATGTTAAAGTTCCCAATACAGTCGCAATATTTCCAACTCAAGTCACTGGAAAAACCCAGACAGAAAAAACAAAAGTAACTATCAAAAAAATCATATAGAAAATAATAAATTTCAAAATTTTTCTGATAAAGAAATAGTACAAAATCAGCATCAAAATAGAAGCAATTCCGGTCATAACACAATTAGTAATGAAAGGGACAATATTTTTCAGAATTCCATAATAAAGCCATACAACTCTGCAAGAGTGATTTATTCACAAAAAATAAATTGGAATATAATGCATCTCTTGATCTTTTGCTCTTCTTATCATATTCGGAAAGGGTGCTACACAAAGGATAAATGAAAAGAATACTGCAAATGACGTAAGTAAAAGGGTGTCCATATTTGTTTGATATTAGTATAAATTATGGAATAATTCTATTTAAGCTTAATTACTAGGAGGAGTCAGTCCATATCTTTGAGGCTGAAGTAGCTGGTCGATCATTTGATCTACTAATTCATTGAGCTCTGCGCGTGTGTCTTCAAGAGTATTTCCATGATATTCACAATAATATTTAATTTTAGGCTCCGTCCCACTTGTTCGCAATGTAATGATAGCTCCATTTTCAAATGTAAATGTTATCATTTGGGTTGAAGGAGATATTGGCAGGATAGGCTTATTATCAGGCTGAGAATTATCATACCCAACAGTCAAATCTCTTATATATTTAACCGGAAATCTACCAATTGATTTCGGATATTCCTGCCTTATATTATCGAATAAGCTTTTTATGACTGCAGGCTCATAACAAAAGAAGTATTTATTTCTCGTCAAATAGTATCCATACCTTTCTCTCAGCCTTTCCAAATGTTCACTGAGCCTAATTCCTTTACTAGCACATCTTTCCTGATACAATTCATTAAAAACACAAGCTGCCAATATCCCATCTTTATCCCTTACATGGTTTCCTACACAAAACCCAATTGCTTCCTCAAATGAAAAAAGCATCCTATATCCTTGCCCTTCCAGTTCTAAAGACTTATTAATAATCCATTTAAAGCCTGTCAAAACTTCTTCAAATCGTGCTCCAATAGACTCAGCTATTGCTTTACATATTTTTGAAGAAACTGTGCTTGCTACAACTGCAGCTGGTGCTTGACCTGTATAATGAGAAATTTCCCACTCTAATAAAAACACAGCAATTTCGTCTCCTGAATAAATTCTCCAAGTCCCGTCACTTTGGATTTCTGCAATTCCCATCCTATCTGCGTCAGGATCATTAGCAATTACTAATTTTGCCCCAATTTCGCTTGCTTTTTTCATAGAAAGGGCAAGTGCTCCTTGGCCTTCTTCTGGGTTAGGGAATTTTACAGTTGGAAATTCAGGGTCAGGATCAATTTGTTCGTCAACTACGGCGAGTGGGCTGAATCCCCATGCTTTCCACATAGATTTGATTGTTTCGCCTCCAACTCCATGCATAGCTGTATATACAATAGGCTCTGAACTACTATTGACATTTCCTGACCTTGAGTAACTTAATGACCTTTGTATATAGGTTTCTGCAATTTCTTCATAAATTTCTGTAACCCTGCTTCTCACCCATGATGAGTCATAGCCTCCAATAAGCCAGAGGTCTAAATTGTTAAGGATGGATTGATGGATCAGTTTGTCGTGAGGATCTACTAGCTGTCCACCGTTACTCATGTATACTTTGTAGCCATTGTCGTCTTTAGGGTTATGTGAAGCTGTAATTTGTATACCAATTATAGCTTTTTTTAAAAGAACTGCAAAAGGTACAAAAGGCGTTGGGTTATTCTTCTTGAAAAGGTACACAGGAATATTATGAGAAATAAATAATGACGCTGCAAGCTCAGCAAAGCTCTTTGAATTATACCTCGAATCAAACCCTATTACAGCTCCTTGCTTTAGCTGCTCTGGTGTATAAAGCGATTCCAAATACAAAATTAGTCCTTGAGTTGCCTGCTGAACCGTTATATGGTTCATAAATGCAAATCCTGCAGCCATTCTGCTTCTCAGCCCAGCTGTTCCAAACTCAATTCTTTTCACTAATGATTTTTCAAGCTCACTATATTCCAGACCCTCAACCAAATTTTTCATTTGTTCTCTTGTGGTTGGGTTATAGTCAATTTCGCACCAATAATTCCCTAATTCTAGCAGCTTGGCTTTTCTTTCTTCACCCTCTAGAGGTAAAGGCATCCCTTTTCCTGCCACGTACATATTACAAAAATATGGATTAATGAAAAACTAGTGGTTTATTATAAAATATCTTTAACAATTAATGTAGACTTTTTCCGCTCGGGTCTTCTCATGATTTTGCTTTGTTCTTCCATAGCGGTTCTTAGAGATAAACAATCTGTGAGGGTTTTGCTGAATTTTACTTCTAGTTCTTCTATTAGGCTTTGAAGATTTTCTATGTCTTCAAGTTCTAAGCCTTGCTCTTTTTCTTCTTGGTTATTTTTTTCTGAATTAGAAATAGTTGCAAAAAATGACCCTATTTGCTGCTGATATTTTTTAACACCTTTTAATAATGCCGGTATGTTAATATGACGTGTCCTTATTAAGTACTCTTCTGAATATAAATGATTTCGCTTTTTAGGTAGCAATCTTCTCATCCTTGGAATATTAATTGTTTGGTCACTTGAAGAATTTGCATACTGTATGAAATATTCAAACGCCAATTGCTTACGGACATCTTCCCTTAAAGATGTAGAAATTTGGATTTCTCTGTCTATAGGTAGCCATTTTTCAATGAATAAAGTTACACTGACGTCTTGTGATGTGATTCTTTTTAGTACTTTTTGGATACTTTTAAGTGCGCTATGATTTACAATCATTTCAATTTTTACTTTTTCGTTTTCTTCGACTATTGATTCAGGATCTGCATACATAAGTGCCCAGAAATAAAAACAGTCTCTCAAAACTGACCAAATTAGTCATGGGATGCCTATAAAAGTCCACGCAAAAGTTTTTGATTTACTGAATTTGGTTATTTTTGATCTTTCTATTTCTTGAACATCAAGATCTCCGCTTTGATTACTGAAAATTTTTACTTGCCGCTTTTCCTTTAGCAATCTTCCAGTTTTGCCATAAATTATAAATCCTTTTACAAATACAACTGGAATCATTAAAATAGAGACAGATAGAAAAATGCTGAACATAATTAGGCCAAAAGAAATAAATAAAATTTTGCACAAAATATTGTTATATTTAACTGGTTTTTTTGTAAAAAGAACCAATGGAGAAACCAATAGTGTTAAATAGTTTAATGGCGATGGCAACAATATAAGCACCCCATATTTTTCATCCCAAATATATTTTTCATAATATGAGGACAAGGTCAGCCTATGCTTGTTTTCTGCTTGGGTAATGAGGGTCGAGAAAATGGTGAATAATATTGCAATAAGTAAATTAAGCAGCAAAACAAGTGATAGGAAAAGATAAATTGATAGTAAAACTCCTCCTAACGCAATATGCTTTGTAAATGCATAAAAATCATAAGTTCCAAGCGCTGCTGCACATAATGATCTAATTGATGTCGAAAAACTCAAAAAATTCGGGTTGGATTCATTAAATAGCGCAGTAAAAATGGCTGCTGAGCAGACTATCAAGCAAAAATAGACAACAAAAAAGTTAATAATTCTTCCAATCATAAGCATCAGCATTTTTAAAAACGGCCCAAAAGTCTTCGTAGTAATTAAAATTGACATAAACCTTATCCAGATCAGTATCATCATTATCGAATGCAAGCATGCATTGCACAATGCAGGATCTATATAGTCTAATTTATTCCCATCCCCAGCCAAATAGTTTTGAAAGCCTATTATTATCAAAATCATATCTATAAACATAAAAATATCAAGCCATACTTTAAAGCCCATTTCATATACTCTTCCAGTTTTAAACGAAAAAAGAAAATGCAAAACATGCTCAAGAAGAATCCCTCCTATTCAAAACTGAGCTATTCTTAAAAAAACTTTACTTGTAGGATCACTAGCGACATCTGTAAATGCGTCTGCTTGAATTGCGCTGTAAATCAAAATTTGATAAATAACCACAAGGCAAACGGTAGATAAGGCTTGGGAATTAAATCTTAAGCTGCATGAGTCGATCCATTGTATATAATGAAATAAATATGGCTTAGTTTTGTCCATGCTTCTTGAAAATCCCATTGCATCGTCTGACCCAGAAGGGGACTTAAGTGATGTATAAAGTCCTGAAGCACCTATTAATCCATAATTTTTATTAGGCCCTACCCAGAGTTTTGTAATAATGGTTCCTATTTCATCACTTTCCAGCATATTAGTAAAACCATTTACTGTAATTATATTTAGTGTTGTCCTATCCAAAGTGTCAGTTTGTAGTAGAAAATATCTTAATTCATTTTCATCCTTAAGTGATTCTTCTATACACACTCCTAAATCCTTTATATTTTCTGCTGCTGAGAAGCATCGGTTTTCATATTGCAGAGAAGATCTCCCAAGAACTGATAAAAACTCAGCTGCAAGAGCACAGAAAAGTAAAGGCGCTGGACAGAAAATGATTTCGTTGTGACGTTTAGCTATGTTTTGAATGTTTAAGCAGAGATCTTTTGTTAAGCTATATTTTCAGGCTATAGGAGTAATTCTGCTTAGCATTTTAATTGCAGGCAGGCAAGTTTCTCCTTTATTTAGCAATGATACAAGCTTTTCTTGTATTTCATTTATTTCAAGTTGTCTTATTGAACCTTCCGATTTCAAGCAAAGCACACAAACATCGTAATATTCTGCTTCCCATGCAACAACAAAATCTTTTGCGCTTGCAATTGTGCACTTTTTAGCAGCTTCTTTTGCAATTTCTTCTTGTCTTAAATTAATTAACTTTTGTATAACTCCATCATCATTTGCTGCACCGGGCCAATTAACTAGCTCTTTCATCTCATGAAGCTTATTTTTTGCTGCCAAAGCATCAATGATTTTTGAAAGTCTTAGCCCTCTTGATAAAATTTTCCTTTCTTCGACTGTAACTGCTTGATTCTTCAACGAATTCCAAATTGCTGATTTCTTTTTCCTTGCCTTTATAAGTGAAATATTAGACTGATAGACATCCCCTGTCCATAACCTTTTTAAGACTCCCATGCAGCAATTCTGAATAGCTTCATTAAAGGAGCTTATAGTAAGCGATGATGGAGACAGCATAAGTAAATAGCAAGCTACATAATCTAAGCTTGCAGAAATCGACTGTCCAAGAGAAATTGATACCAATGAAGGGTCTGAATATATTTTTTTCCTTTCTTCTGGAATTGTTATCCCGCCTATTGCATATATTCTTAAATCTTGATTTTGGATTAAAAATTCGTCTAAGGCATAAAACGAATCTTTATATGCTAAATACCATAAAACGAGCTCACGATATTCATTATTATGCATTCTTTTACGAATAATTTCAAGGGCTAAATTATCTTTCCCTGCTTGAACAGCATTAATAATTTCTGCGTCTGGAACTAAATAGCCATTATTAAAGAGCTCAAGAGCTAGGTTTTCCAAGCCACAGCTGAGTGATTTAACAATCGCTTTGCCAGACTCCACAAATTCTTTATTTCTTTCTATAAAGCTTTGAATAAGTGCAATTTGTTTGGCAAGATTTTCATCAGAAGCTTCAATTGCATCAAGCAAAGCAATTATTTCTTGATTTTCCTCCATCTTTTTAAACTTCTCTTCAGGTCTTGGAGAAGGGATTGCGGATTGGGCTTGCAGTAGGCCCTCTTCTTCTGATATCATGGATTTGGTTTGTAATCCAATATACTGTTCTTGCTTGGATTCTTCATTTTGAAGTTGAGTAGGTTGAAGCCCATTTAAAATAGAGCCTAAAAGCATTTTTTATTAATTGTAACGTTTATAATAAATTTATAAAATTATGAATGAAACTAGTTCATTATTTACAGATTCTTCAGCTTCTAAAAGTGCTTTAAAAATAAATCAAGGCGACAGATCAAATTTATTTGCAAAATTAGGTGCAAGTGTAATTACTCCAAATTCTTCTCAAAATAAGTCACAAAATCTCAAAAATGGCAAAGGAGTAAGAAGCTCAATAGTGGAAGATAATAAAAATGAAGGGATTGTATTAAAAGACCCCACCTATGGAATAGAGCATATACATGGGTTCCGGGTCGCTAATCTTGGAAATAATTCACTATTAAAAGAACTTGATGGATATCAAGATTCCCAAAGACAAAAATATCAAAAAATAGATGAATCTCCAAGGCCAAGAGGATTGGCATCATTACGACATCCTGATCCTCCAAATCATGCTATAGAAACCCAAGTAAACATCTTTTCAATAGCAGATCAAGATAAACTTGTAAAGAGACCTATTGGTCACGCTATTTTATTATCAGGAGATTTATTAATTACATCAAATTCTATTATTTATTCAGAACAGTCTGAAGTATCTATCAAAACTTTTAACAATCGTCCTATTTCTATTATCAAAGAAAAAACTTTTATCTCTAATAAAAATTTGGATTTTACCATTTTTTCTGTTGCAAATTTTTCAAAAAATTATGAAGATATAAGGACCCCATTTAGCCTTATACAAAGAAGTGTGGTGAAAATGATTGACCAAGATCCTTGGGCTGATATGAATGTAGTGAATATTGACCAAAAACAGTTTTGTTTTACTGCAGGAAGAAATGAGAAGTTTTTGCCTGGGTCAGGTGTATTTAATAGTAATTGAGAGCTCCAAGGGATGTACACACATTCAATTTCTTATTTAAATTTTGCAGTTAGATTTGAGCCTATTTTAGCATATTTAAGATTGAATAGAGGCCCATTATATTACCCTGAGCTGGAAAATTTAATCGATCCTTATATAAATCATATCGATCCTTCAAAATCGTCAAAGCATTACCAAAGCTACATAACCTCGGTGCAGTCTTTAATGAAATATTTTGACCCCAAGACTTTCATCAATATGTAACTATACATTAATCTATTGTAATTTATGCGGAAAATAATTATAATTAATAAATATAAAGAAAATTATTAATTTAAGATCATTGATGCAAAATTTAGTAGAGATGGAATGAAGAAATTAATATCATGGGTAATAATTGATATTATTAATAATTTCTTACTAAAATGGTTTTTTAGCATAGAGTCTAGGTAATGAGCAATTTCTATTTAAGCCCCTAAATAAGGTTCACCTGGATTTTTCTTTTTCAAGCTCAATTTTTCTATGAAACTCTATCTCTTCAGCTTTTTTTAAAGTTGATAACCTTCCACAGCTTAGCTGTTGACTTTTATATTTTTGGTGCCTTATCTCTATATAAAATTTACTTGAATCTTTAAGTATTTTTTTACTTAATTCATTAGTCGGTGTAGGATTGTGACTTAGAGCAATAGAACTATTAGCCCAAGGACAGTTATGGAACCTTTTTCACCGAAAAAAATCAGGACTTGTGGGCTCACTTTGATAAAGCCTTGCCCTATCCAATATATGGACTCCATACTCCTTAGAACAAGTTTCATAAGTCTTCGTCTCAATAGTCTGATGATCAGATATTGCTAGTTTTGATAAGCAATTTGGTGAAAATGTATTTTTCAATAGTCCACGGTCAATAGAACTAATAAAATTTTACTTTAAATAAGACTTTTCTTCTTGACTCAGCATGTCTTTTCATAAGTTATGTACTTGTCCAGTTTTTTGTAGAGTAAGTGGCTCTAGCTGTGAAAACTTCATTTATTAATTGCAGTTAATTAAAATTAATTATGGCATTAATGGAAAGCAAAACCGATTTTATATGAGTGAAGAGTAATCGCTGAAAAAAAGGCTGGGTAAGTTGTGTGTCGGTACAAGTAATCAGAAATTTCTGAGACTGAGAGGACGTTGTTTATGTATTCTGTATATAAGAGAGTGTAAGTGTTTTCGCCATTTTTTAACTCTTTTTCTAAAGAGATGGTTTGTTGGGAATATAGGAGAGTGAGGCTTATTATGTTGTCAAAATAATTGATTTTCCATCCGAGTAGGCGTTTTACGTCATTTTTCATATTTTTGATGGTTTTCTTTGCTTGGATTATTTCACATTTGTAAGAATCAAGCAAATTTTGTAAATCAGGAGATGGCCTATCTGATATTGGGGAATCAAAAATAAACCTTTGAATTTCAGATTTTTTAATTCTTTTAGCACTTTTATCATTATCTTGAAAATTCAGTGATCTTTTCAAATTAAAATCATTAAAATAGCAATCTTCTTTTAATCCTTTTGTTTGTTTTTCAAACAGCTCATTTTTTGTTTCCAGCTGTTTGCTTTGTTTTCGAATACAAAACTCCTCTAGTTCTGCATTTCTCTTCCTTATCTCCTCATTTCTTTCTTTTAACTTCTCGATTATTTCTTTTGCATCTAAATTTCCTTGCTTAAACGCTTCATTTTCTTTGCATTTTTCTGCTAGCTCTTTTCTGCATTCAGTAAGTTCCATAGTAATTTGGATTTTTGCATTAAAACTTTCTTGTTCTTCATATATAAGTTTATTAATTTGCTCTTGAAAACCTGTATTTGATTTCTGCAAATTTTCATTTTGTTTTTGCAATGATTGAACTCGGCATCTGAGCTCAGTCAGTGTGTTTATGAGCTCTGAGTTTTCTTTTTTCAAATGAATTATTTCTTGTTCAGATTCAAGAGTCAGCTGAGAATTTCTGCTTTTGAATTCTGCTCTAGCGGACTGTTCCATTGTAAAAAGGGGGTTTATTATATGAAAATCATATATTTTGAGCAGACATTTATATATTAACAAAATGATAATAAATTAAACTGAGGCTACTGAAATTGGTTTAAGTCTTCTCAATGAGTGCTGGACAGGCTTTTTTCTTGAAAAATACAGAACTCCAAGCAGTAATATTAAAATTCCTGACACAATAAATTGGACGACCTTTACTAAATCTATATTATCTGCATCAGGTCTAAATGGGCTCCAAGTCCTCAATTTTTTCTGAGTCATTTCATGTCATTCAGTTTCATGATTTACCACTTTTTCTTCTTCGATCCCTAAAGACTTAAGATTTCTTACCCTTTCTTCAGAAATTGGTGCTGGGTATACCCAAGTAACATAATCATCTTCTTCAATATGAATATCATAATCATAAGGAAGCTTAAACCAATTATCAACTACTGAGTTACCTTGTGCTGTAAACTCCAGTAATTCTTCCATAAGCCATAAACAGTCATAAGTCGATAAATATGGGTCCAAACAGCTGGAATCCCCTACAATTGCAATACGGCTGACATCAAAATCAATTAGACCAATCACACCCATTTCTCTTGATTTGCTTGTTTTTGGGTCTAGAAATGATTGGGATATCAAATATCCGTCAGCGGGGAATCTTGTGATTTCAGATCCTTGCATAAACTATAGTGAAAACTTACTGAGAAATGTTTAGATGTGTAAAAACCCTCGCCTGAGTAGCTCCGCGATGCTCCAAACTCCATGAAATATGGAGATAAAAGCTCATTGATTGTAAAAATGTTCGATCCTGGTATTCCTGACGTTAAATTTGCTTTTTTTAGCTGATGTGAAAGAGATTTATGGTCTCCTCAGTCTGCAAAAATTATGAGGGAAATCCCAGAAATGTCAACGTCATATCTGATTTTTTTTATTTCATAATCAGTAAATGGGAGCTCTGGGTCAATTATTAGATATGTGGAATATAAATTAGATTTTACTCCAGAAAAATCTGTATATAAAAAATCGATAGTGTAGCCTAAAGAAACTATATAGTCATATAGCTGCAAATGATTGGTAAAAGGATGGTCTCCTCTTCAATCAAATAAATAGTTGTCTTCTTCTTCATCTCTTATAACAATCCCATTTTCTGGGTACTTTAAATTATGACTTAAGTCTCATAAAATTCTAAACTCCTTTTCAGGAACCAAGCTTGTTTTAAAATGAAGGGGGATTGATAAATTAAAATCATCACTTTGTAAATTAATTGTAGCATGCAAAGAATCAGCATGATAATGATTTAAAAATACAAAAACACCTACTGATGCAGTATATGCAGAAAAATTGGCAATTTCTATATTTATTTCTAGGTCATATGAGCTTCTTTCAATTGAAAATAAAGATAAAGGAGAAGATGATTCATAAGGATGGAATATTGTGAAATTTAAAATTAAAGCAGACCCATCTGCATGTCTAAGTAGAAATTACAGTCCTTGTAAATTATATGGGTAAAAATATTCATCATTATTGTTGAAATTGGAAGGAAATGATGAGATATTTTTTGGTTTTTGGAAATATTCTTCTGCATTTAAAATATCAAGTTTTCCAGCACCTTGCTCAAATATAGAAAATTTAGGAATTTTTTCAGCAGAATGGATTAAGGCTTGCTTTATTAACCCAGGAGAATAAGTTTCGTTATAGATTAAAGCAAGGCTTCCAGCAACAATTGGTGTTGCAACTGATGTCCCAGAACTTGATGAGCATTTCCCACCGACATAGCCTCTTATATTTGATGCATAAGTTACTATATCAGGCTTAAACCTTCCCATTCCACCTCTCATTTCCCACAATGTAGGTCCTCTGCTACTAAAGTCAGCTACTTTTTCTCCAGATTCGTCTAATCCACCAACTCCTATTACCTCAGGCTGATCTCCAGGGTTACTTAATGTTCCAAATCCTGGCCCATCATTTCCTGCAGCTGATATAATGGTAATCCCGTTCTCTACAAGCTCCTTTATTTTCACTACAAAAGGTGTGTCAGAAAAATCTATACCTCCAGTTGATAAGCTGAGAATTTTTATATCATTTTGTATTGCATAATTAAAAGCTTCTAGAAATCATGATGTATATGACTCTTCAGAATCCTCAAAAACCTTTAAAATATATAAAATTGACTCTGGAGCAATCCCCAAACACCCTTCTTGTGTGCTTGATATAAGTGATGCCATAAAAGTTCCATGCCCTGTGCTGTCTTCACAATCAAGATCATTTGTAAAATTTATGCATTCTTTAATAAGTATTTTACCAATATCAGCACTATTAATCCCCGAATCAAGAATCCCTATTTTTACGCCGTTTCCTTTCTTATTCTGATCCCATAAATATTTTATCGGTAAAACTTCTTCTAATCGCCGGCTTTTTCCATGTGACTGAGAAGCAAGGGTTTTTCTATTAATTTTCTTTTGAAGATAAATGCCTTTTAGATCTGGCAAAATTGATGAGTCTAGTTCTTGATCTGAAATTATGAGGAGAAAGTCTGAGACAGCTTCCATTTGAGATGGGTCATGCTCTACAATAATTGTTGTTTGTATTAGTGGAGGGAGTTTTGATAGCAAGCTATTGCGAGTGTCATAATAATTGAAGTGTAGAATGTATTCAAAGCAGAAGCCTAAATATAAAAGTAAAAGAAAATACACTATTTTCATATATAAATAAATTATGATAGCAACAATTAATCTTCTATTAAAGATCTCAGACTTTTGGCTAATTCTTCTCTTTCGTATTTTGAGAGTCGGTTTTTTATTGCAAACGCTGAAGCGGCTACTGATGGATTTTCTCCAGGTTTTAGTTGAACATTTTCAAACTTATTTTTGCCTAAGTTCACTCTTAATATAATTGGCTCTAAAGCAGATTGCTTTTTATTGCCTATGCTTTCTATTGAAAATGAAACAGATTTTTTGGATGATTTTTTCTTACTTTTTGCTTTATCAGTAGAACTACGCTTAAGAATTCCTCCTTTTCTTTTAATCTGTGGAATTAATTGCAAATCTGCCAAATCTTCTGAAGATGAAGATGATCTTTCTCTTGATTTACTTAAAGGTAAGCCTAAAAAGCTCGAATTCATATCACAGGTTTCGCTAGACATAGATTCGGTGCTATCTCTTTCACAATCAGACATAATCACTGGTTTAGTCTCAGGCAGGATTAAATTAATTTTTGGAACTTCAATACTTTTTTTTTCCCAATCCGTTTCGAAAATACTTTTTGGGTTTGAGACCGGATTTTGGACTTGAATTGAATAATTTTTAATTTGATTGGGAAAGACCTTTCCTTCAATTCTACAATTGTTAAATGCTGGTCTAAATGATCTTTGTTGTACTGGGCTATTGTCTATTTTTGGATACATTTCTTGGAATAAGGTACTTGTTTCATGTGAAATCACTTCATCGATCAGCAAAAGACGAAGACTATTCGCATTGAATAAAGAGCACAAAGAGTGATTGATTTCTAGCATTTTGAGAAACTGTACACAGAGAATTTCTTTTTCGTGCTTAAAAACAAGTTTTAGAATTTTGTCGAAAACTCTTAGTTTTTCATCAAGAAATCTTTCGCAATAATCCTTTATGCATGATTTCACAATGTCTGGAGAATCATCTAAACTTCTTTCTGGAATTATCATCTCGATTATACTCACTAAATCATATAGAATTAGGAGTAAGTTTCTTTTATCTAAGTATGATGATTTAAGGCATAAATCATATACTTCAAAGATCTTTAAGCATTTATCGTAGTAATTTCCTTTTCCGAGTAAAATTACAGTTAGCTTCAGGCTCTTCAAATCATAGAGGCTATTTTTGCATATTTTCTGTAAAATGGCTGACGTTGATGAGTTAATTTTTAACAATGATGGTCCTATGTTAGCATCCGTAAAAAAGCTTTCCAAGTCCTCTTGATTTATTTTCACCTCAGAGAACTTTGCCAGTTTGACATAAAGCTCATGAAAATCAAAACTTGAGAAAGCTATAGAGTCGGTGTAGCTTATTAGAAACTGATCTTCAGAAGATATTTTCCTATATCTCCTAGAAAAGTTACTAAGTGGATAGGAATTACAACAACCCATTTAAATCCTTGTTTTTTAAAATAATAATCCATTATTTTTTTCTCATTAATTTGCTTTATATTCGCAACTATTTCGTAAATTTTAATAAAATATAGAGCTAACCAACACAATAATTTCTATATAATTTCGGTTGATATTGGAAAACAATTATTAAAAAAAGTATGGATTAGTATAAAAGCAATATGAAAGTCCAAATCTTATTGTTCATATTGTTTGTGCTGGCACAAGGAAAATACATACGAACAACATTGACAATGACGAGAAATAATAATTGGCAATACGTGTCGAAGTTTGGAATGGATATTGGAGTTGGAGATTTTTCCATGAAAGCTAGATTATTACGAGTTACCAAGGAATTCGAAGGCAAAAAGCACAACTTGCAATTCTCTATATTTTTAGATGAAGAATGGGAGCAAGACCTTTCTTCGCTCTCATGCACAGAAAAAAACAAAAGAGCAAAATTAACATATGATTTAGCATTGCCACTTGATGGGCAATTTTCAGGAGACATTGTAGGCGAATTATCTCAATCAATTAGACCTCATGTCTGGTATTTTGTGATTTCTGATTGCAGTAATTTATTAAATGACCATGCAAGAGTAAAAGTAGAAATTACAATGAGAAATGAAGGGAAAAATCATCTTTCAGTCGAACAAATGGGCCTGAAAAGTATGTATTTGGTTTTGGCTGTCATTTTTTTGCTAGGTCTAGGGGCAAATATTTGAAAACTAATCAAATATTTCAGGAAAGAAGAAGAGGTGCAGCTCACTATGGTATGGCTGAATATTGCAATTTTCTTTCAATTTTTATCAATGATTGTTTCTTATTTTAATCTCACAATTTATGAATCAAATGGAAGAGGCCTAGGAGCTCTTGATTTCATTGAACAGGCCCTAATTTTGGTATCACAGTTAACAATTACATGTTTACTTATTATAATAGCAGAGGGATGGACTATACAATATAGTGACTTTCCTAACGCAGATATTTATATACCAATTATACTAATAGTCACATTTTTACATTTAGTAGTACTAGGGCTTGGAAAAATCAGTGATGATTCTTCTTATAAATTTAGCGAATATGAAGGAATAGCAGGAGTAGCTTTAATTATATTGAGATTCTGCATGTTTGGGTGGTTCCTCTACAACGCCAAATATTTATTTTCTCTGACAAAAGCACAAAAGAGCATCCAATTCATATACAAATTTACTGTAGCTTCAAGTGTGTACTTTATGTCAATGCCAATTTTAGTTATAGCAAGTAAATTCTTTGCATTATATATAAGAGGGAAATTTATTATTGGGGGAACACTATTTATGCAGATGGCGACTTTTCTGTTTCTCTCTATTATTTTTTCAACAAAAGGCGAGTATTATAGAATTTATCTACAGTCTGCTGTTCTCCCTGGAGCAAAAATTCACTCATATTAAGAAGATATTTTTTATTTAATTAGAATTATTTTATGATTTGGCTTGTAAATAATTTTACTCAAACCCTTCAATCTTCATCATATAACTTATTTTAAGTGTATTCAGCTCATCAAGGGAATCTTCAATGCTTTTATTAATATTCCTAATCTTTTCTTTGGCTTCAAATCTTGACTCTCTCATTCTAGATATCTTAGAAATTGTTTGGGTTTTTATATTTTTTAAATACTGCAGCTTTTTCTTCATATTTTCTATATCTTCTTGGCTAGTCGGATACATATGCTCTTCTTCTCTTGCCATTTTTAATTTTTTACTCAAATTTTCTCTTTCTAAATTGATTTGGTCTTGTATTTCAATAGACATTTTTTCATTTAAAAACTTGCAATTGTTAATTGTATCTTCTTTTTTCTTTCTATATTGCTGGAATAATTCTGATTTTTTGTCTTCATGTTCAATTTTCTGCTCTATTATTTCTTGTTCTATTTTTGTTATTATTTCTTCTCTTGATTTTATTTTTGATAAAATCTCTCTTTCTTTAAGCTCAGGAATTTCGTCCTTTTTGTCTCTGATGAAATTTTGAATGTCTCTTGCAACTGCGAATTCGTCAGGATCGAGTGCTTTACAAAAGTGGTCGAAATTATCAATGCGAGATTTCAGGATATCTGCGTTGAGGGTTAGATCAGTAAATTGTATTTGCATGTTTCTATTTGAGCCTTTTAAGTCTTTTTTAGCCTCTAAAAGCTGGGAGTTAGCTCTGCTGAATTCAATTTCTTTTTCGTTAAGAAGTCTTTCAATATCCCTAAGCTTTTCTTTAATTCCTTCTCTCTTTTTCAAATAAATACTTGTTTCTGATGATTTCTCTATAAGTAGTTTTTGATATGTATGAATCTTCTCAATTAACTCAGAATCTTCAACATTATGCTGGCAAGTCTGCATTTGCACATCAATATCTGCAATTTGATTAATTAGCTGTCTTTCCTTACTTTGCAATGCTAATAACTCATCATTTTTTTCTTTCACTTTGACTTCAAGCTTTTCGTGGTCTTCATTTGCTTCTTTAAGGTTTTTATCAATGTCTCCAATGGTACTTTTTTGGATTCTGATCACAGTTTTCCTTTCTTCAATAATGTCCTTCATTTGTTTAATGCTTTCTTTGCATACAATGTCATCTAAAAACTCGTTGCTGAGCACATCAGAATTCTTTTCTGAGCCATCTGAGCTGTAAGATAAATCGAGATCATCAGATTCAGAGCCTGAAGGAGACCTATTATTTTTTGGGGTTTTTTCTTCTTTTGTAGGCTTTGGCTCTTCTTTGGCGACTTCACTGATTACTTTGTAGCATTTGAACTCGACTGGAATGCTTTCTGATTAAAATTTACCATGATATTGTGGAAGAGGGATTGGGGATAGCATCTGTGATGTAGTTTCTTTGAGGGCTGGAAGTTCTTTAAGCCATCTGTCTTCTTTTACTTCAGTAATACTTGGGCGGTCATTTGGGTTTTTTGAAAGCATTCTGCATATCAAATCTCGCGCAAGGGGAGGAAAACTTAAAGGGAATTTTGGCTTATTTCTTGCTATATTTACGAGTAGATTTCTTTTGGATTGTGACTTGAAAGGAGTAAATCCGACTAGCATTTCATATAGAAGTACCCCTAAACACCAAATATCAACAGAAGTGTTGTGATCTTTTTCTTCAATCATTTCGGGTGGCAAATATTCCAATGTCCCGCATACTGTTTTCCTCGGTTCAAGCTCTTCTTTGCTATAATAATTTGACCATCCAAAGTCAGTTAACTTAACACGATTCTGTGAATCTAATAAAATATTCTCAGGCTTAATATCTCTATGAATAATAGCTGGGACATGTGAGTGCAAATACTCCACAGCAAGTACAATTTCTCTAAAATATTGTGCAGCTTCAACCTCAATAAATTGCCTCTGTTTTTGTAAGCGATGGAAAAGATTTCCTCCGTCCGAGCATTCCATGATGAGGTAGAAGTATTTTTCATCTTCAAAATGATTGTAAAGCTTTATTATATGAGGATGGTTTAGGTTATACATAATGTATACTTCTCGCTTGAACTGGCTTAACATTTTGAGAACTTTTTCTTTAGGAACTTGCTTAAGAGCATAGATCGCTTTAGAAATTTTATGACATACAATTCATACTTGGCCAAATGCACCTTCTCCGAGCTTCTTTTCAAAGGTGAAGTCTGAGCGTTTTAGTTCTGGCTCTTCCCCACTGAGCACAGATGGGGAATCAAAGAGATATTTTGTAAATTGTTGGGAAGCCATTATAAAAGAACTTTAGTTTTTTATAAAAATTGAGGTATATATAAGTATGCATTATTAATATTTTAATGCCTAGTAGTAAATAATTTAAGATAAATACAAAATTTTATCTCTATGAAAAGAGTTTTTATATAGATTTAATTTATGAAAATGAACATAATAATAACTAAATAAGCAGCTTTTATCAGGAAAACACTTTATTTTATTTATGAAAGCTAAAATAGCATTCAATATTAAATATGTTGTCCAATCTCTCTAACGATGTCACAAATCAGCTGAAACAATGGCTTGAAGAGATGAATTTAGCTGAAATGACACCAAAAACACAAAAAGCACCGCTAAAAAGGTCCAAAATCGAAGATATGCTCCAATACAAAAGTCCTAAAGAAAGCACCAAAAATTTAAATCAACAAAAGCAAGGTGACAATTTAAGCCCGCTCAGTCAATCATTTTCCTATCCCAATGAAAGGTAATATTTCACTAGAAAGCGTAGAAGACAGGCTCATCAAAGCTGGAATCACTTATTCTCAAAATAAAGAAACAAAACGCAAAGCAAATGAAGAGCAAAAGAAATTGGAAGAAGAAAGATTTCTACAGCATCCTGAAAAAACCAAAAACACAGGTAGAAATGAGTATTTACATAATTTAAGTAAAGTTTATGAACAAAAACAAAACAAGAGAATTATAGAGCAAACTGAGCATGAAAATAGCCTAATCAAAAGTCCTAAACCTTGCAAAGGATCTCAAAAAATTTTGCAAAGCTCTAATAGGAAAGGAGACGTTGGACAGAGATTGTATAATAGTGCAACAAAATCAAGCAAAGTGCTGAAAGCAAAACAAGTCTTGAGTTATTTGGACATGAAGAGTGTTTCAAGCCCAAAAATCAACACATCTTATACAGCTCATAGCGTAAAAAATACAAATATTTCGGAAAAAAATATTGAGCAAAAACATCAATTATTAAGTAAACAAATACCTGTAGTAAAAGAAGAAAAATATTATAGATCACAAACGCCGACAGCTGCACGTAAAGTTTCCCCTATCCGGCATACAAAATCTCGTGAGTCAACACCTATAAAAGAATTCCCTTTCAAGCCTAATATATCGAAAAAAAGCCAAGTAATTGCATCTAAACTTGAACCTTCTAGCTCCAGATTGACTAAAATCCCAAGACTCGACATTTCATTTGATGATAAGGAATGCACATTCAACCCAAATATTGATTTAAATTCATCAAGGCTTGCTCAGCGATTAAAAGATAACTCTACTGCTTCTAAAACTGAAAGATGAGAAGCTTTATATGAGATGAGACATCATAAAGAAGATAAAATCATAACCACAAGCTTCCTTGACGAGAAAATTTTATTTGATGACCATAGCCCAAAGAGAACAAAAGTAGAACAAGAAAAATTTATTAGCAAATTAAATGGATGGGCTAAGGTAAAAGATGATGAATTGCAGAGGAAAAGAGATGAGAGCATAGAGTATGATCTAAAAGAGTGCACTTTTTCACCAAAAATCCATGGTAATGCACAGTTTGATGAAGTAAATCTAAAAGGTTTTAAAGGAGTGGAAAAATATCTGCAGAGGCAAAAAACTGCAAGGGAAACACCTTCTAAGGAGTTTCGGCTGAGGGAAGATAAAAGTCCGCCGAATGATCATAGCGAGTCTAGGTTAAAGTGCAAAGAAATGAGTTCGAAAGATTTTCTCAGTGCAATCTTTCAACTTCATATGCAGCTGAATAATGATTCAACCTAGAAACACATACTATCGATAATTTTAAATATGCTTGCTTTATTGAGTACCTTTAATATAGATAATCGTAGATTTATTTATTAAATAAATTTGACAGCAGAACTATAAATTATATGGAAAACTCTTTTATTGTGGAATGAGCCATTTTTCAATCATATTTTATCATATTTCGAATTTCATTATAATTCGCATGAATATTTTATATAAGCCCAAGCCTCTAAAGACTCCTAAAAAGACTTCTTATTCTCAATCACTTCCAAAGCTCAATAAAATAGCCACCTGCACTCACCATAGTAAATGTTTTTTCCATTCAACTACAGCTCCAGACCTCTCACCCGCAGCAACAGATCGTGCTTTTGTAAAAGAGCTTGAAGTAAAAATTGAAAGCCAGCGCAAAGATCTAGAAGAAAGAAATATCGCCCTTGATTCCTTAGCCACGCATTTTGAAAATTTAGTCAAAGTGTATAAGGAAGAAAAAAGCAAGACTCAGGAATTAAAAGAAAAAAACCTCGATTTGTTGAATGAAAATTTAGTTATAAGGAAAAACTTTGAGGAATATAAAGCTAAAAAAAAAGCTGAAGGAATTGTAGTGTCAGAAGAAAATAATGACTATGAAAACTTGAAAATTGAACTAGTTAATATCAAGAAAGAGCTCGAAAATAAGGTAATTTTCCAATAGGAATTTGGAGTATACCGGTGAAATTAATAATTTATATAGTCAAAATGAAGATCTTGAAAATAAAATAAAAGGCTTGGAAAAAGTGTTAAAAGATGAAAAGCAGAGGTATGAGAATGAAATAGTCCAGCTTCAAATTAAAGGGGAGTTTTTTAAAAAAGATATATTAGAAGCAAATAAGAAGATCCAGGAATTAGAAGAAGCAAAACCAACAATAATTTTGATGCATAATGATGATCAAGGTAGCAAAAAAATTGAATTAATAGAAGATGAGACAGAAACTGATAAAAAACAGTTTTCTGAATTTACAGAGATGATTGGATTTTTTAATAATTTTGAAACTCCACAAATTGAGGTCTGTTTAGGTTTAGGATCTATAGAAATACCTTCTGGGTGTGACTGGATAAAAAAAGCAGAAGCATTACAAGATCAAATTTATAAATTAACTGACCAAATGTCACTTATGGCTAAACACAAGCAGGAAGCTGAAGAAAAACTTGACAGAGCATTACTCGCAAGAAAAGAAATTGTATTCAGTGTCGAAGAAATGAGAAAAAATCAACAAATAGAAACATTTAAATATGAAAAATTGATACAAAATATATCTACTGAGTACAAATATAAAGAAGCAGAAATAAGAGAACTTGAAGAGCTATATAAAAGCAGCGACACCCAAAGGAAATTTATTACTGAAAGCTTGAGAGAGTTTGAAATAACCAACAACCAATTGAAAGAAAAACTCGAAATTTCGGATACAAAAATAAAAGAATTAACTGCTGAATTAAATCAATTAAAAGATCAAACTCATCAAAAAGAAATCCAATATGAAGTAATTGATAAAAAAGCTGGTAAAACAGCAAAATGGAAAGATAGGACAAAAACATTGATAGAAGAAAATAAGGAGCTTAGGCAGAGAAACTTAAAATTAGAAAAAAGTCTTGGAGAAGCTGCTAATAAAATGGAACGAGAAAAGGAAAAAGTAAGAAATAGCGAGTACCAATTAGAATCAAAAATTCGTGAATTACAAATTGAATTAAATAATGAAAAAAATACTAATACAGTCCATTCCCAAGAGATTTTGAGACTAAAATCTTCGCAAGTCTTAAAAGAAAAAGAAAGCTCTAAGCTCAACATTTCAGGTGATGACTCCCGAAGCCAAACCCGCATCCAGCATCTAGAAACTGACTTAGCCAAGTTTAAAGAAGAAAACGATAAGCTTATAAAGACCCAAGAATACCACAAAAATCTTCTATCAAACAAAACCCAACAAATAACTCAGCTTGAAATTCAAATAGATGAAGCCAAAGCTGAAATAAACAGCCCGCAGTTTAAAAATCTTCAATTGAAGTTTGATGAATTGTGCTTGAAAGAAGAAAACATAGCCAAAGTGCTGGATAAAATCAAAGATATGTTCACAGCATTTGACGCTTATTTATCGTGCTGTATTTGCTCAAATACTGCTGAAGATGCAGTCGCTGTTGACCCATGTGGGCATCTTGTGTGCACAAAATGTAAAGATGAAAGCGACATAAATTGTCCTCAATGCTTGCAGAGGATACAAGGGTTTATTCGGGTTAAGCATGCAGATGATATGAATAGAAAGATCCTTGAGCAAAGGCACTTAATTGCAGAAATCAATTAAATTAATTTATATTATTATTAAATGCTGCAATTTTATTGGAAATTAAATAGTTTTATCTAATTAAATGCAAGAAGCGTTTTATTTAATTTTAAAGAATAATTAATTTTATTATTAAAAATAACGAAAAATAGGTAATATTTATCCACAAGAAACTAACGTCATTTGTAATAAATATTTTCAAAAAATATTTTTATTGAAGAATTGATAAGGAAGTTAAGAAAAAAATTATCTATAGAAATATCTGCTTTGATAAAATAATAGCCAATAAGAGGTGTAGATTTTTATTCAAATAGATTTTCGAGAGTCTTCGATAATCCATTTTATCAGGCCTAACCAATGATAAATTTTAATATACAAAAATAAAATTCATGAGTATCAAATCTCGCTTGGGCGAACATTTACGTTCATTTCACTTAAGTATTCCCATTACGGTTGGAAATAACCACAAACCTTACACAACTACAGAAGACACAAAAAATCACACAAAAGGATCGCTGCCTCTGCGCTTACCAGCAATTAAGACTACAAGAAGTAGTAAGCTATTAGAAGCAGCATCACCTACAGACAGCAATTTGACATCACCTAGTCCTGATTATCTTCTTAGTCCGAGGTATAATAAAAGGTCTAGTTATCTTCCATATATTTATGCCCAACTTGGCCAAAATATGCCGAGGAGTTACGAAAGTGGGCTTTTGGATGATGTGGCTAAATTCTATGTGCCAAGAAAAGAGTCATCAATCAATTTATTGAATGAGATAGGACACAGAGGAGATAGGAAGAAGACAGTTGCTTAAATTTAAGTATAACTATGTAACTCTTTGGATTCAAAAATTCCTTAAAATAATTAGATTTTGAGCAACTTAATTGATGATTAGCTATTTTTTATGATATTTAAATATAAAATTATTAGGAAGTTTACATCCTGACCCGATTTTCTTACCATTACTTAATAAGAACATTGAAATATATAATATTTTTGAGGAAATTTAAATATGTCATTTAGAAGAGGCATTGACACTAATTGATTAAACATAAATAAAAAAATTATTTATTTAATTCAAGGAGTTTTAAAGAATAAAAAATAAAACAAATTGAAGGATTTTATATGTTGAGTGTATTGCTTAAAATAAAATGGATCAATCTATATCTGAATTGCCAATTCACAAGTATAGAGACCATATCCTCCAATTAATTAGCGAAAATCCGATAGTAATGATCACAGGTGAGCCAGGCAGCGGAAAAACTACTCAAATCCCTCAATACATACTAGAAAGCTCAGATCTTCCGAGAATCTTAAAATCAGGCAAACTTAAAATTGCTATAACCCAGCCACGAAGAGTTGCTGCTATTGCAATGGCCCGGCGTGTCAGCTATGAACGAAAGTGTGGCTTAGGAAAAGAGGTCAGGTATAACATAAATAGGTCGGATACTCAATTCGATTTGAAGATTGCACATCTTCTAAAACCCAAATCAAATATATGACTGATGGTGTATTACTAAGAGAAGCCCTTCAAGATAACAAGTTATCAAGATACTCAGTCATTATTTTAGATGAAGCCCATGAAAGAAGTCTAGACACTGACATTCTTTTAGGACTATTAAAGCAAGTAGTTCAGCTTAGAAAAGATTTTAGATTAGTTGTGACCTCAGCTACACTTGATATTGAATTATTTCAAAATTATTTAGGGAATTGTCCGTTAATACAAATAGAAGGAAGACAGTATGAAGTAGAAGTTTTGCATAGTGCTGTAAAATCGGATATGAGGGTAGAGTTTGCAGTAAATGCTGCGATTAGAATACATTTACATGAAGGGCCAGGAGATGTTCTGGTTTTTCTTACAGGCAGTGAAGAATGTGAAAAAGCTTGTAGAGTATGCTTTGATACTTTACAAAAATTAGTAGCAAAAGGAAAACCAGTCCCTTCAATGATGATTTTGCCACTTTATGGAGCAATGCCAAGTGAAGAACAAAGCAAAGTTTTCAAGCCATGCCCTGAGGATACTCGAAAAGTCATTTTTTCTACAAATATCGCAGAAACTTCTCTAACAATCAATGGAATTGGTTTTGTAATCGATTGTGGATATGTCAAACAAAAAGCTTATAATCCCAGAACTGGGTTAGATGCTCTTATGGTCACTCCAATCTCAAAGCAGCAAGCTAAACAAAGGGCAGGAAGAGCTGGAAGAACCCAAGAAGGAAAATGTTTTAGGCTTTATTCAGAAAGTTTTTTCGAAGAACAGATGGCTGAAAGTGCAGTGGCAGAAATAAAAAGAGTAAATTTATCAAGTACAATTTTAACTTTAAAAGCTCTTGGTATACGAGATGTCATAAATTTTGGGTTTATTGAGCTTCCAGACCATGAAGCACTTTTAATGGCACATAAACAGCTTTTTTTAATTGGAGCTCTAGATGAGGATGGGTCTATTACAGAACTAGGCAGATCTTTAGCATCTTTACCATTAGAGCCGACATATTCTCGATGTTTGGTTTCTTCATTGATTTTTAAATCATATTCTGAAATGCTCAGCTTGGTTGCTATGCTTTCAACTGAAAATATCTGGCAAAATGTCCCAAAAATGGACTTAGAAAACACAGAAAACGCAAAACAAGCCCAATTGCAATTTATTGATAAAAGTGGAGACCATGTCACTTATGTAAAAGTTTTTGATTCCTGGAGGGATAATGAATATAGTGAAGCTTGGTGCTATGAAAATTTTATTAATGCTAGAGCTTTACGACAAGCTAGGGATATCAGAGGACAGTTGAAAACTATGATAAAAAATTTCAGGATTAGAGGACTGCCAGAGGAAAAACTTTATAATGAATTGATGGAGAAAAAAGCTTTAAGCGCGGATTCCTCAACGAGATTAAGACTGGCATTGTGCTTTGGGTTTTATATGAATGCAGCAAGAGCTGTATCATATGGCCAAGAAGGATCATATTTAAGTGTGGCAGATGGAACTATGCTTCATGTAGATAAACAGTCAAGCATAAGTATATTGGGAAAATATCCACCTTGAATTATATACACTCATCTTTCTGGATCAACTCTTTCACATGGATCATTAAAAGTCCTCAGCAAAATCCGAAGTGAATGAATTGAAGATCTTACCCCCAAATTAAGCCAAGCTAATTTAGAAAGACTTATTGGGCGACAAAATCAAAAAAGACCTAGAGAGCCTTCTATAAATGAAGAAAAAGAAGCAGAAGATCCAGCTATTAAGGTAAACCAAGCCCGTGAACGCTATTTGAAGAGAAAAGTTAAAAATGATATTTAATTATTATCTATTGATTTCACAAAGTAAATCAATAAAAATATAGCATAGTTAGGATCAAGTTTTTATAATAAGATTTTTAATTCATTAATTATAACGCAAACATGGTGGCCTGGATTCTTTTTCTGTTCAAGTCAGTGCTTGCATGTGATCTTCCAGATTTACCGCCTCTTTTAAGCTATTTTTCACCTTCATTCGAAAACACTAAGCACTTAGAAACCTCAGGAAGATTTTTAGCTCCTGAAGACAGCTTAACATGGGAAATCAGTTTATCAGAAGACTCCTGAATAAGGTAACCCATATACAGAATTTCCGCAGAGCCTCGTCTCCACGATCTCAAAATTTCAATCCTTAAATCCTCAAACACTATTTTATCCTCAAACGCTGTCCAAGAAGAATTTCTAATGATTTCAAATAAGCTTACAAAAGGAAATTACTCTATAATTATCACATCAGCAAATGCAATTATTACTGATGAAGCAGATAAGAAAAACGATAAAGACTGCAACCTTCCCAATCTTTTTTTCAATATAGCAATCCACCCTTATGCAAATTTGCAAGAATTATTACCAAAATCTTTAGATGATTATATAGAAGGATTTCCTGACTTATCTGACGCCAGTGATACACTTGAAGTCTTTGCACCATACACAGGGACTCATTCTACTTATATGTTGAAAACATCAGATATTGCACTAGGAGATTCAGTGATAAAAACATTTGAATTTAATAATCCTGAGATAACTCAAGAATTAAAAGACATTGGGCTTACTGGAATATGAAAACTCACATTTTCGCTCCGTAAAAATCTATATAGATTATGATTTTTTAACTGGTGGAGGCCTTGGACTACTTTTTTCAAAATCAAAAACAAATTTCACGAAGTTTTCAAAGCTGAGCTGTGTGAAAAAAGGGTCGTGTTTGTTTGGAAGACGAGTGGATAAAAATGCAGTTACTGTATATTCAGGATTTGGGGCAGGCAAATTTGCAGTTACTGTATTTTATTATGGGATGACACTTGCTGAGCATGATATGCTGGTCTCTATTGGTGAAAAAATCCCTTTTTCTCTTCATGTGAATATTGAGCCAGTAATAGAAAGAGAAGACAGGTTTAACTGTGAAGCTGCACATATACCTGCAAATCTGAATGGTCCTGGACTTATGGATACAAATGGGTTTTTAAGATACTCTGATAGAGTAATTGCTGATTTTCTCAATATAAAACAAGTCACTGAGTTTGAAATTGAAAAATCATCTGTGCTAAGAATAGCTACTGTCGAGCCATCTGGGATTGATATAGATATTTTGCTTAAAAACAGCCAAGGTATTGAAATTGGGAAAAGCAACGCAATTGGGGAAAGTGAAGGAATCCTTAAAGAACTCTCAGCTGGAAAATATATAATTGAGTTTGGAGCATTAAATAGTGTAATGGATGACCCTAGACACAAATTTTGTGAAACTTTTATATTAGAAATCGGAATTTCTCCATATGAAGCAGTTAGAGGTCTTTCAGAATTTTTAGGTTTAAATACATGTGAGGAAAATACTTCATTTTTGTCTGAAAAATTCGCTAAAATCAGTGAAAGCTTAAATTCAACGAAGTCAAAAGTTGACTTAAGCTCAGCTCCTGGTGACTTTTTCAGAGTCCCGTTAAAATCATTAGTAAAAGGAGAAGAAATTGTATTCCAGTCAACTTTTTATTTGCCAATCACTGCATATTGTTATTTTGATATTTATTCAGATTTCGTTATAAATGATTTTACAATTTCTTTAGAAAAAAGATTGCCAAGAGAAAACACAGAAATAATTAAAGGAGATACATCTGATGCACTGAAGCTTGGCAAGCATGATAGAAGGTCTTTTCAAGGAGAACTTGCTCCAGGGACTTATATTTTTAGTATAAAATCAGGCCCTACCTCAAAAGAATTATCATATGCTACAAATGAAATAGAAAATATTGAAGGCTTAGATAACTATAATGTTTTGCCTCATTGTGGAGCTTTTCAATTAAGAGGAAAATTAGTAGGAACAAGTGAAAGTAAGTTGAAAAAATGGCCATGTTACCAAGAAGATGCTCAGCTTTTCCCTCCTACACTCAATACACTAGATAGGCTAGGATTAAAAGACACCCCAACAGATTATTTACCAGTAACAAAAGTTTTTATGCCAAATATAATGTCTCCAAACTCCTATACAAATGCTACTAATGATATAGCATTTTATTTAAATGAAGAAAGCTTTATAAGGGTTTCAGCTGAAAGTGATGGCTCACCTATGAGAATATCTCTAATGCTCGGAAAAAGTGAAATTATAAGTGATGGAGCGCCTGGAGAAAGAGATGTCTCTATCTATACATTTAACCAAATTTTGAAGCAGCATCAGAGCTACAGATTAGCTATTTCTTATTATCCAAACTCTAAAGATGCATGTCATACATATTCTTTATTAATTGAAATTGCTCCAACTTCTTCTTTAGTGGCTGGCTCTTCTAAAAATTGCAACCAAAAGCTTCCAGCAGGTGAAATAATGACAGAACGCTATATTGAAAACACTGGCCCAATTTTATTTGGTTTCAATGATCCTCAAGGGTATTCTCAGTTAATAAATGAGCTTCAATATGAGTTTTTACAGTCTGCAAAACCATTAAATATAGAAATTCCTTTCAAAATCACATCTGAAGGTGCTCTTCTTACTGGCCATATTCAATCAGATTTTCTGCAAGGTGGACTGATTTTACAAGTCATTACAGACAAAGAAATCATCGAATACGGAAGTTTTGAATCTTCCCATAGATTTGAGCTCCCAGCATTTCCACTAGCACAAGGAGACTACACATTAGTATTAAAAGAAACTGGGAAATCTTTATATAAATCCTGTGTGAAATTCTCTACAAGTATTATAGTAGAAGACATGATGTTATGGGACGACATTGAGTCCATGATAAGGAAAACTGAAACCTGCTCATTTATTGATCAACCTGGATCACTTAATTTGGTAGGACAACTCCAAACAGGAAATTTACATTGGAACAAAGAGCTAGAATTAGATGTATTAGCAGGTGCCAGTCTATTTGACTTTGAAATTGAAGAAGACTCAATAATAAGGGTTTTTGTGGTACCTCAAAAAGAAATAAAATTTGAAATAAATTTAATGAAGACTGGCAATATTTTTGAAACTGTCCAAAAAGTGACTGTAGAAGAACTTAATGATGGGCTGCATACATTACTAAAACCAGGGAGCTATTTATTAGAAATCAGCTATTATAATGATGTAGCTTTACCTTCTATGCGTCTTTGTCCAAGTTTTGAGATGGACCTTCAAATTATTACTATGGTAGAATTTCAAAAAATTGCATCAGTTTACCAATGTTCAGGACCAGCATCACTTCCAACCATTTTTGATGCGAAAACAGGCATAAATGAAGTCAGTATCATGCACAACTCTCAAGCAATCGACCATATGATTGCTCTTGATTTTGAAAAAGACAGCGAATTTGAAGCCATTATTTCTTTTGAAAATGCATTGTCAGGGTTTATCTCACTTGAGCTGTCGAATGAAAACGGGGTAGTTGCAAGATCAATAGGAATTGAAAACTACAGTGAGCTTATTATGGATTTAGAAAAAGGGAGTTATATCTTAAAGGTAATTTCTTCACATGGCACTGAAATACCAAATGCTTGCTGGCCTTTGCAAGTATCAGTAAAGACTTCAGATATTAATTCTGACCTTATCTGCAATGGAGGTGAATTACCACCTTCTCTGACTTCAAAATACTCTAGGACTTTTGGAGGGCCTCAAGCTCGAGATGGGTCTGTTTCTTTTCATGGAATTTTTAAGATAAAAGAAGAAGTAAACTCAGAAGTCCTCAAAATTGCTGCCCCAAAAAGCGGCATTGCAAGAATTATGACAATTTCTCATAATCCTAAAGTGTTTATTGAAACTGCAGTCTACAGAGATGCTGACTTCAGAGACCCTGTGGCGTATTCTAAAAATAAATCAAACATGGGAAGCTATATATTTATGATAAAAGCACAGAAAAACCCTTATTATTTGTTAATCACATATATAAAAGACAAAATTGCCGAGCCTTGTGTAACTTATGAAATGAAAATTGTTATTGAAACTACCCAAGAAGTCGAAAATATTTTGAAATGTAAAGCAACTGATCATGATATAACCAAAGTTCTGCCTAAGACTACTATTAATTTTACGAAAGAAAAAGAAATCTATGGATCTGATAATTTTGTGATTTTTGATAAATGGATGGTTGGCGAGAAAAATAAATTCCCACCTGGAATAATATCAGATGGGAATGAAAACTCGAACTTTATGTATGAAATGACACTGAATTTGCCAGCAAAAGCACTATTATCAATTGAAACTACTTATGATTTTTTAACAAATGATATAGGCATGATATTGACAAAAGATGACCTACAGATCAGTAAAAGTAAATGGGAAAGCCTTACTGATGATGAAATCGGAGAGCTTATGAACTTTTCAAGTATTTTAGAAAATGAAGAGCTGGAGCCAGGAGAATATAAGCTCCTGCTTAAACAAACAGTAGCTTCTAACCATTTAGTGCAACGATATAAAGATATAGATTCATGCTTTCCTTTCTCATTTAATATAGAATATATCCCTATAGTAGAAGAAAAAAAGGCTAAAAGCTATATGATAACTTTGGCTGACCCTGGAACTTTGACCCATCATAACCCTAACGAAGATTTAAATATTCTACTCGTTTTTGATGTACCTATTGAAAACCCCAAAGAAATAGGAAAATTGGTAACTTTAGAAAGTGATCAATATGTAAAGGTAATAGCTGGCTCAATGCAAGTGTCTCCAAACAACCCTAATAAGCTGAAATTTAAATTTGAAGCTGCAAAACTGAGAGAAAGCACCTGCTATCAGCTAAAAATTGATGACAAAACTATAACACCTTCAGGGTTTCAATTGTTATCAGATGGACTTAAGCATAGCTATTGTACTATGGGCTGCATTTGCAATCCCAAAGCAAACGCAATTTGTAATGAGGCACTCAAATGTGTCTGCCCAGAACCTTATACAGGGATAACTTGCCATGAATGCATTACTAATTTTTCACCAGTAGATGGGATCTGTGTTGAAGACATAGTCGATAAATCAGCTTCTATATCTGAAGTAACAATAAGTATTACTTCCCCAATGAAAAAAGATCAAATTTTAAAAGCTTTTGTTACTTTCAGCTCAGCGCCTTATAACTCCCAAAAAGGTAAAATCACAACCCTTAAAAATAATAAAGCTATGATTGATTCAGTCTATGTTTTTAATGATGTTACTCAACAAATTGTTAAAGCAAACTCAGCAATTCCTTTAAATAAAGGTGAAACTAAGTGGAAACTGGAATTTGACTCGGAAGATTTAGCTTATGGGGCATCTTATTCAGTTAAAATTGCAAAAAGCTCGTTATATGATGATGAAGGAAATGAATTTCAAGTAAATGCATCTTTGCCTCAGTTTAAAGTAGAGCCAAAGCCAGATAGCCCAATAAAAACTTTTAATAAGGATTGTGGACCAAATGGAACATTGGATTTATTAAATAGATGTATATGCTTTGAAGGATATACAGGTGATTTATGTGAATTATGTGACAAAGAATATATAAGAAATGATTCTGATAAATGTGAAAAAGCTAAAGCGCCTGAAGTTGTAGAGCCAGGCCAACAAGCTGAATCTGATCCTTCTGCAATTGTTACCAGCATTTCGCCTGAAGGTAAACAAATTATTACACAAGAAAACTTTGCTGTATCAATTGAGCTTTCTCAGCAAGCTTATACAGGTGAAGGCTTAATCATCGATAAGCTTACAAATTTTGATATAATAGGCAAAGCATTCGTATTAATGAAGCTAAAATCAAAAAAATTCATCAGGCCAAAAAATGTGGCTTCTTTAGATAAGCAAGGACTGAGATGGGAATTTCAGTTCAATAAAGCTGACTTAGAAAGTGGGGCAACATATAAGTTCGTCCAAGTAAAAGGAGTTTTATACACAAATAAAGGGAAAATATTTACTGCTCCTACAGTAATTCCTCCAACATTTGTATTGGGAGATGGAAACAATGAAGAAAAAGCTGTTAAATGCTCAGAGAATGGCAAAGTTAAAGATAATAAATGTGTCTGCAATAAAGGATATGCAGGCGAAGGCTGCTATATTTGTGATATAGGATATGAAAAAAATGAGATTAATAGCTGTGTTTTGAAAGAAAGTAAAATTGATAACTTGTTTACAAATAATGAGGAATCACTCTGGGGCACAATTTTCTACTGTTTAGGATATTTAGCTTTAGGAGCAGCACTATTGTACTTGATTAATAAATACAGAAAGAGCAAAGGCTCTCAAAAATATGAAAATATCGAAATGGCGACTCGAAATCAGCCTGATGAAGAAGAAAACATTGATATTCACTCAACAAGGTTTGATAATTTGAGAAACAAGCCTAACATATTTGACGACTAAATAAGTTAGATATAAGTCTTAATTGAGAAAATCATTGATTAATATTTCCAACGAAAAGGCTAAATAGCCATATTTAAATCAGGGCTGAAGAAACTATTCTTGTCCCCTTTGGTATTGAACCTCGATTTAATTTTAGTTCTGTCTTCTAATAGTCTTCTTACACTTGGATATTGAAAAGGTTCTTGCTCTTCATTCTGCTGGGCCTCTGCTTCTTCATTTTTCTTTGGTTCTTCTACTTGTTTATGTAGGTACTTTATAAAAAGACCTAATAGTGAAAACCCTAAAGCAGAAAATGCGCCTATAAATAATGCGACTTTTATCCCAACCAAAGACATCGCTCTCGACTGCCTGGAAAAAATAATTTGCAGTAAAATTGCTAGCCCAGACCCTACTGTACAGCTTATTAATGACTTTTGGCTGACTAATTCCATTAAAGCCCTGAATTTATTCCCAAGAATTTTGCTCATCACTGGTTGGAGCGTTGGGATTTTTTGGGTGATTTCTTTTATTTTTTCGTCAATTTTACTGTGAATTTCTGGTTTTGGCCTGTCAGCTCTGCTTCCCGAGCCTAAAAGCTCAGTTCGTTTGCTGGTAATTCTTACAACTTGGTCGTTGTGGTCAAAACTCATAACTTGGATTAAACCCGATTCTGGGGCTGGAAGAGGCTCTGCTACTGGCTCAGGCTCCCTTAAAGATGGAAGCTCGTTTTCAACTGTTGAGTCTTTTGGCATTATAATGCTGTAGAGCGGTTGTGGAAGAATATTAATGACACCTTTAGTATCTAAAGCTTTGGCAAAATCTGGATCTAGTTCATCAAACATTGCATAAGCTTCTTCTCTGTCCATCTTAATGAAGAACGGCAATGCAAATCTCTTTAAGTATAAAGTAATTTTTGGCACAAACCAGATTTCACATAAAACATCAAATATTGATCTTCGAAGTAATAGCTCTTGGAGTGGGGCTGGCATGTAATTAATAACACCTTTAGCATGAACCTGCGAAACCTTCCTACTGACAAATCATAAAATCAAAAAAGGAAGTAAATGCATAAGGAGAACTGCTATCAGTCCAAATAAGTTTACCTATATAACTGTAACCATTAGTAGGAAATAAACAAGCAATGCGAGATATACAAGAGTTATATCTTTTTTTAAGAATTCTTTTGCACCTGGCAAATAATCAAGGATGTTTGTTTCGCAAGATATTTCCATTATTAATATCTGACAAATTTACTTTAAAATTAAAATAAAGACATAAAATAGCTTCAAAAATTTCAATAAAACTTATAAATAATTTTCCAAGTTATAAATATTTATATAAAAATAGTAAAAATAAAAATGAGAATATGTCAGACAATGATTTAAATATGACATCATATGTAAGTTATAATAAAATGTGGAGTAGACTAAAGTTTCTTTCTAGACCAATACAACCAAATCTTCGCTGCATGTGGCAGCCTGTTTCAGTTAGCAATTGGACTGTCAATAATTATCGATATTTTACCTCCAGTCTAGCTTCAATTGAATCTGTAGTAATAGAGCAAATTAAAAGCAGAGAAGGTGTGCAAGGAGCAAAAGTGACGAATAAAAGCCTGTTTGATGAAATTGGCTTAGATTCACTCGCTGAAATAGAAGTTTTTACTACTTTGGAAGAAAAATTTAACATTACATTGACTGGGGATGATACAGACGAGGTCAGAAGTGTTGCTGATTTAGTCAAGCTCATCATAAGTAAGTTTAAATAAATTGATTTATTTTCAATTGCTTGATATAAGTGATAAAAAGTCCGTAAATTTCAAAAATTATCCGTTTTTTAATATAATAGCAATATAAGGGATGATAAAACGGTCTGAAACTAAAAATTTAAAATAGAATAGAATGCTCCAAAAATTATATTGCAGCTCTTACCTTATATATTACTTTTTTTCTGAATACAAGCTGCATCGCTTAGCTAGACTTTCAGAAATATTTTTTCAAATTTTTAAATTTAAGCTCAATAACTATATATTTGAAATCTATCATTCTTAAATAGTTTAATGATAAGCCAAGCTATTTTTTAAGTGTACTTCCTAAAGCCTTCTTCGCTTTATGTAGTGTTTTAACATTATTCTTCGCTTTAATAAACGCAAGTGCATCTGGGTCTACATCATCAATTTCCTCAATTCCTTCCATATTTGCTGGCATTTCTGACAAAGTTCCAAAGTTTTCTCTTGACAGTGCCATTGTAGTTCCTCCAAATTTCCTTTCATACCAAGCTTCAAACTCATTAATAAGCCTTTCCCTGGAAAATTCAATGCTTTGCGCAATCATATTCACTTCTTCTTTTAGATTTTTCATCTGGTCATATTCAACTCTATATACTTTCTTTAAATCTTTCAATCTTTTGATATACTCAAACTCCTCTTCATCAATCACATCTTCTTCTTCACTTGGTTTATTTCTCCTAATCTGCTCTACTTTTTCTTTGCATTCGTCTATTTCTGATTTAATTCTATTAATCCTGGCTCCCACTTCTTTAAGCCTTGCTTTTTTATCTTTGTGGTCTTCTCTATTTTGGTTTAGAGCATTATTTATATCTCTCCCGTCTACATTTTTAAACTCCATAAAAGCTTGGTTTTTATCAATTGGCTGCTTTCTTTGAGAGCCTGACGATTTTTTCTTATTTTCTTCAAAGGATAAAGATTTATTTACGTTGATTTCTTCTTCTTCAGCTTGCATGAAGTGGGTTCTAGGCTCAAGTGCAGATGTGTCCATTGGTTTGGCATTTGGGTTTGCTCGTCCTAAGCCGAAGCCTCCGAAGTTTTCTTCGTCTCCAAGCCCTTCATCAGACTCTTCAATATTTTTTTGTTCTTTTGGATGTGAAGACCCAGAGCGGTCAACTTCTTTATCAGCTCTTACCTTGAAATCTGAAGCACCAAGTCTTGATAACGCCCTTCTATATATATTCCTCATTTGTATAAAAAGTTCTCTAACTTGCCTTAAGCTGTCAAATTCGACCTCATCTGTGTCTCCATCAAGAAAGCTTTCTGCAACTTGCTGCTGTTGGTATTGCTGCTCAGGGGTATAAGGCTCATATACAATTCTTCCACGATTTGCCAATGTGTCATGCATTGCAAGTTCTTGTTTTAGGTCTCTAATTTCTCTTTTATATCTTTCAATCAGCTGTGCAGGGTCAAGTTCTACATTAATTGTGGCTTCATTTGAGACACGCATCATGCGAGTGGCAAATCTTAAAGTAGAAATCGTTTCTTCCATATGGCTAGGCTCAGGCCATATATTTGCAACCATCAAAGTTTTGGAGTTTCCTCCTATTGAGTCTTTTAACATATAGGTCAGCTTTGACTGCCTATATGGGACATGCTCTCTTCCTCTTTCTGACAATGCGATAACTACCTGTTCCAAATAGCTCAAAGATTTATTAATATAATTTGCTTCAGTTAGCGTAAGTCCTTCTGAGCCTGTTTTTTTAGTCCTTTCTGACCCAGCCAAATCAACTAAATTCAGCTTCGAAATTGTCACTTTTTCGCTTGACTCCACCCTACTTCTGCTTTCTAAATGGACTGTATACACACAATGGGATCTTGTAGAATTTTTATTAAGCAGATGTGCAGCAATAGTACGGTTTGTTTCGCCTTCAAACAGCTGGTTTAATGCTTCTTCTTCAGTGTTTACAATGCTTTGTGACAACCCTCTCAGTGTAATTCCATATTTTGGATCATCTTGGATCATGATTGAGCCACTTTGGTCTGACGGTGGGGTTGGAGAAATCAAATCGTATATAAGCTCATTGTAAATTTCTGCATAACTTACTCTGATCACATAGCTTAATTCTGGCTTGCTCTGGACTTCATGAAAAATTTGAGAAATCGCTCTAGGAATTACGCCTCGAAACTTATAAGCCTGCTGCCCTCCAAGCATGGTATAAGTTTTCCCAGCACCAGTTTGGCCGTATGCTAGAATTGTTCCATTATAGCCTTCAGAAACACTGTGCACGACTTCTCTGCCACATATATCATACACATCTTCTTGTGAGGAGTTATGCAAAATTTCATCAAACTGAAACTTTCAGTGCTCTTGCTGATTGTTTATGAGGCCTTGGGTGTTATCTTTAGGGATAAACGCTTCTATTGTTTTCTGATCTAAGTCTATTTGAAGATTTTTAGATGCAAAACTGGCTGTTGGACGTGTGCGCACTACAACTTTAACTGCACTTTTTACCATTATATCAAATAATTTAAGCTAATTATGATATTTATTGATCCATTCGTCCATAAATCTATACAAGAAGTCGTATTGGTCTTTGGTTTGGACCATTCCCCAGCGTTGTTCACGTAGCCTTCTGACTGTCCCGAAGACGCTGATTCTTGCATCTTCTTTCATAAGTTTGATAGTCTGGACCATTTGGAAAAGAGCTATAAGAGTGCCTGTCCTGCCAATCCCTGCGCTGCAATGAATAACGACATGTTTTTCTTTATGAGATTCTAAGAAGTTTAAAAGGTAATCAATAGAGTCAAATTCGTCTTCAAGCTCAGGTGTCCCATGATCTGGCCATGCAACCGACTGCAAATGAGACACTGTCCTGGTTTCCATCGTCGTTTTGTGGGTGATTTGGAAAATTCGGGCTGTTATAGAAGGAAAAGGAGTTTCTGAGCTGACAGGAGTTATCACAAAATTCGGTAACTCTATAGAGTCTCCTATTGGGAAATATTGATCACATTTAACTTTTCCAGCTTCCCTTATAGCTGATATCATTACGATGAGACTTACGTTATATTCCCATATCATTCTCCAAAAAGAATCCCTTGTAGATTCTAAAGGACCTTGTGTTGCTATAAAAAGTTTGTGGTCTGGCATAGGATGCTTTATTCAGTCAGCGTTTATGTAATCGCCACTTTCTAGTGAAACTATTGTGTCTTGGAAAGGAAGGATATCTGAATATCTGTTTAAGCCTTGAAGCTTTGGAGTATTTTGGACTAAAAACTCCATATGCTTCTTGGTTTCGGTGATTTTTCGCATTAGTCTGAATTCAAGATCTTTATTTCGCATTTTGGAAAGGTTGGAAAAAGAGGAGACAGGGATTCCTTCTTCGATTTCATTTAAGTCCTCGCATTGCTTGTAAAAATAGTTATATGAGATATCCCGCCCATCGTGAGGTCCTTCAACTTTAGGAAGTTCCATTTAAATTATTAAATATAACTTAATCAGAAAAATCTAAAATGATGTTATAATAAGGGTTGAAATTTTAAAAAATATATAAAAATGAATATTGTCAGAAAAATAATATTAAAAGAGAAGAAAGCTAAGAGGGATATCAAGTTTTTAGTTTAGATTTAGAACAAAAAATTAGTTTAGCCAAGTGAATAATAATTTGTTTACTCAAAAATTTTGACATAAAATTTATGAAAAGCAATTTTAAATCAATATATATTTTATTAAATAGGACTCTTTAGCTAAAATCATCCTATTTAATTTAATATCCTGCTGCTTCGCCAATAGCTGTTTAGATTTGATCATATCTATTTGTGGAATGGATGATTCAAAATGCAAAATTTTATGGTTTCTTTATTTTTGATGCTTTTTCTGAGACAATGAGCAATTTATTCTTCAACTGGGACTGATTACTTCATTCAATCATAATTGGTTTATCAAAAAAAGGTGAAATTAGCAAAAACTGCTCAAAAATTCAAAGAAATGCCTAATTAAACCCAAGCCTATACTCTATTTATTAAATACTGTAATAAGACTCGCTATTTGATACAGCTATATTATAAAACTAGTCTGTATCATTTTGAAATTCAATGAGATTAGAAATTAATTAATTTAAAATAAGCAATATTGGTCTATTTTTAGAATTCTAATGTTGATTTATTGATGATTCTAATAAAAATGTCAATTTTATTTGGCTCCAACAATGAGCCTCTTAAACTTACAAAATTCCATATTGATGGGACGATTCATAATAATTCAGCTGAATTCACTTTCCATCAGTTCTACTTAAATTGCTCCAATGTAGAAATTTATGCAAAATATATATCTCCAGTCATTCCCAGCATCAATCTCATAAATCTCTCAGTTTTCCGAACTAGATCTAATTCTAGCCTTAAAATTGAAGAAGCTTATAATCTTCTGAAATCATATGAAGATGCAAAAAACGCAGGAGAAACCTCTTACACTCTTGAAAAACTTCAAGAGTATGACATGATGGTATATGATGTTGAAAAAATTGTTGCAAATGAAGAAATTCAAGTTGAGACAGTTTTTGTTTGCAAAACTGAGAAAATGCCTTTAGAGCCCTATTGGAAATTCAAAATCCCTAAGGCTCTCTTTCCATTTGGACATCAACAAGTTCCATATACAGCAGATATTAATTCATTTTGGGACTATTCTCTTAGGCAATATAATAAGTTTTCGCTTCAAAGTGGAAATTTTATAACACTTGAATTAGATTTTGGAGTTGCAAGCTTTATGAATTTTAGTCCAGATGATGATCTCGAAGTTGCTTACTATTTCGAAACGCCTCAGGAGACTTATCTTACAGTTCAAAAAGACCCAAGAATTAATAGATATGCTTTTTATTTATCATATAAGCCAGATAAAAATCTTTTGGATTTAAGTGAAGAAGGGCTTGCTGGAGAATTTGTTCTTTTACTTGATGAAAATGCTGCTTCTATTGGTAATAAAATCCCATTGATTACTGAAGCAGCTGCATTATTTATTCGTTCTCTTCCAGAAAATTACTATTTTAATGTTGTTAGCTTTGGAAAGCCAATATTTGAAATAAGTCGAAAATATAATCAATGTTCAGCAGATGAAGCACATCAAGCAATTTGCTCATTAAATAGTAATATGATAGAAAGTGATATTTTTGGACCTTTGAAATATATATTAGAAAGTTCTAGGATACCTGGATATCCACTGAGCATATTTGTTATAACTAATAGGAATACTTGAGATAATAAAAGCAAAATTACTAGATTAATAAAAAAGTATAAGGAAGTTAAAATCAATACAATTGGGATAGATGCAGATCTCACTTTTATTAAAGAGCTTGCTAGAATAGGAAAAGGAACCTCTCAAATAATTAATAGCCAAAATGAGATAGGGCAAGCAGTTTTAAGATCATTGACTCCAACTTTTACTGATATTCAACTTTTAGACGATAGACTATTTGATTTTGTTTTACCAAATGAAGCTTTCAATGCTACTTTGGAAGAAAAAATTGAAATCTCAGGTGTTTTCAAGAGAGGAGTGCTTCCAAAAAATATAGATTTACAGTTTAAAACTGATAGAGTGGGACCTCCTAAGCATATAAATTGAAGCATAACTGAAGGTCAAATATCAATTACATCTTCAATTCTTGTGCTTGAATCCAAAAGGTATATTAAACAATGTGATAAAGAGTTATCAATTAGAAAATCCAAAGAATATCAAGTTGAAGGAGATTACTCCTCATTCAAAATTGAAAGATATAAAAAAGTTAAGCTGGCAGAAGAGCTCACGACTAATAATGAGTTGAGGGAAGAGGTTTATGATAAAGAGCAATCAGAACAAAGTTATTCAGTATTTCAGGAGCATGAAATAACTAGCTCAGAGAGAAATTTACTAAAGCCTGCAGCAAAAATAAAGCAAAAAAATAAACGATCTGGTAAAGAAACTGCTTTAAGCGTTAATTCAACCCCTAAGATACGATCTGGGGCTGTATCACCTGAAGTTCCTAATCAAGCTCAAAGTGCTTCTTGTTCTGCAGATGCAGTCTTACAGATAAAAAGAGGAAGAAATAAGAAATTAGACGCCACTTCTCCTCGAAAAAAGGCCAAGACAGATGAAGCTCAGATTAAGTAAACTGAAATTTATAAACATGAATTTGCTGGAAACTAAGTCATAATCGAGTAAATAATTCACAGTATCTGTAAAACTTGCAGATAATCCCAATGTCTTAAGCTTTTACTTTATATCTAATCCCAGCACCTTTATTTCATTTTGTTTAGAACATTTCTAGCAATTCTCATTTATAAATTTCACACAATTTGATTTCTTTAAAGACTTTTTATTTTATTAAATTAGAAAGGAACCTCAATGGTATTCTAATGAAATAATGATAGAGTTTTCTTCGTATTAAGTTATAAAATTGAACTAAAAGAACATGTTTATTCATTTTTAGTAAGGAGATCTTGCGAACTCAAAACTAGATGATAATTAATTATAGTTTTAATTATTGCTTTACTTAGAAAGCTAAGAGATGGCTTGCAAAAGGCAATCAAAAACCTATTAAACTTTCAAATATTAATGCATTATTATAACCACAATTGTAAGCTAATAATTTTTATAAATAATTTTAAAATTTTTTAGCTCTTTCACAATTAACTATTGCACTAATTTGATTAGATGCTTTAAGTTAATCAGAAAATACAATGCAATTAATCATAGATATCTTAACTAAATCCATTTTTGCTAATAATATAAATGTCTTCTTTAGTTGGTTCCAACAATGCTCACCTAGAGCTTATCGAATTTCATATTAGTGGAGGGCTTAATTACAATTATGCTGAATTTACTTTAGTGCAGTGTTATTCCAACAATTCCAAAGCTGCAATCGATGCAAAATATGTTTTTCCGATCATTTCCGACATACACCTATCTGAACTCAAAATAATAAGAGACAATACTTCCGACCAGCTTAGTATCGAAGAGCCTAATAAGCCTCTAAAATCTTATCAGGAGGCAAAAAATGCAGGTGAAAGCGATTTTTTGCTCGAAAAGTTGCGTGATTCTGACATGATGGTTTATGATATTGGAGAAGTTGAAGGAAGCTCAGAAATAAAAATTGAAGCTACTTATGTCTGCAAATCAGAACAAGCACTTCCAGAAAACTTTTGGAAGTTCATAATCCCCAAAACTCTTTTTCCAAATAAACTTGAAAACACTCCTTGCTTTGCCAATATCACTAATGAATCAATAACACGAAAAGGCGAAGTTATTGTTAAAAATGGGAATGCAGTAACTCTTGATAAAAAACACAACCAGGTAAATTTTAAGGATTTTAGCCCTGATATCGATCTTGAAGTAACTTACTATCAAGAAATTCCTAATGAACCATTTATTATAGTTCAATGCGATCAAGGTACAGATAGGCATGCTTTTTATTTATCCTACAAGCCAGACGAAGACCTTTTGGATTCAAGTGGAGGAGCACAAATTGGAGAATTTGTTATATTATTAGACAGAAGTGGATCAATGCGCAGCAGAATAAAATTAGCAACAGAAGCTGTCGCACTATTTATTCGTTCACTTCCAGAGAACTGCTATTTCAACATCGTAAGCTTCGGAAGTAGATACCAGTCAATGTTTAAAAAGAGTAAAAAATATGATAAATGTTCAGCTGACGAAGCACATCGTGTCGTTCTTGAGTATATGAGCGATATGGGAGGAACTGACCTTCTGGAGCCTTTAAAATATGTTTTAGAAAGCAACAGAATCCCTGGGTATCCTTTAAGCATCTTTGTGGTAACTGATGGAAATATATGGGGTGATAAAAATGTATTCAAAACACTGATAGAAAAACATAAAGATGTCAAAATAAGTGCCATTGGCATAAACACAAATGAGAAATTTATTGATGATCTTGCACAAATGGGCAATGGCACTTCTCAGCAAATAAATAGCATTAATCAAATAAAACCAGCCATTTTAAGCTCACTGAAGCAAGCTTTAGTTCCTGCACTTACAAATATTCAGCTGGCAGACTATAAACCGTTTGACTTTGTATGGCCAAGAGATCCATTCAGTGTTTTTTCTAATGAAAAAATTGAAATTTCAGGAGTTTTTAAGAAAGGAAAACTCCCCAAAAAAATTGCACTGCAATTTCAAAGTGAAAAACTGGGATCAATGAGAGAAATAGAATTACCCATAAATGAAGAACAAATAGTGACTTCTAGCGCAATTCTTGTATTAGAAGCCAAAGAGTACTTAAAGCGATGTGATAAAGCATTATCAATTAAAAAATCCAAAGAGTATAAAGTTGAAGGGGAATATACCTCATTTGCAGCTGAAAAATATGAAAAAACGAACTTGCCACAAACAGTGCAGCCTAAATTTGCTCCAAAGAAAAAAGCAGTAAATGCAAGATCTATAAATCCTACTATTGGTGTTAAAAAGCCGCATAGATTTAGACCTGGAAAACGTGCAGAGCAAGAAATTAAAAAATATCAAAGTTCAACAGATTTATTAATCCCCAAAACAAAATTCAAAAATATTGTTCGGACAATAAGCAATGATACCATTCCGGACATGAGATTCCAAAAAGAAGCTTTTCAGGCTTTTCATGAAGCAGCTGAAGCATATATTGTTGATGTGTTCAAAGCTTCAGTTAATGCTTCTGCAAATCATAAAAGAATGACTGTTAGACCTGTGGATATACAAGAAGCAGTTATTGATGTTCAGCAAGCAGGGCAAAACCAACCAGCAAGCCCTAAACAAGGAAAAACCAGATCAGGGAAAACTCCTGCTCAAATTAAGCCTCAAGCTAAAAAAGCTGCTAAAAAATCTACCCCTAGAAGAGCTGCAACTCCTAAAAGCTCATCTACTAAAGTTTCAACACCAGCCGCAACTACTCCTAGAACTCGAAGCACATCTAAATCAGCAGAAGTCGTCTTACAAACTAAAAGAACAAGAGGTAAACAAGCAAAAGTAATCCCTCCTCCAAAAAAGGCGAAAATAGAAAAAGCAGAAGCCAAACCTATTGAAAAGAAGAAAAAAGAAGCTTCTAATTCGCCTAAACCAGCCCAGAAAAAAAATGAGGTAAAATGCATTGATGTTGGATATGAAGTTGAAAAAATAATGCATCTACAAAATACTGATGGGTATTGGGAAACTTCTGCGAACTTATCAGATATTGCGAATAATTTGCTTGATTATTATATCGATATTTTTATATTGAATGAAAAATCAACTACAGCTTTTGTTGTTGCGTTGCTTGAAGAAAAATGTAAAGACTATAAGTGCTTGTGGGATCTTGTAGTAATGAAAGCTAAAAGATGGCTTGCAAAAAACAAGCAAAAATTACTTAAGCTTTCAGATTTTTAATAAACATCTTCAAAAAGACTATAGACCATAAATTAATAATAAAAATAAGTTTAAAACTTGCCCAGATATTTTAATCATTCTATAATATCTATGATTTTATCTATTTACCCTTTTTTCTCCAGCCATCTCATGCTTACCTTACATCTCAAGTAATTGATGTTTCCTTTCCTACGAACTGTTTCAATTGCTATAAATTTTTTATGAAAATAAATTATTACATAAATAATAAAAATGTCCTCTCTCGTTGGTCCATGCAATGGGCATTTATGACTTATAGATTTTCGTATTTATGGTAAAATCCATTATAATTATACTGAATTTACTTTCAAGCAGATACATCACAGTAACATTACAAATAAAATCAATGCGAAGTATGTTTTCCCAATCATTTCTGATATGCAATTATCAAAACTCTCAATTACCAAAAATAATAAATTATCAACTATTAGACTTCGAGAGCTGCAAATACCTATAAAATCTTATGAAGATGCAGTAAATGCAGGAGAGAAACCATATATTCTTAAAATATTGCAAGACACTAATATTTCGACTTATAATATCACAAATATTAACGAAAACACTGAAATTATAATTGAAGCAACATATGTCTGTAAAGCAGAACAAACACTTTCAGAAGATTATTGAAAACTAAAAATCCCAAAAGCTCTTTTTCCATTAAAACTTAAAGAAGCTCCCCATTCAGCAGAATTCCATATATTTCAAACCAATTTGAATGAGGAAAATAGTTTTATTCTTGAAAACGGTAATTTAATAACGCTTGATCAAGCACATAACGTTGCAATCTTCCAAAATTTTGATGTTAATAATGATATTGAGCTTGTTTATTATTTTAAATCTCCTCAAATTCCTTTTCTTATCGTCCAAAAAGACTTAAGAATCAATAGATATGCTTTTCATTTATCATGCCCTGCAGATCCAACACTTTTGGAAATCAGTCAAGAAATGCAAGCTGGAGAATATATTATTTTTCTCGACAGGTGCCATTCAATGGATGATTGAGTCAAAACAATTACAGAAGCCGCTGCATTATTTATTCGCTCCCTTCCTGAAGACTGCTATTTTAACATCATAAGATTTGGTGAGCGCTTAAATGAATATTTAAAACCAGTAAGAAATATGATAAATCTTCAGCTGACGAAGCATGCCGTGCTGTTCTTCAGTGCGAAATTAATTTAGGATGGCCTCCTAATGTTCTTGATCCCTTAAAATATGTTTTAAAACAACGTAGAATTTCTGGATATCCATTAAAAATCTTTTTTATTACTAATGGAAGATTTTGGGGAAACAGACAAGAGATAAGCAGTTTGGTTCAAGAGTATATAAATGAAATAAGAATCAGCACAGTTGGCATTAACACAAATGAAATTTTTTTAGATGATCTTGCTAAACATGGTAAAGGAACTTCTCAGTTTATTAATAGTGAAGATCAGATAAAGCCAGCGGTTTTAAGTTCGCTGAAGCAAGCTTTGGTTCCTGCTTTTACTAATATTCATGTGCCAGATTATCGTTTATTTGATATTGTTTGGCCGAGAGATATATTTAGTAAGTTTATTGATGAAGAAATTGAAATTTCAGGTGTTTTTAAAAAAGGAAAACTTCCTAAAAGCATAGGACTGCAATATAAATGCAAGGCATTTGGAATAAACAAAGAAATAAGTCTAGAGATAAGTGAAGGCCAAATAATAAATTCATCTTCTATTCTCGCTTTGGAAGCTAAAACTTGCTTACATCAATGCACTAGACAATTATCAATTGCCAAATCTAAAGAGTATCTAATTGAAGGAGATTATACATCATTTAACCTCGAAAATTACGAAAAAAATCAACTTGGAGAGTGAGATTCTAAAAATATTGAGCCCCCCATAAAAGCTGTATCTGCAATAGTAATCCCTCCAAAAAATGCTCCTAGTACTAGAAGCACCTCAAACAGAGTAGGTTTATCTTTGCAAACCAAAAGAGGAAGAACTAAAAAATCAAAAGTTGTTTCCCCTATAAAAAAAGCAAAAATCTATGAAGCTGAGATTGAGAATATAGAAATAAGTAATCAAGAAATTAACAGCTTTCCAGAAGTGTCCTTGGAAACAAATGACGTAAAGTCAATTGATATTGGATGCGAAGTTGAAAAAATAATGCATCTACAAAATACCGAAGGGTACTGGGAATTTTCTCCTAGCTTATCGGGTATCGCAAATAGCTTGCTTGGTCATAATTTAGATATCTCAAATCTAAATGAGAAATCAGTTACTTCCCTTATGGTTGGATTGCTTTATGAAAAATGTAAAGATTATAAGTGCTTGTGGGATCTTGTGGCTATGAAATCAAAGCGATGACTTGCTAAAAATAATCAGAAACTGATGGAGCTTTCTAATTTTTAATTTAATTAATTTAAATAATATAGATAATCAATTTTGGTCTTCGGAAGAAAGAAAATCTTTCATTTTACAAAATATAAGGACTACAAGCAATTTATAAAATACATAATATAGATAAAATTTGCCTTCATAATTAATAAATTTAGATAAAAGCATAAGGGTTTAATAGAATTGAATTCATTTAAAGTTTATTAGAGCATCATAGAATAGTAATTTAAAATGCAGCTTTTTTCAAAAATCTATTAAATTTCATTAAAAACCAAATTCGAAAATGCTTTCATGCTTCTATAATTTTTCTGAAATAGCTAAATAACTGTTTAACTTCGTTTAAAAAATTAAAATTTGATAATAATATAAAACTTCATTATAAAGCTTACTATAATCGCAATAAAAATTTTTCACACCTTTTCCATTTTAATTCTTGGATTAATTCAATTTTAAATATTAATTAAATTACCGTTAATTTCAAATGAGGTCTAAAAGTATGCCACGAGCTTTTCACAGGACTCTAATTGAGCAAGCACAAACCAACCTTTCTAATGTGCCAACCGATATATTCTATCGGTTTATGAAAGAGTTGCCTTACAAACTTCTTCCTCAAAGCACTTCATATAATACTAAAATGCCAACTTACCGTAGGCCGCCAATTCAGCACTGTCATATCGAAAAAGAGTATGAAAAAATAGCTCAATCTTCGCCTTCATTCAAAAAACAAATGCTTTTAGAAGCGCGATTTCATTCAAAAAATAACAGTTTATATGAAGAGGATTTGCCTACAGAAAAGCGTTTTTGCCATAGCACAACGCCTGAACCAAGGAGTATATCAGTTATGAGGGAAGGAGCAAATACTATGATTGGGAAATCTAATGACGTTGTATTATTTGCACTAAATCAAATGAAAAAAGAAAAAGAAAACACATCAGGGCTCTTAAAGCAATGTCAAGAGAAATTTTCTGATAAAATTTCTCTTGATTTGACTTCTCTCAATAAAACGTTTAGGAGGAAACATTTTTTCACTGATGAATACAAAAAGAAAGCGCTTTTTGACTACAAATCAATTCAAAACAAAATCCAAGCAATGGGAAAAACAAAAACAGGTATTAAACTATGCGGCTCGAAAAGAAGCATTCCATTAGGTATACAAAATTTATAAATTAAACTGCACAGAAATTAAATTGATAAAAATTACTTCTGAAAGTAAAGATTAAATTAAAGCTTTATTCGTCATCTGCATGTATAATTTCATATTCCAGCTCATAAGATTTCCCACAATACCTGCATAGAAATTACCATATAATAACTGCTATCATCCCAATAGCTGTCAAAATCATAGTCAGCTTAAAGCTAGAAGCCCAGGAGCTGTCTTCTCATGTGCTGAATCTAGATAATATCAATGGCTGAGCACAGGCACTCACTTCTGCAAGACCTATTAATCTTGATTCAGTGTCAATTGTAACATAAAATTTTTCCAAAACTGGTGCTCCTAGTACTATATGATCTTCGGGGAAAAATTTTATTATACTGCAGTAATCATTAGAATTTAAGCATTTTTCAAAAATTTCATTTATATCGATTTTTAGCGTAGATTTATTAGATAGAGTAAAAGATATTTTTGGAAATTTGGCTGGGGTTGATGATATAGGATTTCCGTAGAATGTGTTATTTGTTTTTTTGCACAATAAAGGGTCACAATTAGTGCCATAGTAGTTATTTAAAGAAGTAATAAAAGGGGAAAATAGTTTTTCAGGGAGTAATATATAAGGGATTCTTGTTTCCAAAATACCTTCGATTTCTCCATTTCAAAACTCAGAGTTATTAAGAGATATTGATATAACAGGAATAGAATAGCGATCATTATAATTTATAGGAAACAATTTGAAATCACTTATATGGTAATACTCAGAATCAAACCCCCCAAACGTTAAAAAGCCTCCTTCTTTATCCTTGTCACTTGCCATACAAAAAGAAAATACATCCCTTATATGTTCATTCCTACTTGTCGCTTACGCTACTAACAAATCCAATAATGAAGGTCCATAATTTCTTTTCAAATTATGCTGCCCAATTCCAAAAATCCCATCAATATTAAGTTTTTGATTTTCATGAAAAATCCTGCCAAAAATGACTTCTGACATCGAAAACATCCCAACTCGAATAGTTTCTAACGATAATGCCCCTTTGGCTTCATATTCATCAAATCCTTCATATAAAAATCCACATTCATTGCTTTCATATACATCAGTTGACCAGCATTGTTCAGAATTGACTGTTATTACTCCAAAAGTACTTGAGTCTAAATTGTAAGGGTTCCTATGTTCTTCACAATGTGTGCATTCTCTACTTATGACCATTGTTAAACTTGTCCCAATGCTCAGTTGTAGGTCATAATTAATCCCTCCAATCGCAATTCTTGTAATGTAGGTGTTTCATGGCTCCTTAGAGATTCTTACGTTGTTAGCGAGGACAATTTGAAATAGTAAAACTGAAAGAATGCTCATAATAATAAATTTAATCCTATTCATTTTCTTAGTTATTTAAACTTATTTTTATATATTTTTAGCTAAATTTTCTAGAAAGCTATCAAATTTTGTTTGATACTTCGCTATAGTAGGTCTCATTATGTCGTATAGCTTTAAGGCTCCTTTTGTTTGAGGCCAGAACAGGAAAGCCATGAGGCCAACTTTGATGAGGAAATACAAAGGAATCCATGCTATAAGAAAATCCAAAACTGGATCCATTAGAAGGAAAAGGCCAAATATGAACCAAAATTTCAAGCATTCTTTGCCATCGTTTGACTTTTGTGATTCAAGGACCTTTACTGTGTAATAAGATGGGTACGAGCCTGCAATAAGTACCAGAGTTGTGTTAGGACAGACAGTAAAAAGAATGAGAAGAAGAACAAGGGTTATCGTTCCAAATGTTAAGGTTTGGACAGATATTCCTATTGTTTTGCTGATGTTCTGGATGGCTGGAATACCTTCTGCCAATCCGACTACTTTTTGGATAAATTCGTCACTGTTTACCATTTTATTATTATTACACGTCAAAAGTTTATACTCTAACGATTTTAATGACAAATAAAGGGTTATAATTTAATAATAATTTTATAAAATTTCTTTTTCTACAATCTTATGTCAATTTTTCACAAAAATAAAAGACAGTTTTTAGAAAAATTATTTAGCAATTCTTTAAAAATTTTTCAAATGTTAATTAAATATCAATTAAGTTTGCTAAGTTTGGCTTCGAGCACGCAAAGTTTTTAAGCTCTATTCTTTGATATCCACTCTTTCGCAATGTATTTTCTAACTTCACTACAATTTCTTTATAGCTTTCCGGATCCTTCTTACAACCTTTTGTAAACAAATCTAGTAAATAATACAATTGCTCATGAAGTTGGACTACAGTGTACTCTGGAGTCATTGTTCCTTTGCATACTTTGATTTTGCAATTGGTTTCAATTTGTTTAGTTTTCCATCCACATGTATGTTCATTGCATTTTCTTTCAGCTGTGTAATATTTCATCATTTTTTCTCTCATCATTCTTGTTATTGCATTTTTCACCTGACTTATTTGTCCTCCGCTTGTACAAGTTTTACATATGAATGAGTTTTCAGCAGCTTCGTACCTATTATTACACCCATAACAAATTATAGGCAGTTTATCTGCTCCTCTTATATTTACATATGAATTCGTTGGACCAGTATTCGCAGTATTATATTTGGTTGGATCTTGACCCATCCAAGTAGCAATTTCACCAGAAGTAACTGAATCTATTACGCTACACAGACGATGTAAAGGCGGAAGAATCTGCTGGGCTATATATCATGCATAGTCTATTTTTAATGCTCCAGCTGAGCTCATGAAATCGTCAGGGTGTCTTGCTCTTTCTGCATAAGATGTAGCTTCTTCTTGGCAAATTACATATGGAATAAACTGTCCTTCTAAATTTCTTTCTCCTTGGGCTTTTAGTCTTAAGGCAACTTGTACATGAGGCTGTGATTTTCCATCTTTGTATTTTTCAGGCGCTTTTGTTAATTGCTTAGTTATGATATACTCAGATAATGGATACTCTTCTTTCTGGATTTTTTTATAAACACCATCCACAAACTCCCTTAAGTTTGCTACAATATCTTCGCTATTTTGTCCAGAGAGTAAGATGTCCAGAGCACCACTTGATACATATTTAGATATTGGGCACCAGTCTCTTCTTACCATATCAAGCCCTTTTACTTCTCTTTTAAATTCCTTAGTAGCAAAATCAAGTTTCATGCATGCATATTTTTTCTTCTTAAGTAATAGCATACTTTTGAAGATCCCATCGGTATCAATTTCCAAGCATTTAAATTGCTTATTGATGAGCTTTTTCAATGCGTTTCCAATTTCATCAGTTTTTGCTAAATCGGAGAGGTTTGTATTTATCATAATAGAATCAGTGTCTCCATAAATGACGTCAAGCCCCAGTTTATCCTTTGCGATTTTTACAGCATTTTCTAAGGTTTGGCGGCCCATCATAGTAATTAAAGCAGCTATCGGTTTAGCATAAAATCTTGACTGTGTGAATCCAAGACAACCATACATAGAATTGGCTGTCAGCTTTAATGCTCTTTGTTTAATTTCAAGCTGCTCTAGCTTAATTTTATCAGTTTCATTCTTCATTAAAGCTCTTGTTGCTCTTCTTCTTGCAACAAGATCACGGATAATATCAGGCAAAATCCCTCTTGCTTCTTTTTCTGATGGAAGCCCACCTGGCTCATTATCATCTTCTACCCCTTTATTTCTGGTTACTGTCGTAAAGCAAATATTATACTCTTGTATCAGAGAAGGATATAATGAATTGAAATCTAAAAGTAATATAAATTTATCATAGAGACCTGCCTTAGGCTCAAGCACTAATCCTCCTAAGTACTTTTTTTTGTTTTTCTTGCCAGCTTCTTCAGTTTTTTTGATATTTTTATCAGGCCACACGAATTTATTTTTATGGAATTCGTGTATAAGGAGCATTTCATTACGTTCAGCCCTTTGATTTAGAAAAGACCGATACCATAAGTTTCCTGCAATATTAGTCAGCTGCTTAGTAAGCGGAATTACTGATAAGTGCATTGTAATTTCAAAATTAAAATAGGCGTCTTGCTGAGTGTGTTTAGCTAATCTTTCAACACCTTGAATAGAATTTAATAAATTTTCAAATTCAATTATTTCTTGCCTTTCTTTTTGAAGTATCTGTTTAACAAGATGAGTTAAAGTATATGTGGTCTGTTTTGATAGCTCTTTTGTGGATAAAAAGGTATCGCATAATAATCTTCCAGATGTAGTTGATCTGTATAGCCAATTTCCTCCAAATGCATCATCTTTTTTCTGGCTTGAAAATCTATTTCTTATCAATCTGCCCATACGAGACCAATTTGAGACCTTCAAAGCTTGAAGTCTGCTTATCAAAATATCTAAAAAGTTCCCTAAAAGTTCATGAGCAACGATTATATCTGCATCAATCCGAATCATTTTGGCTAAAAAACTATTGAGCAGTACTTTTTCTGACTCAACCATTTCAATCGTCGGATTTTTAGATGCCACAACTGGTCCAACTTTTTTAACTATTGAAAAAGCACTCACTGTATTAGGATTATAAGGAGTAGGCTGAACCTGATCAACTTGTGAATGGGCGACACCAGAAATTGCACAAATTTCAAGACCTTTTGAATTTCTTACACTTTTTAAAGCTAGCGACAGAACAGATAAAGGTGGAGGAACCAAATTTGCTTCATCAGCTGTGAATGTTATTTGTTTTGGACTAGCAATCACAATTTCATGCTTGCAGTGGGAGCATTTATTTTTAGGAATTTGTACATCTTTAAGCTTCATCCAGCAAGGTCCTCTAAGTTTTCGCTTTACCAATAAAAGCTCAATTAAGCTTGATCCAGCCCCAAAAACGTGAGAAAATGTTTTTCCATTAAAATATTTTTCGTGAAGTGGTGGAAATTTTGCACTGTATTGGACTTTCATGTAGTTACTTTTAAAAGGCACATCTGGAAGCTCAAATGAATATTTTCTCTCAATTGGTTTGCACATTCATTTAGTGATCCCACATTTCTTACGGATTTCTTCAAGCTCTTTATATACTTCCATAGGCTGATCTTTGTATTCTTCCCGTGGTAGGACAAAGAGATTTCTCTGCATATCTTGGACGATAACGCAGATACTTTCAAACCGCTTGCTTTCTATATTAAAGACTTTTCCAAAAATGAAGACACTGCCATTTAAGAGTTCTTTGTCTTCAATTGCGTCATACCAGTAAACTTGGAGTTGTCCATTTTCTATAGGGAGATATTTGGCTGAGCTCGATTCGAATGGCAGCTCAGTTTCAAGGGCTTGAAACTCAATGCTAGTGTTACCGTTCTCTTCTAGAGGTATTTCTGGTTTTGATTCGACTACTGGCTCTATTTCCATTTTTTCAGGCTCAATGTGCTCTGGGATGGTTATAACTGGTTCAGGCACATTATGAATCTCTTCCATTTCAAAAGCAGGCTCTTCAGGATGGATATAAACTTCATCAACTTTTTTAGGAGTAGTGATTATTGTAGGAAGAATATCGCCTGCTCTTTTTCTCTTTCTCATCTCAGGTTTTTCTTCCTCTTCTTTATTTTTTTCTTCAAATTTTATCATTTCAGAAATTGATTTTTTAGCTTGTTCTAATGGTTTGCTGACTGTGGGCTTATTATACCTTTGTCTCAGAACTTCTTCCATAGCTTGAGTCTGTGTAGTCCCTTTATTGACTGCAAAAGTTTTAGGCTTTTGAACGGCATTTCCCATTAATAAAACTTCTTCAGGGTTAATTGTATCATCATCCATCATCCCCATAAGATCATCCATGATTTTTGAAGCTTCCGCACTTTCTATCTTTTTCGGTCCTTTTGGCTTCATAGTTACGCCGGGCTTCATAAAAGTTGTAATTGATTTGCTTTCAATTTTGGGTTTTTTGAGGTTTTCTTCTTCCTCTTCATGTGGGTCTTCTTCTTCCTCTTGATAATCAAGCTCTCCATGATCATCATAGCCGATTCCAAGATCATCGGTAATGAATTTACTGTTTCCTTGCTTTTTCTTCATTTCTTGATACTCTTCTTCTGTTACGTTCATAAGGATGTCAGCTTCTTCCTGGACTTCATATTGTGCTGTTCTTTTCTTTTGGCCATGCTTTGCTTCTTTAAGCTGAGCAAGGGCTGCTTGTCTATTTCTTCTCATTCCCGGGTTATTTATTATAATGGCGGGACTGCAAATTAAATAAATTAGCAAGTATGGATGGAGTATTTATATAAATAGCATCTTACAATGTTTATTTGTTTACGTTTGAGTTATAAAATCCTTTTGATTAATTTAAACACACTTATTTGAAATTTATTAATAATTAACACTAAATTAAAGTTGGTTTCAAAAAAACATGAATTATAGATAAACAGTATTTTTTTAATGGGTTGTGGAGTTACAAAAGTATCAAAGCATTCAGTTGAAGTGCCAAGCAAAGTCAATAAAGCCAATAATCAAGAGTCAAATTTCTCACCAGGAACATTCCTACAGCGGCACATGGGAAAGCTCTCAGAAAACTACCAAGAAGTTCGAAAACTTGGCTCCGGCGCCTTTGCTGACGTCAAGCTTTTCATATACAAACCAAGCAATCAAAATCGTGCTGTGAAAATTATTCACAAAGCCGGTCTAAGCTCTCAACAAATGGATTCTACCTATATGCTCAAAGAAATCAGCGTCTTAAGCTCCTTAGATCATCCAAACATTCTTAAATGCTATGAAATTTTCGAAGACCCTTGGAAGTTTTACGTAGCAACTGAATTCTGTGCTGGAGGAGAATTATTCGACAAAATCATCGCAATGAGCAAATTCTCAGAGCGTGAGGCCTCCTCCATAATGCGTCAAGTATTTTCAGCCGTTTCTTATTGTCACGAGAAAAATGTTATTCATAGAGACTTAAAACCAGAAAATATTTTACTAGAAGACAGCACAGGCTCCCTCAATATAAAAATCGCTGATTTCGGCAGCTCTTGTTTTCTTGACAAAAACAGAAAATTAAGTGGCTGTTTTGGGTCTGCTTATTATGTGGCACCAGAAGTGCTTTCAGGAGCTTATAACGAGAAATGTGACGTATGAAGCTGCGGGATCATTATGTTTATCCTTTTAACCGGAAGACCTCCATACCAGGGAAGAGACCAAACTTTAATCCTAAAGCAGGTTAGAGATAACCCTATACGAATTACCCCTGAAAGATGTCCAGGAATTTCAAGCGAAGCTGTCAATTTGCTTCAAAGGCTTCTAGAAGTGGACCCAAATTCCCGTATTTCTGCACGTGAAGCAATTACTCACATTTGGGTCCAAAATTATAAATCAAACGAAAACAGCCACCTTGAAGCAGCTCTTGACGATCTCAAACAATTCCATTCTAAAAGCAAGCTAAAGAACGCTGTCCACATCTTTTTAGCAACTCAGCTAATTTCTCATGAGGAAACTAAAAAGCTGAAGGAAAGCTTCACAACTCTTGATAAAAATGGGGATGGGAAAATCAGTAGGGCAGAGCTATATGCAGAGTATAGAAAACATATGAGTGAAACCGACACACAAGAGACGGTAGAGAAAATAATGAAAGAAGTTGACTCAGACCATAGCGGAAATATTGATTATTCAGAGTTTTTGAAAGCCTGCTCAGATTATAATAAATTGGTTTCAAGGGAGAATTTAGAAACAGCGTTTAGGCTGTTTGATAAGGATGGGAGCGGAGATATCACGGCTGATGAGCTTAAAGAAGTGCTAGGAAGAGAGCTGACTGTGGAGGACGCTTATTGGAGCCAAATTGTCAGGGAGGTAGACGCAAATGGTGATGGAGTGATTGATTTGAAAGAGTTCATAAATCTGATGACTGCAAAAAATTAATCCAATATACATTTTAGCACACTTTTGTATTTTTTATATATAAATTTTATTTTCATAAAGTCTTTATAATTTAGAGCTAAAATAATATCTTTAGCTTTTGCACCATTTTTGGCAATTTATATGTTACATACATTGGTTATAAAATAATGGAGGAGCAACCAATCAAACATTACAGCTCAGGAGTGTTCGATGGTGAGACTGAAGAGAATCCTGGCCTTCATAGAAGAGGCAGTCGACATTCATCTAGAGTTGAGCTTGGATCTCAAAAGTTGTATCGTCCAGAATTTGATTCTGCTACAAGAGGAGAAGCAACCAGTGAAAAACTTTGGGAGTTGATGGCAGAATATATAGATACTGAAAAGTCCACAATTCAAAAAACAATTGTAGCCCATGTAGAATACACGTTGGCTCGAACTCGTTTCAATTTTGATAAGAATTCTTGCTTTAAAGCTGCCGCTCTTTCAATCAGAGATAGATTAATTGAAAGTTGGAACGACACCCAGCAGCTGTTTACAGCTGAGGATAAAAAAAGAGTTTACTACATGTCAATTGAATTTCTAATCGGCAGATCAATGCAAAATGCTTTGATTAATTTAGGATTAGAAGATAAATATAGAGAAGCTTTGGAAGAGGTTGGATATAAACTTGAAGAACTTTATGATGAAGAAGTCGACCCTGGGCTTGGCAATGGAGGCCTTGGAAGACTTGCATCCTGCTTTTTAGACTCATTAGCCACTTTAGATTACCCAGCTTGGGGTTATGGAATTAGATATGACTATGGGATATTCCGACAAATGATAGTCAAGGGATACCAAGTGGAAATGCCAGATTATTGGCTTGCACAGATGAATCCTTGGGAAATTGAGAGGTCTGATGTAACTTATGACATTTATTTCGGCGGAAGAGTCGAAAAGAAGTGGGAAAATGGAATTGAAAAATCGAATTGGATTCCTAGTGAGATTGTCAAAGCAATTGCTTATGATAACCCAATTCCTGGGTACGACACTTTTAATACGATTAATTTAAGATTATGGAAGTCCATGCCTACTAATGAATTTGATTTCCAAAGCTTTAATCAAGGTGATTACTTCAGAGCAATTGAGACCAGGCAGAAAGCTGAATATATTACATCAGTTCTTTATCCAAATGACTCTACACCTAGTGGCAAAGAGCTGAGATTAAGGCAGCAGTATTTCTTCTGTTGCGCTACTATTCAAGATATAATTAGAAGATTTTTGAAAAAGCCAAGGGAGTGGGAAGAACTGCCTGATAAAGTTGCCATCCAGTTAAATGATACTCATCCAGCCATATCTATCCCAGAATTGCTAAGAGTTTTAGTAGATAAATATGGTCTTGAGTGGCAAAGGGCTTGGAATATCTGTTATAAAGTGTTCAGCTACACAAATCATACAGTTATGCCAGAAGCTTTGGAGAAGTGGAGCGTTGAGCTGTTCGAAAGACTTCTTCCAAGGCATTTAGAAATCATTTATTTGATTAATTTCCACTTTATGAACCAGGTTGGCCAAAGATACGCTAATGACCCTAAGAAGTTTGATATCATGGGGTATATGTCACTTATTGAAGAATCAAGGCCTAAAGTAGTCCGTATGGCTAATCTTTGTATTGTCAGTTCCCATGCAGTTAATGGAGTAGCAGCTCTTCATTCTAGTTTGCTTAAAACTCAGCTCTTTGCAAGATTCCATGAATATTTCCCTAATAAATTCCAAAATAAAACAAATGGAGTCACTCCTAGACGATGAATAAAATGTTCAAACAAAGGACTGTCGGATATTTTCACCAAATATCTTAAGTCCAATAACTGGCTTTCAGATCTTTATGAAACCAAAAGCCTAATGAGCTACATCGATAATGAAGAATTCCAAGAAGAATTCAGACAAGCTAAGCTGCAAAACAAGGAAAGACTTGCAAAATGGGTTGAAAAGGAATGCGGCATCAAAATCCCAACTGACGCAATGTTTGATATCATGGTCAAAAGAATTCACGAATATAAGCGACAAAACTTGTTTGCTTTGTACATGATTTATCGCTACTTTAATCTTAAAGCTATGTCTGTTGATGACAGAGCAAAACAAGTCAAAAGAGTTTTCATGGTCGGAGGAAAGGCAGCTCCTGGGTACATTGCTGCCAAAAAGATCATAAAACTTATCAATAGTATCGGAGACGTTGTTAACAATGATCCTGATATAGGAGATCTCATGAAAGTCGTTTTCCTTCCTAATTATTGTGTATCCAGCGCACAAGTCATTATCCCAGCTGCTGATTTAACTGAACAAATTTCGACTGCTGGTACTGAAGCTTCAGGGACAAGTAATATGAAATTTGTTATGAATGGAGCTATTATTATGGGAACAATGGACGGGGCCAATGTAGAAATTGTAGAAGATATTGGCATTCAGAATGCTTTTATATTTGGAGCAAGGGTGCATGAAGTCGATAGACTTAGAGTGCATAGTGGAGCACCAGCTGGAAGCCGCCTGCAAAAGATTTTTGATGCTATTAAGTTTGGAACTTTTGGAAATCCTAAAGAATTATCATCGCTTGTAGAATCTCTGGAGCAGCATGATATTTATCTTGTTAAATCTGATTTTTATTCTTATATAGAAAAACAAGAAGAAGCAGATGCAGTCTATAAGAATCAAGACCAATGGCTAAAAATGTCTATAAGTGGAGCACTTAATATGGGAAGGTTTTCAAGTGACCGCACAATCCATGAGTATGCTGACGAAATTTGGGATTTAGAGTCAGTAGAAATTCCTAAGCCAAGTCTTAGCGCTATATCGAGAGTTAAAAGTCAGCCTAATATCAACCCTACTCAAGAAAGAGCTGAGCAGCACATAATTGAGGACCATGAAGAGTGGCAATACAAAGTTGATAGCATTCCAGCAGAAGATCTTGAAGCTAGCCTTATGAAAGATGAGGAATCTGAAAAAATTCCTAAGTATTTATACACCTCTTAAGTTAATCTCTTTAGTTAAAATTTATTAGATAGTTGTTCGTGTAGAGGACTTTTTGGTCTTACACTGTTGGAGATTTCGAAGTAAACTAATGTTGCAAAAAATGCTAAAAGTGGGATTGAGAGAATGGTCGTGTGGATTTCTAAGACAGTAAGACTAAGAATTATTAAAATGCTGAAAACCAATATGTAAAGGCAGGTTAAATTTTCAATCAGTAATAATTCTGAGGAAAATGCATCCTCCCTATAATAAGCATAGTTTACGAATATATTGATTAGTGAAGAAGTCATCAATGGAATTCAAATATATATAAATCTGTCTGATATTTCAGTATTTTCTAAGTACCACCCTAATAATCCTAATGAAATAAGCAGAGTGAAAAGCCAAATAACAAGCAGAAAAGCATATCTTTTTAAGTTAACAATTGGATCAAGCAATCCTGGAATCAAAAAAACGCAAAATACGAAATAAGTTAATATGGCAAAAAGTCCTGGTAATCATATTAGCCATCAAGATATTTCTATTATTTTGTCAATAGATAAAGCACACAAAACCATAAAAATTAAAATTGAGACTGCTCCACTATATATGCAAAAAATTACTAGGTTTTTTGATACCGACTTCAGATTATTACAAAAAATATTCATCGCTAAATGTATAGTAACTGGAATAGTTATTATTGCAAAAATTGCTGGAATAATAGCTAGCGTGTATTTCGTGTCAATGTATGAGTCTGCTATAAGGTCTGATACTATTATGGTTGCCACTATGCTGCTAATTATTGCAAGTTTCAATGATTTAATTATTTTTTCATCAGAATCTTGCTCCATTTTTCTTTATTAAATTATTTTCAACCAATAATCATCCGATTTCTATTGATTGGATCTATAAAACAATATCGAATATTATAAATGAATATAAATAAAACATTAGAAAGCATAAGGCAAATTGTTATTTTTTTTAATTCAATGGTATTTATATATCATTAAAAGATTTGAAATTAAAGTATTTCCAATTTTAGTTTAAAAACGCAGTTTAAAAGGGCATGTCCGTTCAATAGTAACTCCCTTAAAACGTCCAGTGAGAAATTCCTCGATTCTTTGAGGATTCTGGAACACAAGAGATGACATCCTGGGATGAGATGCCTCATTTAGGGTTGAAAAGAGAGCCTTGCTTAGGCTGGAGGCAGTTGAAATTCTAACAGTCATGGAAAGAGATGAATTATTTTAAGAGCGGAGGCTTTTTTCATATTCATGCTTAAGAAAACATAGGATTCAAAGTTATAAGAATATCATAATTTAAACTTAAGGTTTACAAAAGTAGATTGAATAAATAAGCAAAGCTTTGGCCTCAAGGCATTTTATTAAATATAACATATTCTTTCTAATGATTACTTTTTCCATCTTTACAAAAAATAATTCCATGATTATCTATAATAATGGGAAGTTTGCGAGATTTTCAAGCATTTGCTGACAAAAATGACATCCCAGTAAAATTAAAACGAGCAAGAGACTTCAGCTCTCTAAAAATCGCCAAACAGCAAGTAGAAAAATATACGATTGCAGTCAAACTAATTTTTACAAATGAGTACCTTTCTCAAGTTCTAGTCAAAGAATATTCGATTTTTAAACAAACCAGTGTCCCAATTGCCGAGCTAAATGATATCATAAAAACCAAAGCAAATAATCACTTTGAAGTCACTGGCACAGGCCTTTTTGCGCACAAATATTTAGAAACTACGTCCATGAGCGAAAGAACGCCTGAGAAAATTTTCATTAAGATGGGAATGATTGTAATGGACTTTATTTCTACAGCAAATATTTTAGAAGAAGAGCTGAAGAAGCCATCAAGGATGAAAAAAGTTCAAGAGCCATCTCCTATGAAATACTCAAGAGAACAAAGGTCGACTCCTCAGAATTCTACTAAAATTGAAACAAGAAATTTAGCTTCTACAGCTTTTACAGGACCACAAATCCCAGCTCCACAGAATTTTAATAAAATTGATAGAGAGCCTTATCCTCCTTACCCTCAGGTCACCCCAATTAAGCCAAGTCAAGAAAAGCCAATTGCGCCTAGTGATGAATTTTTAGGAATAAATGAGGAATATGAAGTATTAGAAATCACAAAAGAGACGTTTAGAAACTATTTTAATGTAGAACCTCCTTCATTATTTTATGAAAACACTGCAATTATTCAAAGCCTTGAAAGAGGACTATACTTGATTGAATTTTATTTCTTTTATAATTGAAATCAAAGCAGCCAGCTCGAAACAGGAAAATTTATCAAGATAAAGAAGAATATAGTCGCCAAAACCCCAAATGCGCTGAAGAGCGAGCTAGAAATGGCACAAAAAGACTTCTTCATACAGATCCAAACTGAAATGAGAGAATTCGCTAAGAACTCTCCAAAAGAAATTCCAGTGATGGGAGGAGAATATTTGCAAGCTGATATCGATCATTTTGCATATGAAATGGAATAAATGCCACTTTAATTTACTTAATCAATTATTATGTTTGATTTAAGTATATAAAATTTATTATATATAAAATCAAGATATAATCTCTGAATTAATTTTATTAAAATAAATTAGAAATTGTCAATACTTTTTGAGAAATATTTTGTAAAACCAAAATGAAAAAATAACAATTATTTTTGCCCCATGCTCGTATCTAATCCAAAAATATTAAATTTAAATTTAATAGCCAAGAAATTATCTTATGGAGTTTTTATTTAAGCTCTCCCATTACTTTTTCCTTTAAATCTTGAATTTGTGCAATTGCAGCACAGCCCTGCAGCTAGCAAAAATGTATAAAGCTAAATATCTCTTACCTGCCAACATCCGAAAACTATTGTGATTACTCCATAAGTCAAAAACTTATCTTTAGCCCAATCATAGACTTTTTTACGACAGCTATTGTCAGGCACTCCATTATTTATATCACTGAACAAATAAATAGGTCTATATGTACACAATCCCGAACAGTCAAAATGTTTTTCCATCCATTTGACCAAGGGAATGTATTTCTTGTAATCTTTTAAGTACACGTCTTCATAAGTGCCATCTGGAATTACACAAGTGGCAGCGGAGGTAACCGGCAAATCCAAGTTGTCTCTGATCCATTGGTAAACAACGTCTTGGACAGCAGTTGGATAGGTTGCAGCTTCTGAGCATGGGTCACAACTAAGGATATCAGTTGTACCTTGAATATGCTGAGTTTGGTTTGGGTATAGTAGATATTGCACTTGATTGTATATGTCGCTGTCCATGCCACATGGACAATAGACTGTACAGATTGTTGTGAAAGCTTTGCCAAAGCCATCATCAGCATCTTCAAAAGCATTGAAATCGCGACAATCTGACTCGTTGTCCAGATACTTAGGAAGAAAGTCCTCTCTTACATAAATTATCACAGCACCAAATGCAACTAAAAGGACCCCAATAATGAAGGAAATGAAGATGAAAATGAAAAGTAACAATTTGCTCCTTTTACAGCCTGCAATAAAGCCAACAGCAGCGAAAAGTATCATACCTCCACCGAGGCCAATGATCCCATACCCTGCGTATTCTGCGTCAATTGATTTCACGAACTCGCTATCCTGGACTTCGAAGCCTATCCAGATAATGACTGCGCCTGTGCCCTATATTAATCTTACAAGTAGTAGGACGCAGCTAATGTAAAGGCAGTACTGTAAACATTTGACGTTGCAGCAGCACATTTTTATTTTTATAGCAGCGGTTTATTATAGAAAGTTTAAATAATAAGCGGTTACAAAATACCGATGTATGAGCTCTATGTGGATAATTTTATAAAAAGTAAGTTAAATCTAAGATCTCATAAGAAATATAACGAAAAAATAAAATGACCAAAAAATTACCTACGCCTCATGTTATTCATTTTTAAGTCTTGAATTTAATCAAATCAAATTAAATTAAGAAATAAGGTAAAATTATTTATTTGGAAAATTGCTGTGCTATAATTGTTCTTATCTGCTATAGTTATTGTTTGCAGCGCATTATAAAATTCATTAAAATTCAAAAATGAAACTATGAAATATTCCTAAGTTTTAAAGGAGATTACTAAATTAAATCCATCTATGTTGTTGCGCTACTCTAGTGAATGCTTCTTGGGCCTCAGCCAACGAATACTCCAGATTTGCAGAGACCGGATCTAGTCTTGCACCTCCTTCAGTCATATTGAAAAGGATTTCCACAAATATGCTTTCAACTGTCCTTACAGGAATCCAACCTGATGGCGTTAATGATTCCATACATATAGATCCTCCAATAGTAACATGCCCAGTTCTGAACATGAACCTAGGCCTAACCACTCTTAAAAAGGGTGGATTAAATGGGAAATGTGAGTCAAACCTTAGCTCAAACACAATTTCTTGGTTCTGATTATACTTCGCAGCGTATTTTTCGAAATCTTTTTTAAGCTCTTTATCAATTTCAAAAATCTTTACATCAAGTTTAACAATCCACACATACATATTTGATCCCCCTTCAAAATCAACAGTCAAGCCTTTGCATTCTTTTGAATTTGTCAAATATTTGTATTCTTGCAAAATCCTTTTGTTTGCAGTTGCAGAACCTTGGCCAGAAAACGCTTGTTCTAATTTGTTTAATTTTTCTTCTAAAGCTGGGTCTACTTTAACTTCTTCTTCGATTACCTTGGTTTCTTCTTTTTGGCTTGGTCTGGCGATGTCCATGTTCTCTTGAGCGTATTCATCACTGTCTCCCTCTGAGAAGTCCTCTTCTTCATCAGGGTAGAACTTTCTTTGATATTCTTCTGCTAATTCATTCATTAAATCACTAAATTCAATTTCTCCTGATGTCAAACTTTCTTGCTTTTCTATTAGAGTGTCTTGGGCCCATTCGACATAGCTTCGTAGTGGTTTATTGGAAGCTCGACATTCTAATGCAAAGGTATTGAAGTTGATTTTGATCAAATGGTCGTCAAATCGGAAGGTAAGTACTGGACCTTCTTGAGATTCAAACATAGCATTGAATCGCAACTCTCCTTCCTTAGCTTCTATTCATTGGAAGAATAATTCAGTTATTCTATCAGGTTCCATTAGAGCAATTAATTACTAGAAATGGGATTTATTAAGAAAATTATTTAAGAAAGAAAGAAAACAGGAATGAAATATTAAGTTATATGAATTTAACAAAGTTGTATGACAAAAGATTAAAGAAAACTTTTTGATCTACATTTTCGCGAAAAACCAAAAAGAGAATAAAAGAATTTTTGATTAATGATAAAAATAGTCTAAAATCATATATTTTACCTAATTTATCTAAATATAATTAAGAAGCCCGTGTAGCCTAACGGATAAGGCGCTTCCCTCCTAAGGAAGAGACTGTGGGTTCAAGTCCCATCTCGGGTGCTTTTTACATATTTTTCAAAGGATTCTTCAATGCTCGCTGCATATGGCATTCAAATATGCTCCTTCTTATTCAATTCATTAATGCTCACTTTGGCTTATGTTTTGCCAATAAGATGTTGAAAATGTTTTACTTTCCTATATTAATTATTTTTTAAAGAATTTAAATTAATACCTTCTTATTTTAATGATATGATATTAAAAGATTTGTTATCTAAAGCAATTAAAATGTAAACTGGACACTGTCTTTTATCAACTGAATAAGCTGTGAATTCTCATCCTCCTCCACTTCAAAATAGCTCTCAATTATCGTTCTCGCCTTTTCATAAATATTTGTGTTAGGATGGCCTTGCAGTTGTTCTAATTTGTCTAACCCTCCACACTCTTCTACAATGTCTGCGAATGGGTTTGTACCTTGCTCAGTTTTGAAGTTTTCTTGTCCATGCTTTAAAATTCGGTTTATTCCTTCCATTGCTACACTCACAATTTTCACATCTTGTAGTGAAAACAAATTGCAAAGCGCTGGGATGATTCCTTGTTGGACTAAATGTGCTACGTGGTCAGCTCTTCCTCCAGCTGCTGCGTTGCTAAGTGCCCAAACCGCTTCTTTTCTGATTTCCTTTTCATCTTTTTGCACGATATTAATAATTTTTCCAAACACCTCAGCTGCAACCAATGCATCTAATTGTTCTTTGCTCCCTGCACAGATATTAGAGATACTCCAAACAGCTTCTTTTCTGATATTTTTCTTAGGGGAGCTCAATAAGTTTGACAATGCTACTGCTCCTCCCATTCCAAGCACAATTTGTGTCTGCTTATCATTTCCTGTGACTACATTTCCAATCGTCCTAATTGCTGGCAATTGGACATTATATATATGATGTCCTAAAAATTGTATCACTCTTGGTATACATCCGCTATCAATTACCATTTCCACCTTTTCCTCGCCTCCTTCTGATAAATGAGATAATGCCCACAAGCAATCAGTCAAAAGTTCTGTATCATGATGCTCCATGACCACTTTTGCCAAAATTGGTATAGCGTCTTTAATCATTTCAAAAGCTGGGGGTGGTTTGCCTCTGCACAGATTGCTGATAGCCCAGCTCCCATTTTTGGTCATTGAAGCCTTGGTTGTGTTTTCTACACAGTTAATCAACAATTGCAGCCCGTTGTGTTGTAAAATGATATCTCTGCAATGGGCTGCGTCACCTCCGATGTTCCCAATGGCCCATACAGCTTGTTCTCTGACTTCTTCATTGGGCGATTCTAGAAGTTTGACAAGCAAAGGAATGGCTCCTTTTTCGACGATGACTTGGCAGTGTTGGTGTGTTCCAGATGCAATGTTTGTCAGTGCCCAGGTCGATTCAAACTGAAGCTGAGGAAACTCAAACCTTTGAATTCATTCTATAAGAATTGGGACGACGCCTGCATCGATGACTTCTTGGATTGGTGGCTGATGTTCTATGCTCAGAAGTTTTCGTAATCCTTGGGCTGCAAATAGGTGACGCTCAGGATCTGTGGTTCGGATTGCTTGGAGTAACTCTGGGAAGTCTGCAAGTACGTAATATTTTTTATACTTTTCATTTACTTTGACCCATTCTTGATCATTCGATTGGAAATTTCTGCGTTTTGTGGCTTGGTCAGCTCTTTTGGATTTCCTGAGCTCGACAGTTTGTTCTTCTTTGCGACGCTTGATGTCTTCTTGGTTGAATGTCTGCATAAATTCTTTAGCTCGCTGCTCAAGCTTACTGGGCGAGTCTTTGCCTTCAGACATTTTATAATAAATAGGACGAGATTATGGTAAAATAGCGATTATGATTATATTAAAAAATGAAGGCGATCCGGATATTGAAGAGGAGAAGCGCACCCATAATGGACCCTATCCCTATTCCAAGTCCTATGAGCAGAGAAGTCCTCGTTAAGATGGAATATTCCACTATAAACCCAGCTGACCTCGCAACCCTTGTAGGAGCGTACGATGAGAAATCAGAATATCCAGTAATTCCAGGACTTGAAGGAAGTGGCAGAATAGAGTCAGTAGGCCAAGGAGAAGACGCAAGGCTTATTGGACGAAGAGTCACTGGATATTTTCCAAAAGGATGCTGGTCGCAGTTTGCAATCTCTAATCTTTGGCACGAAATCCCTGATGATTTATCTTCAGAGCAAGCAGCTGGATTAATGGTAAATCCACTGACTGCTATTTCACTTATTAATATGGTTGAAGATAGAGGCTCCTTTATTGTTACTGCCGCAATGTCAAGTTTAGGAAAAATACTAATAAAACTGGCTTTATTCCAAGGTAAAAGGCCAATTGGGATTATTAGAAAAAGCTCTCAAATTGAAGAGCTTAGGCAGCTGGGATTAGAATATGTGCTTGATTCAAGCAGCAAAGACTTTCCAAAAAAGCTAAAAGAAGCTTCAGAAAAGGAGAAGCCAAGCATTGCTATTGATTTCATAGGCTCAACTATTACTAATTCTTTATTAAAAGTTTTGCAGCCGGATGGGACTGTTGTTATTGTAGGAAATCTCTCTGCAAAAAAATGTGAAAAGGTAGATCTCGCTAACCTGATTTTGGAAAGTAAAAAAATCAGAGGGTTTCATCTGAATGATTATAAAGATAATTTAGGTGATTGGGAAAACATTTTGCGGCAGAATTATTCATTATTTATACCTAAAATCGCATCTATAAAAAGCTGGATCAATTTTCAAGAGGCCTTAGCTGAATATAAAGGGAACCTTTCAAATGGAAAGATTTTACTAAAAATCGAATAATAGGCAAGAATAATGCATTATCAGCATGATAATTTAAATTCTTCTTCTAAAACTAACATATAACGAAAGAATATAGCTTTAACTAAAGTAATAACATGAAATTAGAAGTTAGAAAAGGAGAAACCTAAAAGTTTGCTTTAGAAAAAGCGATTTTCAACAGCCGGCCGTTAAGATTTTCGTTATGATGATAAACAAGAACCATGACTGCATCAGCAATACTCTTGAATTTAGCAAGTGCCATTCGTCTGCCCTCACCTATATATTTAAGACCAACTAATTCTGCTTGTTCCGCAAACAGATTTCTAAAAAAGTGCTCATCCATATTTTCAGATAAGTTAGACAAATGCAAAATATTTGAAGGCGGGAATATATTTTGAAAATTCTTCGACCCTGCAATTTTAAAACGTTGAAAAGCTGAGTTTCCAAAATCTTTGCATAAAGCTGCTTTCCTCTCGCTAGAAGGCATATTAATAAAACTGTTGCGTGAAATAGAAACTAGAAGCGTTTGGCCCATGAAAGGCAAGTTATTCAGGTTGTTAATTGCTAAAACCGCTTGTTGGTGATCTTCAAACTGGACAAGTCCCATATCCCTTCGTTTAAAGAAAATTTTGACTCGTAAAACGTTTCCATATAAAGAAAATAAGTTGAAAAGCATGTCAGGTGTAACTTTATCAGCCATATTATGCAAAAAAACGACGTTACTGATATCTTCTTCATTTAAACTTTTTTCTTCTTCCTCTTCAAGTTCCTCTTTATCTTGTACAAGCAATGTCATTGGGCTATATTCTGCCTTGATTAAGTTGCATCCACTATATATATGCTGCCCATCCAAAGCAGCTCGAGCAGCAGTGGCAGATTCTAATGAATCCATTTCAATTATACATTGATATCCAAAATTCCTCGGGAAGATCCGAGTTTTAACCACTCTGCCGTATGGTATCAAGATTTTCCCAATGACATCAACAGTAACAGGGTAGCGGGCTTGAGTGATCGTAAGAAGTAATTCTTTAGAAGGCTGCGCAGGCTCATGAGGCTTCCGAGTGATCACTTGTCTGCCTGAATATGAAAAAAAGAGCCGATTCCCATTCAAAAAAGCAGGTGCTCTCGAAAAGTGCAGCAGACAAAAATCAGCAGCCTCAAGCGAATCAAATTCAACGAAAGCTTGACCTTTATTACGAAGCAAAAACACTTGTTCAACAACTCCGACCTGAGAACAAAGATCAACTACATCTTTTTCTTTTACATTTTGATTCAGACCGCGAATAAAAAGAACCCGAGTCGGCTCATACTCAGTGTTGGACTTCGGGTCAACACGGGCTCTTTTCAAAAGTTTGTCCTCTTCTTGAGGCTCAGGAAGTCGCTTGAATGGAGGTGAAGGGTCCATTTATATAATTAATTGTAAAAGTGATAGAAAATACTAAAAATTACATTAAGGGCTTTCGAATGATTTTGAAGAAGTGTCTATTTCAGCTGAGTTGAAGCCTAAAAGGAGTTTTTGGACTGACGAGTACTCGTTGGCAAGGTTTAGTAGAGTTTCATTTTGTTTCTAAATAAAAATTACCTTGATTATTTCTCTTTCATTTCGAGTCTTGGAGAGAAAGCTTCTTACCATCTCCATAATGACTTCGTCTTCAAGCATCTGATTTGGGTCTTTATCTTCTTCTTCAACTAGCTTTATTGCGTTCTCAGCAGCAGTTTCTTTTCTTACAAGCAAGCTTTGGGCTGCTTTTGTAAGTGATTTTTTTCGGCCGAGGTCAATTATTGTGTCTTTTCTCTTTTTTCTTCTGACATCTTGAAGGAAAGGGCTATTTTCTCTGTTATTTAGCTCCCCCATTACGAAGATTTTATCACTATCGAAAAGTGGGGTATTTGGGTCTGGCTTTGTATAGACATATGGAATTTCGTTATTTAAATATCCAACACCCCGGTATATTCCTAATGTTATGATAGGCCTTGGCAGATTTATGAAATATATGAATATTTCTCCAAATGTAATTCTCCCGCTCAAGGAGATTGGAAGGTCAATTGAGTTAATTTGATAGTTTTCATCAATCCCAGTTTCTGCATAAATATCTTCATAAATTATTAGTCTTTGGATTAGATCAATAATATAGTTATTGTGGAAGCCTTGAGCGATAATGTAATCTAAGGTACTTGAAAGAAAAACGTGGGATGCTGCATATCTTGGCCAAGTGATGAAGGGCATTGATTCAAGCTCAATTGATGGCTTTTTTTCGAGGTATTTCATATTGATTTCATCAACTAATTCAACTGTGAATTTACAGCTGAAATTTCCTTCAATAATATTAACAATAGGTAAGATTCCACTATCATCCATAGCTGATCCTGAAATTCTGGTACTTAAAAGAATAACATGATAGGCAAAATTTATAGCAGTATGTGACAACTCTTCGACATCAATTAAAGAGCACTCTAGATAAAAGGCTTCTTTATATGACTGGTTAATCCTTTCTCATCTCTCATCAGGAGGCTGATCTGACACATAGCATATAGTCTGCTCAGTGATTTTTGTAAAAATATCTAAAAATATTTCCAAATGCTCAATTCTGCCAAAAATTAAAATATGGTCCCACAGTGATCCTCTTAAATCATGTTCCCACATTATTAGGTGTTTTTCTTCAAGATCCCTGCAGACGCTCTTTTTAGTTATTGGAGTTTTAAATAGAGAAAATTCAGCATATATTTCATCACTAAATACAGGGACATGAACTTCAGTAATTGTGCTGTCTTCAATGCCTCTGGCATCTTCTATATCAGCAGCAATTATAAATGCGTTATCGCCTTCTTGGATCTTGTAATCAGTAGGATTTAATAAAATTTCATAACGAATTTCTAATGTTTCTGAGTCTGTCATTTTGGTTTGAACCCCAATGAGCAAGGAATTATGCTTTAGATAAAGATTTTTGGCAATTTCTGAAAATTTTTCTCCATAAATATGTTTGGGGAAAGGAGTTAAATAAACTTCATTTGATAGTCCCATCACGTATTCGTAAAGTCAATGATTATTTTCGGCTTCTTTTTTCATTGTATTTGAGCTTGATGTCACTAGATTTGACATTAGAGTGCTGAAGCCAGGAATAAATACGTTGGCTGCTAGCATGCATAACTTTAGTTTCCATGAGCTGAATCCAGTTTCCCAGCCAGCTCAATAGTGGTGAATTAAGAGGTCAGGCCTAATTAACTGCAAAAACACTGGAATCTCGCTTGAGTGCTCTTTAACAGCACTTGATGCGAGAATTGCGTAAGTATCGCTAGCACCAATATCATCTTGATATTGATTGGTTAGAATAAATACGCCTTTACTTACAGAAACTGCAGCATCAATTAAGGTTTGCTCATTCATAAAATCAGCTTCTAAATAACTAACTGCTTCTTCGTATAGAGGATGATTCAATATAGAAAGAATTTGTTTTGATGGCTGCTCATTTCTCACAATTAAAATTTTACACTTTTTCATTGGCATGTCATGGTCTGGGTGATAAAATTCTCTTAAAAATCTATATAGAGTAATTCCATTAAAAGTCCCAGAAACGACTACATGCTTTCCAGGATCTGTTTTATATGGCGTTTTATAAGGAGAGCTTCTTTTAATTAATTCTCCTAATCTTGATGTTTGTTGAGTCATTATTATAACAGCCACAATAATAAAAATTCCAATAAAAGCTCTTGCCAGATTAGTTGTTGGTGCCATATCTCCATATCCAACAGTACCAGTTGTAATAATAATATAATAAAACGCTTTATCAAAAGTCATAGTTTCACCAGCTACTGGAAGCGAAATATTAAAACTTGATGTCTGCTGGAGTGTAAATACGATTCCTGCTGAAATAAATATTAAAGAAAACACTGAAATTATAGCAATCAAAATTTGTCGAGTGACATCAGAAGCAACAAAAAGCGGCCTCTCAATCAATGTTTTTGGATCTACAGTAGTCTAAATAATAAATACAGTAAAAATTCTATATAACCTTAAAACTCTGACAACTCGAATAACTCTGAATAATTTTGTGACTGAAACTGTGTCAGCATTATTTGAGTTCTGTATATAAATTACCCCAACAAGTGAAATAAAAATAGGAAGGACAACAGCCAAATCAATTAGATTAAGCGGTTTTAGCATGAATTTCTTTTTATCTTTTGCATTTACAAATCCTCAAAGATAATCTACAGTAAAAAGCAGCGCAATCACAATTTCAAGTGTTGAAAACACGCCACTGCTATCACTGTAATATGTCCCAGTAACATAAATAATGCATGAAAATACAGTTAATGCAATTTGAAATAAAGTCCCAGTAATCTTAAGCAGGAGCCTTAAAGGCATATTTACAATTGAATCAGGCTGACTTATAACTTTTTTAAGTTCTAAGTTTCAAATTACCATTTAAATCTTCTGAATCCGCTAATTCTGGATTTTTGCTGATATCTTCTTCAATTGCTACTGTTCTTCGAGTATATGTGATTATAGAAGTGTTAGTTTGGTTGATACGAGAATCTCCGAAAGATTGATTTTGTTTATCATTATCAAATTCATCTTCCATTTATTAAATATTTGCATTTAAATATGATTTTATAATAATTACGCAATAAAATATGAATTTAAAAAAATAATCATTATAAAGATAGCATAAATTTACAATTAATAATAAAGAGCTTCATTAAAAAAATTAGCGCTTAGTAGCGCTAAAGTTATTCCAAAAGTCTTTGGTGGTATATGATAGATCACTAACTTTTGTCTTTTCATTGCTTTTTAAAATAAATTTATTTGCAAACTTTTTTTCAGGATTGTATATGAAAGGTAGTTTTCTTACATCCGATAAAGGATCAAGTTTTGTAGAAAGCTGCTTTTTTGGGCGATTTTTGGTCTTGCTTTTAGGGAGATACTCCTCCCTAATTAAATTCACTTTAACCTCTTTTTCATAAGACCTTCGAGAACTATTAAAATATTCATCCTCATTGAATCTAGGATATGCTAATTCATTTGTGAAATTGATTGGCCTGCTGTTGTTTATACAAAAAGCCTCATTAAATATGATATTTGATCTATTGATATTGCATTGGCCACTTGTAGAGTCTGAAGGAAAGACTTTTATGGCTTCTTCTCTTTGTTTTGGCTTTGTAATATCCCTATTCAAATTTTTTTGAAAAGATTGAACCTTTCTTATGTTGGCGGCTTCTGAAAGATCTTTAAGCATAGTAGGAGTTTGTGCAGGCAAAGGAGTTATATTGCATTTATCTTTGTTTGGCATTTTGAAATCATCTTGAATATTTATGGTTGGAGAATTAAGATTCCGGCCTTTATGGTTTTGAGCTCGAATTATTGCAAGATGTTCAGTTTCATGCTCAGCTTCACTTGGAGAAGAATCACTTCCTCCACTGTCGCTTTCATCTTCGGGCAAATCGACAATATCTAAAGGTTGCCAAAAATGTTCATCAGTGGTTGTGCTCTTCAGGTTTATGATGTCACCTAAATCATCATCCTCTTCTAGTTTACTCTCTTCTACTTCATTTATCAAATCAGGTGACTCTGTGCTTTCTACTGTTTTAGTTTCTTCTGTTTCCAGATTTTGTTGTTTATTTGGTGATTTAAGTCGATTATATAAAATTCTCCTTAGAAACTCATTTGTATTTCTAACTCTTTGCATATAAACTCGATTTGAGGCAAAAATCAAGCACAACTTACACAAGTCTCTTCCTAAAGTTTCCAAATGAGACTCATTCATATGAGAATCACCAGATGATGATTCTCCTAATGCTCGTGGATTTTTTGGACCGAAAAATGAGGCCTCCATTGTATAAGAATGAGAGATTTCAAATTGAGAATATACCACAATTCTTGCAGTAGTAGCCTTCGATTTTTCACATCTGAACCTTGAATCATTAAAGCTAAATAGCGGATTTTTCTTATGAAGTAAATGAGGTATAACTTTTGCCAGCAAATTTCTTCTCATGTCAATCATATCATAGCTTTTCACTCCGCATCCATACATAAATACATTTTTCTTTTTTCCATGTCCGTGCATATCACAAAACAGCATTAATTCATGTTTTTCTTTAAAAACCTCAATCATTTTTTTCGCATAATAAACTGTTGGGTGTAAAATTTTATTCGGATTTAATCAACGTCTGTTTAAATCTACCCCAAGAAGAGAGCATCTAGAGTTTCCATAGCGGACTCCGTCAGGATTAAGCATTGGAATAATTTTGAATACAAAATGTTTCCGAAGTGATTTAGCAATCTTAGTATCGCTTAATAAAAAATTAATTGCGCCCCTCATCATAAATGATGAAACTGTTTCTCCACTATGAACTCTAGCCGTAAGTACTATTCCTTTCTTTTTCTTATGATCTTGGCTTGGCCGAGCATTATCATTTGGCTTATTTATACTTTCCTGTCTTATTAACTTAAGCTTTGAAAGTTTCCTTCCTCCAACGCTGACCCCTCATTCGTTTGCTTCATCGTCAAAGCTATAATATGTTCCAATATTTTCAGTGATAGTCAGCATTTCACATACATTTCCACAAAGCGTTGAGCATAAAGGATTTACTCTAGCTATATTTTTATGGTTTTCTTTGATGTACGAAAGGTGTTGGCTTAACTCAGAATATGTATAAGGTATTGAGTAAGCGAAATATACAACATCATTTTCGTATTTAAACCTATATGTAAAACTCAAAGTATAGTATTTTCTCCTTGCATAAAATGCTAAAGAATTTTTACTATCTACATTTTCTGTATATGATATGTTCAGGCAATCTCTCTGTCATCCTGATCCATTTTCTTTAGCTGATTTTGTTGACAAAACTGCTGGTTTCATCCCAGTGTTATAAAGTTTATCGTCTTTTAGCATATTTGTGATTTTAAATGTAATAGAAGTCTTTCTTGGGTTGCAGACAGAAAAATAGTATCAGTGATTATGAGCAGAGCTGCCAATATCAGAGTTCAAAAATAATAGATAATCATAGTCAGTAAGCTTAACAGCCTTATATAGATTCCCAGACTCAAATTTACTGTTAAATTTTAGCGTAATTTTATCATCAGGGACCCTTAATACGTACTCAGGCTCAAAAGTGGGAGACGGTCCATAGCTTTTCATCCTGCAATACGCGTCGATGTCTATATTGATATGTACCTGAATTATATGCTTTATTTAGTTCATTTCTCATATACTTTGAAAGACGTTTTGGACTTTCTGAATGGGATAAATGTTTCTCCAATGAATGATTTTGTAAAGAAGTCATTAGTGCTTTTGAATCGTAAACTAGCATTCCTCCATGTTCAAATCTGAAAGGGTCTGATTCTTGGATTATATTAAAGGTATTTAATCTGTCTCTATCAACTTCTGAGTATGCTTTTTGATGCTTAAAGATTAAGGGGACATAATCCTGAAGTGTTTTAGCTAATGCGGATTCCATTTAAAAATTTTCTCATATTCATTGTTAAATAAAGGATCAGCTTTAATGCAAAGTCAATTAGAAATTTCCTCATGATAGATTTAAAATTTATGAATAATAATTTATTTCTTATTTAAATCATGATATATCAGGTTTATATAAATTTTATTTATTTTATTCTTTCAAGTTCATCATTTCAAGTAGGGATGGTTTTACACCTGGCTTCAAATACCCAGCAATTACATCTTCTAATTCTTTAGCCCAGATATTGCTCGTCACTTCATCGTTAACTATAAAATATGCTGTAATATCACTGTTTCCTGATACTTTGCATACATGCAGATCTCCATTATATTGTTCAACTAGTTCTTTTAGTTTGTGTTCAATTATTTCAAGTGCCTGCTCAACACATTCTTCTCTGACTGATGCTTTGAAAAAGCGATGACGTTTTGATAAGTACTTGCTTTGAAGGGTTCTAATTGCAGGCCTGACTGGTTTTTTTGTTCTTTGAGCTTGAGAGTATGATTTTGAAGATCCTGTTTCCATTGATGTTTTAAGTACTTCTTGATCTATGTTCTGATATAGTTCTTCTAGAGATTCATGAGCATAAAGAGGAGTTCCTGATAGTCGATCTTGAAAATCCATTTAAATATTTCATAGTTAAAAACTCAAATATTAAGAGAATTTTTTAAAGAAAGCAGCAAGTTAGAATAATCATAAAGATTTGCAAATATACACTTTCCTGATACTACTATTTATTATTTCTAAAATTACTCAATAAGAACGCTATGATTGCTTAATTAATTTTAGCATTCAAATTATGAGAAAAATTGCTATCTTTAATCTAATTCTTCCTAAATAGAGTATAAAATAATCCGCCAAAGTAATCAATAGCATATTAATAAAATGCCCTCTTTTCATCTAAAATCGCAATAAAAAATGACCATAAAACATCAGAAGCCTTAAACAAATTTCATATATAAATAATTAAAATTTAAAATAGCTGTTCGTTTTATCATTATTAATAATTAATGGAGCCTAAGAAAAAATATAATTTCCCTGTAAAAGCCCGTAGCGGTACATTTTCTGATGATTTGATTAGTGGAAGTTGAAACACCTCAAATGGAAGCAATAACAGCGATTCACGATACAATATCGTCCATACATCAGTTTCTCAATGCTTTAATGATATATTAGATGAAGATCCAACCTTTTCTTATAGTGGTGATATCGATTCTGTCTCCGATTTTTCTATAACTATTACCAGTCTACCATCTCTCTGTCGGACAAAAACTGGTAGTAAAAAAGCTCAGCAATATATTGCGAAGAGTCGGCCTGAAGAAATAGAGCAAATCGTGAATGTTGTTTCACCACACCTTGCAGAAATAATGACCGATTTATATGGGAACTATATGTGCCAAACTTTATTTCAAAGTTGCTCATCAGCTCAAAGGCTTTATTTGTTAACCCGACTGAAAAACGATATTGTAAGAGTATCAAGAAACCCTCGGGGTACTCATGCATTACAAACAGCTATCACTCTTGCAAGCCTACCAGAAGAAGAGCTTGTTTATCAAAGGGCTTTGCAAGGACATATAATAGAGCTGTCATTAGAAACAAATGGGTCTCATGTTATTCAACGGTTATTGGCGACATTAAAAAATAAACATTTCATCATAAGAGAAATTTTGGGACATGTCAGAGAACTTTCAATAGACAAACTTGGACTATGTGTGATTAAAAAATGCATAAATGATCCTCAAATTTTTAGCGAACTATTAAGCGAAGCACTATTTTTGATGCAGGATCCATATGGAAACTATGCTCTTCAACATATGATTGACCAATGGCAAGAGGAATGCTCATTCCAAATAATAAATTGCATTAAAGGCAAAGTGGTGCAGCTTTGCAATCAAAAATACTCATCGAATGTTATGGAAAAATGCATGAAAGAAGAAAAGATGAGGGAAGAAATCATCAATGAACTTATTACAGAAGACAAAATGCAAGCACTTCTAAACTGCCCTTATGGATGCTATGTTCTTAGAACAGCAGCACTAGAATCAGATCTAAAACAAAGAGAAAGGCTGAAGAATGCGGTGAATTCAGCAATTTCTATGCTACATCAAAAAAAGTTAAAACAGAGGTGGGATGAAATTTTAAGTTATTTGGAATAAAATAGAGGTTAGAATAGTATTTTACTTAAATAAATTCGATTTAAAGCTATATTATATATTCTTATAATCTCGTAATTTAATATGGGAACAACACCTGCAAGATATATAATTTCAGGAATTGGAGCAGCAGGACTTGTTTTGGCCTTCAATACTTTTCTCGCTAGTGACGAAAACGGCTCATCTGTATCAGGAATTTTTAATTTGGGAAATACATGCTTTTTAAACTCTCTATTACAAGCTCTATCATCTTGCAAAACTTTTCTTGACTATTTAGCCAAATTAAGTGTGAGGCTAAAATCAAAGGATCCAAACGATGTAATAGTGAGAGAGCTAAAATCATTTTTACGCTTCTTAAAAGAAGGAAAAGAAACTTTAAGCCCAAATGTACTGGTGAACTCCCTTTCACAAAAATTTCCTCACTTCGGACAGCAGCATGACTCCCATGAGATTTTTTATGTTATCCAAGAAAGCATATCTGAAGTAAATAAGAGGCCTCTAAGATCTCTCAAGATAACTGATCTTGATTGTATACAAAAAGAAGAAATCCCAAAAAACCCTTTTCATGGCCTTATGAGTACTGAAGTCACATGTTCAGTTTGCAAACACAAATCGTTTACATTGGAATCTATGTTTGATATATCAGTTACTGTGACACCTTCATTGGAAGAAAGTCTCCATGCTTTGTCCACAAAAGAAATTATTGATGATTTTCAGTGTGAAAGATGCTCAATTGAAGCAAGCTTAGAGATTTTGAAAGATAAAAGACATTTTCCTTCAGAAAGGTTTGGGAAAAAAGAAGAAGCATTACGAAAATCATATGAGCGTAAAATATCGGTTGATGAAGCTGAAATAATGATTTACCGAAAACAAAAAGCATCGCTGTGCCACAAAATTGCGAGATTTCCTGATCTGCTTTGTATCCACTGCAAATGGCTTGTTCAAAGTCCATTAGGTTACATCCAGAAAGCAACTGCTCAAATGAAATTTGACATAAATTTAGAAATTGATTGGCTAATGCAGAAAAAATTATGTTTAAATCCAAGTCAACAAACAGTGAAATATGAGCTAAGAGCTGTTATTGAGCATTTAGGAGGAAGCTTAGGTGGGCATTATTTGACATATAGGCTTAATTCTGGAGTATGATATCTCTGTTCAGATGTAGATGTCCGAGAAGTTATAGAAGATGAAGTGCTGAGGGCACAGCCTTATATGCTTTTTTATGAAAGAGTTAAGTAAGATTTTTTTTAATAAAAAGTTAGCTCTTAATAAGATCTTCCCCAAAGAGCTCTATGCTTTGCTGGCTCGCCACATTGGAAGCATACTTCTCCTTCTTGAATAGGGTCTTGCTCAAATGGCTGACACAATGTTTTAGCTGATCCAGTTAGATGGTCTCCTTCAGTCTGCTTACTTTCTTCTGCTGATCTGTGCTTTACTGTTTCTTCGCATTCATTTTTCTGGCACCAAGGAGTAAGAACAAAATTCTTAGCGTTCAAGGCAACCAAAAAGTCAGCCCAATTTGAAGCTTTAATTACCCTTGAATCCAAATTTTGTTTAGCCTTAGCTAACATATCTGCTTGGATTTGTTCAAGTAAAGCAGGAAGATTATGCAAATCACTCCAGCTGATGAATTCTGATTTTCCATTATCTCTTCTTACAATTCTGACTTGAGATTTTGCAATATCTTTCATTCCGATTTCTACTCTGATAGGTACACCTTTAAGTTCCCAATGGTTATATTTCCATCCTGGGTTGTAGTTTTGTCTATCATCAAGCTCAACTCTGACTCCTGTCCTTTTGATTTCATCATAAATTTCTCTGCTTTTGTTCAATACCTCTTCAACTCTATTCTTTTCAAAGATTGGGACAATAACTGCTTGTGTTGGAGCGACCCTTGGAGGAAGCACAAGACCTTTGTTATCACTATGAACCATCACCATAACTCCAATAGTTCTTGTAGTCAGACCCCAGGAATTCTGCCAGACAAATTTCTTTTCTTTGTTGTCATCTTCAAACCAGATGTTAAACATCTTGCTGAAATTTTGACCCAAACAATGAGAAGTTGCTGCTTGGATTCCTCTGCCATTGAAAGGAATCATAGTCTCGATTGAGGTTGTGTAATAGCCTCCTGCGAATTTTTCAATCTCACTTTTCTGTCCTTTGACTACTGGGACAGCTAATAAATCTTCATAGACTGAAGCATAGAGATCAAGAATTTGTCTGACCTCTACTGCTGCTTCTTCTAAAGTTGCATGGGCTGTGTGTCCTTCTTGCCACAAGAATTCACGAGTTCTTAAGAAAGGAGTTGGGTGCTTAAACTCCCACCTTACAACGTTACACCATTGATTGACTTTTAGTGGAAGATCTCTGTGACTTCTGATCCATTTTGCGAAGGCTGGATACATGATTGTTTCACTTGTAGGGCGGATTGCAATTGGCTCGCTGAGAGGAGTTTCACCGTTTTTAGTGACCCAAGCCACTTCAGGGGCAAATCCTTTAACGTGATCTTTTTCTGTATTAAGAGCAGCTTCGGATACAAACATAGGGAAATAAGTGTTTTTAACTCCAAGTTCTTTGATTTCTTTATCGAATTTGCTTTGAATTCTTTCCCAGATTTCATAAGACCATGGTCTTAATATGTAACAACCTGAGATATCATAATACTCAATCATCCCTGATTTTGTGATGACGTCGCTATACCATTGTGCGTAGTTTTCTTCTTGGGTGCATGAAAGTCCTAGAGTTGTGTCTTTTTTCTCTTCTTCTGTGGCGGCTGCCTTTTTGACTTCTTCTTTCTTTTCTTCTTCTGCTGCTGAAAAATCTAGAACAAGGGTATCCTCACTCCTCCCGATGTGATGCAAAAATGTGTTTAGGCCTTCTGTTGGGATTTCAGTTGTAGCGGTGTTTGTCATTGGGTGAAGACAGATGTGCTGTAAGTTTAGGACTTCTTTGTCGAGGACGAATTTTACTTGCTTTTCATGGTCATTTGCGAGAGCGAATGGAGAGACTCCGCCAGGTACTGCTGCGAGGAGTTCGGTGAGCTTTTCTATAGGAGCTTCCCTAACTACTCCGCCAGTGCTTCCAAGTTTCTTAGCAAGAGTCTTGAAGGAAGTTTCAGTTGTGTGGACGGCAGATAATAAGTAGAATTTACCCTTCTTGTCTTTTAAGAATAAATTCTTTAAGACCTGACCTGTAAAAACACCAGTATGATCTAGGCACTCTTTGACTGTTTTAACTTCTGGGTGCTGAATTGTCTTAAAAGGAATATTTAAGCTTGTAAGAGTAGCTTCAACCTCTTGTTGGTTTGTCAGCCTGAGTCTTTCCATACTGAATAACCTTCTATTTATGGCTCGGGAAATATGGATCATTTATTGGCTAAATTTTGGGTAAAATACAACTATTATAATACAAGACTAATAACTGAATTAGATTTAGATACGAGGAAACAATGGCAGCTAATAAATCTTGATATTTATAAAAAATCCTTGTCTCAATGTTTAATAAAGGCTGATGTAGTTGCTGGAATATCCAAATTATGAGGGCTTGAATTAAAATTGAATTTATTTTGATTATTATGATTTTCGGAATAATTATGTAGATGGATGTTATTAGCTACGCTTTAAGTTACACTAAGATACTATATCTATTATAAAAATCGATATTTCAAAGCCTTAATCATATGAGCATTGACTTATTTATCGGAATACTCATAAAATAATTTCTATATTTCATTAAATCTCTGGGAAAACTCTTACCTGCGCAAAATCCTATTGCAATAAATAATTATTTATTTTTTATTGCCCTGCATATTAATTTTATTATGTCTATTTATACTACACTTTGATTATCAACTAAACTTCCAGTTTCTTTCAGCTCCGTACTCAGCGAGTCATTAGCAGCCTTATTTTTCCCCTCCAGCATCTTTCTTTTTTTCTCAATGATCGCTTTGATAGACGGATCCTCAATAATAGCAGCCACATTAAACACAACATGCGTTTTTTTCTGGCTGGTTTCCTCTTTTATATCAGATTCTTCTTTTTCCTCACTCTGCTCACTATCTTCTTCAAATGACTCTTCCTTTTTCTCTAACTTAACTGATTCTTCAATCTTAACAGAATTATAGCTTCGAAAATTGCTGGGGGTAAAAGTATCACTGTTACCAAGCTTATTTATATTATGGATTTCTTTTATCATTTCTTCTAGCCTTTCGAGTCTACGATTTAGTTCGGATCTGATATCTTCTTCTGTGATGCTGGGTTCTTTTGGAGTCCCCATTTCGTGAAGCAGCTCCTCGAGCTGGGACTTTCGTTTAACGAGGGCTGCAATTTTATTTTGAATTTGTTTAATTCTAGACGCAAAATCCTTTTTAACTTCTTTTGAATAATCACAACCCATAATTTTTGATTATTAAAATATATGAAAGTAGTTCCATCATATTTTGTGAGGATTTAGAGGTGTGGATGGATTGGGAGATCAAGAAGTTTCAGCTGATCAGAAAAAAGAATTTTAAGGTGTGTTGAGGATCTTTAGTATGGTAAATTATTTATCAAGAAATTATTTTATAAGGGCACATCAAAATAAAATGATAAAACAAAAATAAAAAATTCCAATTATAAGTTAATAATTAATAATTATAACTTGGAGTAATTAGCGATACATAGATTTTACATTAAAAAGCGTTAATCGCTAATTTAGTTCCATTTTCAGGTGCCTGAAGGCGCTTATGCACTTTCATATCGCTCCACAGCTTGTTCAAGTCTGCACGTTACCTTGCACTGTGCTAATCATTCAGGATGAGGGCCTGAACTCGCTCATGAAAGTAGAAGATTTATCCCTTGCTCTATGTGCTAAAAATATTGCCTTTCATAGAAATTTGATAAATCTGATTTTTTGTTATCTGCCAACAAAAATTGATACTTGAAGTCCAGGATGCAATTTTGATATCGTGCTAATAAACTTCCTGATTGACCAAAAAGCATCCTTTGGACCGCTAGGAGAAACATTCCTTTTCATGTTAACATTTCTTATGAGGGAAACGTATCCCATGATTGAATTTGACTGATCTGTTCAGCCTGATTCCCCTTACTTAAAAAAACCTAGGATGCACACATCTGACACCATACTTCTTTCATCAAGGTTTAAAAAATGAAAATAGTTGGATAGTTGTATGGCTCATAAGGGCCTCTTTACTAGCGTAACCTCTAGATGGTTTAAGATAAAATTGCTTATGGAGTAAAAAATGGAACCAAACAATCAAAATCAAGCACTTCTTCCACATCAAGAAAATTTCCAAGTAGGGACCTATCCTCCAAACCCTGAACAGGTTAACTATCAAGGTCAAAACCCTGCTCAAATGCAGAACCCGAACTATCCTTATCAGCCAGCCCCTGTAATTGGATATGGAAATCAGGCACAAGGCGGCATGGGACCTCCTCCACAGAACTACTATCAGCCTGGGATGAATCAGCAAGCCGGATATCCTCAGTATGGTGGAATGCCCAATTATCCCAATCAAAATTATTCTCCTCAGGCAAATCCAGTTGTAATACTTCAGGGAGGAAGCAATGCAACCGGAGCGGTGCAAGCAGAGCCACCAGGGAGATGGGGAAATAGTCCTCAGCAGGCTTTTTGTCCAAGTTGCAATAGATATATTGTCACTAATATCAGATATCAGCCTGGAGCTGTGGCTTGGATCTTTTGCATCATTATATTCTGTGTATTCTGGCCGCTCAGCTGTTTGCCTTTTTGTTTCACACCCTGTATGGACGTTGTGCACAGATGCCCTCACTGCTTTGTAGTTTTGCATACTAAGTCTGCTATGTAGAGATTAAAACTAATCTAACCGGTTTGTTTAACACTTTTTAATATGAAAATATTAGTAATGAAATAGAGAATTATGTGTAAAGATCTTTGAGTTTATAGATCAATTGATGGAACCTCTATATCAAGAACACCCAGTTTTCGATATATAGCATTTAGTTTTCTAAGAATTTCATGGATATCTTCAATCTCTTCTTCAATATATACGTCTTCTTCAATAGATAAAAACTAAATGGAAAATACGCTAGCAACTAAATAGTCAACTTCTTTACTTGATTCTTTACTTGTTTCAAGTATCAGCCCTGCATGGATCAGATCTATTCTGTCGCTTAATAAGTCTCTTGATACTAGTTCCCAAAACTCCACTTGCTTTGATATAAATTCAACTGTTTTTCTGCACAGCTCAGAAACATTTTCATTATCTTCATAAATCAAATCTTCGCTTGCACTCTTTATTTGATCAAGCTCTTCTAGAATCTTTCCAGCTAGATAATTCTACATAGTAATTACTCTGATTTCTCCTGGTATATCATTAGCTTTATCAATCACATTACAAGCTTTTCCCACATTCAATAATTTCGTGTCCGTGTCCATATTTGCTGCAGCATCTTCCAAAAGCCTCACAATTTCTGCAATAAATTTAACACAATACTCCTTAACCGAATCTTCTAATAGTTTGCCTTTTCCTTTCACTTTTTGTTTGACTCCAATCACAAATACAAGAACTTGATTTCTCAGTGACTCACATAAGCTTTCGAGAGATTCTAAATCAATTTCTTCAGACAACCCTAGATGGAACTTATAAATTTCATGCTTCATCATCTCTGTATTAAAGGTAATCACTTCATCAGAATCTAGCTCTAAGCTATAAGGCAACTCTCTGCACAGTCTGAGCAAAGCTATTGCCTTATTGTCTTCCATTTTTATTATTTATTGAAGACGTTTATCTACTTAAGTTCTTTTCCCAGCCTTCAAGCAAGTGGTGAATGTTTTCCCAGTATTTTTCGTCTTGGTCTGTTGTATTTTTGGTCGCTTTGATTTTTTTCTCAACTTCATCAATTCTGGCGTCTAATAAGTTAAAAGTGACTGATTTAACCACCCAGTCGTCAATTTCTTCTTCACTTACCTGCAATTGTTGAGCAGCTTCAGAGTAGCTGAACTCTTCATGGTGCTTTGCAAGGTCGCATAAAGCTAAAACCCTTATTGTGTCAAGGCATTTATCTGCATTAAATCCTTTAGAGGCCAAATACTCTTCGTTGCTCTGTCTAAAGGCCAGATATTTGGAGACTGAAACTTCTTGCAATATTTTGATAAGCTCTGCAAACTGCCCAGTTATTTTATTTATACAAGGAAGTGACAAAGTTGAAGTAATTTCAGAGGCATCTGAATAAGAAATTAATTGAGAAATAGCTTCTTCGAAATGTGCTTGAGGCAGATCTGAGGTTTCAGAAATCAGCATTTTAATGAATTTTGCTTTTAAGCTTTCATTGATAGACAGCTGTGAAATTTCCCAATAAAATTCTTGCTTTTCTTCTGAAGCCACATCAGTCCAGTCTTTGCTAAAGTTTTCAATTTTTTGTAAATGTGGTAAAATCATGTTTAATAAGTCAGCGTTTTTAGCTTGTGCCAAAATGGCTTTGAAAATTGCGAATTTTAATGATCCTTCTGGGATCGCATCATAAAGTAAAGATAGAGCTTGCATTGCAGCTCTGCTGGATTCTGTGACTGAGGACAGAGCTCTGATTAAGGACAAAGTAAGATCACTGTTCTTTTTAGAGTTCAAAAGATAGGCAATGAGGGTAAAGCGTCCTTGAATGTCTGAATCATTTCCTGATAGAAGACCTTGAACTTGATTAAATAAAATTTTCAAAACCTTTTCGATTTTCACTACTTTTGAATGAGCAACCCATTTGTCTTTTATAGATTCTGTGTTGATTAGTCCTTTGGTGCTTTTCAAAAGCTCAAATCCGGGGTCTTCATTGGAGATGTTTACAATCACAGACATTCTTAACCAGAGATTATGGAAAAATGGTAATAAAGGATAATTGAAAAATTAGTTATATTTCGTAATAGACGATGAGTTCAATGGGATAGAGAAAGAATTTTAATTATTAGAAATTAAGAAGAATTGCCAAATCATATATGACCTAGAATTACTATGATCTTTTAAATATCAAAAGTTTAAAAATAATTTAATTGATTAAAAACCAAATTTATTCCTATTTAAGTATATTAATATATTATTTAGTAAGTGCATGGCTCGTTTTAATTTTGTACTCTACGCAGCTATTTACTTGCATTCTTTAACATATTGTTGTATTATTAAATTCCTGAACTCTTCGAAGCTAATACTTTGCTTTGAATAGCCCCTTACTGCATCAGCAGCTTTAAATATTACGTTAATCCACATATCTACTTGAACTTTTCCTCTTTTGTCAGACATTTCTAGAACCCTCCCCAGAGTTTCTCTACCCAGCTCAGATCCAGCTTCGTACTGAACAAATCTAAAGAAAAACAACAATTTTTGAATCAAAAATATTTTTTTGGCTTTTTTTCCATGCATACCCAATGTAAGCATGTGAAAAATGTTTGTCTTATGAATTCCCCTTAGTGATTCTGCAAATGAATCGTAATTGATCCAGAGCTTATTCTTCAAAGGAGAAAGGAGCAAATTCAAAAATGTCTGGTCACAGATGTAACAGTCAAGCCAGAATTGTTTCAATACAGCTATATGAACTTCACGCTCTTCAGCATTTAGTCTGCTCCAAGAGTAGTTTTTGTATTTTTCGTATATAGACTCAAAAACAGCGTCCATTGTTCAGTATTGTTCAAGTGAATAGCAATTCGGAGAATTTGCATGGGCAACTGCAGAAAAAGTTTTATTTGAAATCAACATCCCATTCTTTGGACGTCTAGGGCTGTGGATTTCAAGACTTTCTTCAGTTTCATCATTTGAAGTAAAACTTAATCTTGAAGTGCTTGAGCACCGTAAATACCTTATTGACTTTTTAGATTTCTTGGAACGCTTTAAGCGTTTTATGAGGGTTGCATATTTGTTTATTAATGCAATAGCATTTAAATAAGTAAACTTTTCTTGCTCATCTAATTTAGAGGTCAATTTATCGCAATCCATTTTATTTTAAGTTCAAATTTTGTATATTTTTTTACATATCTCTAAATAAACATAACCGATAAGTATAAATTTCTCCAAATAAGAGTATTATCGAGTTTTAATTTTGATATATTCAAAATTTAAAATTAAATTTGTATACCATCTACTTATGAAAAGTATATCTATCTATAGAAAAATTTAAAAAACTATTTCATTTAATTTATTTATTATTTGAAGAAAATTTTATGGGTGTTTATGATTAAAGTTAATTATAATTTGCTTTAGATTTTTTCGAAAGAATCAACTACCCTTAATACTATAATAAAGATGTAAACCCATATTGGACATATCCAAAAAAAGTATCAAACCCCAAATAGAGTTTTAATAACATTGTTAGCTTGATACCTCAAATAAACCAAGTATGGGTATGCCATTTCTGCGACATAGCCTGATGTAATAAGAAAAAGTGACAAAATAGAAATAAAAGGCATGTTAAAAGTAATAAATATAGTTGATAGTATTGTAATGACAATTCCTATCAGAGATAAGCTAATAACTCTATTTCTGTATGGATCATATCTAAAGTTTACATCTATGATTTGATTCACACACAATCTTGATGTATATAATCCAAAAATAGATAAAGAAATTGAAGACACTGAGGCGAAACAAGCTCCAATTACCCATGGAATATTATCAATCTCTTGATAGCTCATATTTTTATTATTTGGACTAAAAGTTACCAGTTCAATGAAATCTTTGAAATTTGGGTTTAAAGCATATCCTATGTTTCCTATTAAAAAATAGAGTATCATTATAATAAGCGTTCCAAAGAAAATAATTTTTTTAATGGAACTTGGATCATTTGTTTCTTTTAGAATTACTGGAATGCATTGAATTGAGCTTGTATCCATAATGAAAAGGCAAAACTTGAGCCAAGACCACCAAAAATCATAATAGTGTTGATTCTCCTTCTTTGGTTCTTCGTAGTGATTTACTGGTGGCCATACTATGCTCAAGATAATCATATAAGTTCACGTAAAGATAATGAAATAGGAAAGATACCTTAATTTCATTATTTGGTTTACTTTGCCAGCTTGATAATGCAAAAATGCCACTACGAGTAAGAAAGCTAAAGAGATCAATATGTATTCAATTGAGTTAAAAAAATCTTTATTGGAGCTTGGATTTATATAAATAAAGATTGCATAAACAAGCCTTGAGCAATAATATAGCCATCACATACTTCTCAGTGTATATTTGATTGCAATTGCTAATAAACCTATTTTAGCAGAACTCTCTCCAAAATATAGCTTTAATAATCTCCCATAATTATATAAATCATTTTTAGAGCAAGCCTCTACTATTCCAGTATAAAGTATGTAGCTTGTAAATCCTAAGATCACGATTTCGAGGTTGGCAAAGAAATAGCCACCAGTAGAATTTAAGAGAGGCAATGCAAAAATGAACTCTCCAATTGAAAAAGAACAATACACTAGTGTAGATGTTAGAGTAGAGACCGTTCTAAAGCCAGAACTGCTGAGCATATTTATTTATAACAAATTTTTGGAAAAAGATAGAATTCTATATTAAATGCAATTATAATAAAAATTAAATAAGTGCACTAGACATATATTCAATAAATTGGTTTATTCTATTTAGGGGTTGAAAACGTATGTCAATATTTTAATGAGCTAAATTGGGAAGCTGATAAATACTAATTATTTGCTTCATTTGCTATTGGATGATTCCTCAAGAAAATTTGGCTAGAAAAGCAAGGAAAGCCTGATGCAGTCCTGATTTTTAGGTTAGCCAAACTTATTCTTTGCAGCATAAAAAATAAAATTGTAAAGTTTACGAAATTGGACTCCGAAAGTAATAGAGTCATCAGTGTACTCTTATTGCCGTTTAATGCTTAATCTTAATCTTGCAGCATAAAAAATAATAGAAAAAGTAAAAAATTAATTTTTAAGCACATTGAGAAATAATGGGAGAAAAGCCAGTTATTGACTATCTTTCTAAGACTCTTAATAGTTTGATCTCCAAACATAAAGAAGTAGCAGCTCAAGTAATAAATACAATTGATGATGCTGCAGCATATGTGATATCTACTCCAAGCAAGTTTAAACTAGTAAATTCACCATTGGATTTATCTCAAGAAATCGAACAGATGTCTCACAAAAACAACTACGAAGTCCAGCTATCGCAGCATAAGTTAAAATTAATGAAACAAGCCAAAGAAGAGCTCGAAACAAAATTAAAATTCGTCGATCAAGAATATAAATCCCTTACCTCAATACCGTTTAGATCAAAATCAAGTCGTTCATTCATCAAACAAGTTGACGACGCCGAGCGAGTCAACTTTATTAAAAGAATGCAAAAAGAAAGAGAAAAATCCACAAAATCACGTGAAGAGTTCGTTAAATCCATGGAGGAAAAGCTTTTCAACCAAATGAGGTTAGATAAAATTGCTGAAGAAGAATTACAAAAGAGTTTCATCGATAAAAGGCAGCAAAGACTTGACAAAATTCGAGAAAAAGTGGAAAATCAAAGAAAGCAAAGACAAGATCTATTAGAAATAGGAGACAAAGAGCTAAAAAGAGTATATGAAGCAAAGCCTATGTACAAGCAAATGGAAGAAAATTATTTAAATCATTCCATTTTTCCGGAAATTGATAAGCATAAAGAAATGATGGAAAAAAGAAGAAGGAATTGGTTTTCAATTGATTATGATGCTTTACAAACTCATGAAAGAAATTATTTAAGGCAAAAAAAAGAACAGGAAGAAAGAAGGGGATTGAAAGTAAGACACAAATTAAATGAATTTTCTCTGCAAGAAGCAAGCATTAACTATTATCGGTCTGAAGCATTTGAAAGAGCTAAAATGGAGGAAAAAGAGAAACAAATCAACGAACTTGAAAAAATAAATATGAGAAAAGAACTTGCTAAAAGGTCTAGAATGTATGGAGATTTAGCGATTGAGCTATTTAAGCCTTCGATTTCAGCAGCTAAACAAAATGAAATTTTATTATTACAAAAGAAACACAATAACCCAAGGCTGCATAAGAGTTTAGATGAAAGCCATTTTAAAAGTATTAATCTTGGCTCTAAAGAAACTTCCTACCCTAATAGTGAAATCAACGATAGTCTGTCAATTTCTGATGAAAATAAAGGAAAACCTAAAAATCTACTAAGACATAAGAGGACAAAATCAATGAGCAATCGCAGTATTTCAAAAGGAAGCAGTTCGCCGAATAGCCCCAATACGAAAAAAAGAGAAGAAAAATCACCTGCAATTGATAAATCTGTAGATTATTTAAATGAAAGAAGAAAAGTTAGGGAAAAAATTAGCAAAATCATAGGTCCTGAAAAAATTGCACAAATTGAATGGAAACCTATAATTTCTAACAAAAATATTTTGAAGCCTGAAAAAATTTCCCTTATTAGAGAAATTGCAAATAAAGCAGAGGAGAAAGCCAAAAGCTATGAAAATTTATTTGTTGGAATTGATTCAAGCAATTTAAATAAAATCGAAATGAACGAGAAAGTTAACGAAGTATATATTGGAGCAATTAAAGCTAAACTTGCTATACTTAATTCGCTATAAGAATTTTTGGAAAAATTTTGCAGTTTATATTAATGAGCTTAAATTCAAAGCATTATTGTGATTTCTTTCGAATTTAGTAATAATCAAAGAAGGAAGCTGAAAACTTTCATCTACCCTTCTAGATAAATTTCGGCTTATTGGAGGATCTCTGAAAATTTTTCTAGTTGTTGGCACACTATCACCCCTATTTCTTTTATTATTTCCAACTCTATTGTTTTCTCTATCTTTATTCGGCTTATAGTATTCAATATCTAGTCCTGAAAGAATTAGTGAGTTATCTTCAGGACAAAGATATTGATGATTTCTTAAATTTATGATTAAGCAGCATTCATGTGCTGTATGGCCACACAAAAATATCTTTCAATCACTGTCTGCTCTATCTTTACAAATTATACACTCTCAGCCTTCTGCACTAGGAACAGCTTTCATAATATATGTTTCAAGGTCACATTCTTTTTCTCCATGTCTAAATGCAGGCTCTCACCTATGTTTATATGACCGCTTTCTCAACATTGGATGATCTATATGCTCTATATAGAAGCATCGCAAACATAAATAAATATCGGGGCAAGCCAAACATTTAAATTTTTCATTTCGAATGGGGCATTTTCCACAGCCTTCACATCATGAATCAGGATTATGTTTAATTTTTTGCTTTAGCTCTGAGATTGGAAGAGGGTCAGGTTTCTGTAGAGTTGAAAGCTTCCATTCAGCTCTACACATAGGGCAAGTAACTGCTTCATCGTTTGATATTTTGTGGTCTGCCCAGATTTTCATGCATTTTATATGGAAATTGTGCCCGCAGCCATTCTTGCAATATACAAGATCATCAGCGGATTTCATTTCTTCTTGGCAAATTGAGCAGCATTCAGTATTTAATTTTACTCGTTTAGGTGTCTCTTTAGCTTTAATTCATGCTTCTTCAATTGATTCAACACTAATGCATTGTCTGTTATTTAAAATTCAATTGATTTCTGAGTCAACAAAACTGAGCTGCCATAGAAGTGGATTATAAGCATTGAGTTTGAAAATTTTAATAAGAACATAGAGAGTATGAATACAATGGTCTGATGAAGCTTTCCTGCAGGAGCATTGAACTGTACTTCCAATGCTCACTCGGTATGATATTTTGTTGTCATCTTTTAGTAAAAAAGAGGTAGGGCCAAGCTCTTGGACTAAATAAAAGGTAGAGCTTGAAGCTTTTTGAATTAAATTGTGAAGCTTTGTAGATGGGTGAAATCTGTATGGGAATTGTCTTGACATTCTATTTCTTACATAAATTAAATAAATTTAATTTATTAAAGTAATTTTGAGAATTTTTTATATTACTTTTAAAGAGAAATGAAGGCAGATGATCATAAATAAACAAAATTTAAATATTAATTAAATAAATTAAATGTATTAATAATAGATTTACTATTATCCAACCTTATTTGGTTGCAAAATGCAATCCTTTCTCATCTTCATCTCTATAGTTAAAAGGAAGACACCACCAATACCATTTTTTCCCAAGCGCTTCTTTTACATTATTATAAATGCCCTTATCAAATGGCGAAACTTTATATTCCTGCACTTTCTGTCTCTTCTTTTCGCAATATTCAATAGTTGTATAATTCTGTACCATTAACCTTATATGAAAAATGCAAAACCCAATAACAGCAATGGCCAGCATCAAAATTAAAGAATAACAAAGCACAACAAAAAAGCAAAGCCCAGCTGATGATTCAGAATCATTAATAACCACAACTACAGTTTCCCAAAAAGTCCCAACAAAAATTGCCAAAGCAATCGACCCATAAAATACAATCAGGAAAAAGTACTTATAATTAAAATGTCCAACACAATTAGCAATCCAGTTACAGTGATGATCCATTCTTAAGTTGCATCTTTCACATTGCTTGCAATGATGAGTTCTGTCTGGTTTTCTCATTGTGCATCGTGCGCAAGTTCTTGTAGAACCGTCTTTTCTTTTTTCAATTAATACAATATTGTCAGATGATGAGGATTCATCGTGGTCATCATCTGGAATATCCCATTCTCGTTCTCGAGGAATTTCCCCAGGATCTGTCTTGAGAGCTCGATAATGGCTGACAAGAATCCAGAAAATACATCATGTGGCTATGCTAAAAAAAATTCATCCTCGAGTCTGGGCATTTGTTTTTTCACTGTCACTGTGCCAGTAATAAAGCTGTGGCCTATCGTCTGTATCACCAACTAAAGGGTAAATATAAAAGATCATATAAATTATATATCCTCCAATTACCAGAGCTAAAAGTACAAATACAGGGAGATATATTGCTAAGTAGAGAAATATAGTTAGAAATTTCTGCTTGAAATCTGCTTCATTTCAAGGTGGTAAGTTATTTTTAAGTTCTAGCTCACTCTCTTCAAATGCTCGAGTTAAATTCTGCGATGATAGAGTTTCTACCATTTCGTTTATTAAAAATTGAAATAATTGAATATTTAGGGTAAAGCTGCATTGCTATTATCATTCATCTATATAATGAAGAAAAGTTGTTGATTTATGTTTTGCTCATTTATCTATTTAGGATGTTGATAGGAAAATTCAAGACCCCAATTGTGAAAAGCTTTCTTTTGTTATTTAGTTAATTTCAAATTTATAAATATGAGTTGGCAAACTAAGATTGCTTCTAAATTAAGAGAAATACGATTTATATGCTGTCAGGCATCTTCTCACAGCGCGGGTGTTAGAAATTTTATCAATAGTAATTACCAGAGTGTCAAAGATGCAACACCAAGATTTCCTTTCATTGTTAGAGAATGTGAAAATGCTATTCCCTTAATAATTGCAAGATATGATTTTGGGGTAGAGAAAAAGATATGTGCAGAAGGATTCAGTGAAGTTGAAGTAAAGCAAGCAGTAGAAGAACTTATAAGCCAATCAGACTCAATCAATTCTCATAGATTTTTAAATAAGGCTTAAGTTAAATCGAAATTCTAAATCATTTAAAATTTCGGAATAAGTGTTCGTACTCTTTATGTGATTTTATTAATTACTAATTTGATTTTTTGGTAGAAATAATTTATTGTATAATAATGCTTGCCAATGATTATTTTACTTATTTTGAAATGTTTACATTAAGCGCTGAAGTACACGAAATATTTTTTGAAATTTTAGCGTTATAACAGATTAGATTTAATACGTCATAATATTATCTATGGAGAATTCTGAAAAGCTCGTGGTTTATTACTCGTGTTTTAACTATGAAGTCGATCCTCAAGAATTTCCACATATAGAATTGCTCAGGAATTCCTTGCTTTCACTGCTTGGAGAAGACTGGCGACTTGCACTTCAACGAGAACTTGAATTTTTAAACATAAGGCTGGCGAAATATTGCCTAGAAGTGTTGATTGAAATCTTCCTCAGCATAATTCAGAAATCTTATAGTATTGATTTCGCCACATTTAAGCAAACTTTCAAGGATGAGCTATCTCTAAATTCAATTTGGACTGAAGCTAATACAGAATGCGCTTGCCTTGAATCATTGTTAAATAATTTCTTTTTAGCAATGATGAGCTTGCAAATCGACATTAACTTGCAGCGAATTGAATTTAAAGTTCTCCCAAGTGCTCGGATTAAATCTCAGCTACAGCCTCTAATAGTTGCACAAGAAGAACTACAAACTTTTGCATCTAGAGTTTGTAAAGTACTGAAAAGAGCCAGTTTACCACTTGAAGCGATTATAGGCCCAGAAACTCTTTCATCTCTTTCACGCTATATTGATTCTCTATCAAATCGAGTGCTTTCTACGTTTCAAGTGACAAGTCAGTTTGTTACAAATATTATTGAAGTTAATCCTTTTAATTTGAATGTAAAAGTAAGGGTTATTCAACCTGCTAGAGACTTTTATGATAAAGCGATTGAAATATGGCTAGCATTGGGAGAGCAGCTTAACCCTACAGAATTTGTGCTGTCCATCAAAGCAAAAATGGGCGCTTGTTGGACAGAAAAACTATTAAACCCTGCATTGCATTTTTATGAAATTGCAAAAGAGGAATGAACCAAGTCAAAAGGTGTAGGAATTGATTATTTTACACGAAGACTCAACGAAAGACTCTGGGAAATCTGGAGACAGTCAATCATTGAAGCTTCCAAGACTTTCCAAGAACATATGATTCCAAAAACCGTAATTTAATGTAAGCATTTATATAATATTTTCTTATCAATAATGATATTATTTATTTGAATAAGCTTGATATACAACTTTAATACTCTTCATAAAATCCAAAGTATTCCTAGAATATGAAGGAGTCACCAATTTATAAATTTTATTGTCAATCCTAGCTTGATCTGTTAGTCTTGACACTTCATCCTTTATTGAAATCACATCATGCTTTACTCTATTTTGAATAGATTCTTGATGCTTTCTGACCAATGGATGATCAATTTTACTGGTCTGGCCATCTTGAAACAGTTGGATTGCAACTTTTTGCAATTCAAATGACTCAATTAATTTTTGATGCTCTTTAAGCAGCTTAGGAAGGCTGAAGTTTCTACATTTTAACGATCTTTCACAGCTATCATGCACATTTTCAAGCGATTTCATTCGTTCTTTTTGAATCTCTTTTTGCCTTGGCGATACTATCATTCGAAATTTAAAATCGTCTTTCTCTGAGCAGCAAGATTTTTTAGAACTTTTTCTTTTAATTTTTATAAATAATGAGTCTGCGTGTTTTGGAGACTTTTCTGACTGAGATTTTGGGGAAAAATTTTTGATACTTGCACTTCTTAAAGCTGATTCATTGAATGAGTAGCCTTTTCTGAGAGATTTTGGAGTATAAACCTCTGAAAGTTTATTCCAGCCAGATAGCTTTGAAGTTTTTAAAGGATTTGAGTGCCTCTTTCTAGTTCATCTCTTTGTGTCTGAAGCTGGCTCGATGATATTTATTTTTGACATCTCTAAATTCTGCTAAAAATAGGCGAATAAATATTTTACTTTATATAATAATTGTTTAATTATTAATCACATCTCAGCTTGTGGAGATCTATTGCACTTATTTATCTTATTCAGCTTGAAAATATTTAATTATAAAACGGATTAAATTATGAAAACTTCAAGAAAATCGTCAAGAAAATCATTAGCAAAAGGAAAAGGAAACACTCAAAAAGAAAGGACTGATATCCAAAAAAACAGTGAGTTGTCTGCACTTATTCTCAAAGGAGATGCCTACTGGCGAAGAATCCCCGATCATTATACCGATGTTATAACGAACCATCAAATTGTCACAATTTTTTATTTTGGATTAGAAGAGGACTGCAAATCTTCCAATCCAAATCAATCAATGGTATCATCTGATGATGGAAGAGGAGTTGCAAGACTTCTAGAACAAGTTGACAAAGTTAATGAGTTTCAAGGCTATGTAATAGTTTCACTTGCAGATCCTGTCAATTTTATATGAGGCCCCTTGGAAACTAGAGAAAGAAAAGTGATAAATTTGAATGAGTATTACTCAGCGCTTGTATCCCGATCTGGCGCTCCTAACAATCCTCAAATGAATAAGCTGAATAATTCTAAAATGTCAAATAGTATGATTGAAGATGAAGAAGGGAAAGAAGAAGAAAAAGAAAACTCTATGATTGAACCGATAGAAGAGCAATGGGATGAAGAATATAATGAGCAGGAACTAGAAGACGGCGTTGTCGAAACTTCATTTGCAGGAAGCAAAAAAAATGATGTAAGCGTTTCTGTACAAGAAATAAAACCTGTTGAAGAAGGAAAAAAGTCTCCACCAGCTGAATACCTCACAGGATATCCTGCATGGCTAAAACTATCAGACGCAATTGATTCTGCAGAATTGTATGACCATGACAGCGTGATTCTAATGAAATACAAAAGCCTGAATTTATTTTTAGTTTTCGAAGACTTGCGTACAGCAAAAGATTGAGGATTTGGGATGAAATTTCTCTTAAAAACAATGGATATCAATTATAGAGGGATTAATCACCTGCTATCAGCTGAAAAAAAGAATATTGCAACAGAACTCACTAGCCAAGCTGGCTATCCTGCCAATGTAAACTCTATAACTGATGATTATCGAATTTTACTAGATATATATGACCCAGATAAAGATGCTAAAATATGAAGAGACCTTAAGTATACTTTTTGGTCCAAAAATGGGATATATGACCAATATGCTATTTATAATAGATATTATGAAAATATTGATGAAGTTATTGCACAAATCAAAGAACCTGTTAAAGACCAGCATATTGTTTCAACATCAATTTTTAATGGATTTTTAGATCAAATTCACATAGATGAATTTAATCGAGAATGCAATAATCTTTATCCTGCATTTTTTGAAAGAACCAAATATTGGAGATTTACAAATGAAAAAGATACAACAGTGTTTGTTTCTGACTTCAGTCAAAAGTTTTGAGATATTCGCAGGGGAATATTAAAAAATTACAAAAAAGCTGATGGGCAGAGATCACAGAATATCTTTGATATGATTATTACTAGTGAACAATCCTGAGAAGATAATGAAAATGATCTCAAAAAAGCATTTAAAATATTAGAACTTCAAAAGCATGATTTGAGGCTAAGTCTAAATAAAGATGCAAAAAAAGTAAGAATTACTTTAGAGAGGAAGGAAAAGAGGTAATAGAGGTGGAAAATGAAGATCAGACAAGGCTAAAAGAAAAGAGCAGCGTAAAGCCAGAGATGTTGAGAAAAAAACAAATTTAGTACTAAGACTCATGATGTTTAAAGAAAGTAGCCCTGAAATTTTACCAGACGAGTTCCAAAAGCTCAGCAAAAACAATTCAAAATCCTACCGAGACAACTGCACTTGCAAAGCATTTTAATAAACTAACTTTATTAACTATTTTATCTCACTAATCCCTCTTATTTAAAGTTATTTTTGATTTTTCAAAACAGTTTCCATTGTTCATAATTCAAAATGGCTGAGCTACCAGATATTCATCACAAGATGAGCAAGAAAATTGCTCAACTCACCAAAGTAATTTTCCATCTAAACACCAAAAGTGATGAAGCAGCGTTATATCATCAAGCACAAGCAGAAGCATATGAAAAAGAAATTGACAGGATAGTAAGGGAGGCTAATAATATCATCTCAAAGCAGCGCGAAATTTTGGAAAAGCACAAGCAGGCAGGTGATGTAGGCGCCATGATAGCTCAAATCCAAAATCAATATGAAGAATCCAAAGGAAAGGCACAGGCAGATCTAGCATTATTAAAGTCAGGCGCTGAAGAAAGAGAAGCTTCATTAAGAAAAGAAAGCAAAGAAAAAATCGACCTGTATAAGCGAGAAATTGGAGAGCTTAAAGCAGCTTTTCAAAAGCAACTGTCTCAGTTTGAAGGAAAGCAGCTTACATCTGCAGGAGCCCTTGAAGAGCTAATGAGGACTCATAAAGCCGAAATGGACGCTTATGTAAAAGAACAAAATGCAAAATACTCAAAATTGCTTCAAGACAAACTTGATAGCGAAGATAACTTGAGAGACGAAATGGATAAGAGGTTAAAATCATTAAATGGAGAATGAGAAAAAAAACTTAAAGATGAAATAGCCAGAGTTAAAGCAGAAGAAAGAGCCAAAGCTCAGAAATTATTTGATCAAGCTGGGTCTGATTTTTTGAAAAAACTTGATCAGGCTGAAGCAAAGATACAGGAACTAACTGCAGCAAACGCAAATTTAACTGCAGCTAATAAACAGTTAACAGACCAAAAAGCTAAACTTGAAGCATTAATGGAGGACTTGCAAAGGGAACTTAAAAAATTGAATCAGTTGGTAACTGATTGGGAAAGAAAATATCAGAAACTATATGCAGATTATGAGATGTCTGAAAATTCAAAATATAAAACAGGGGCTGAAGCAGAAAAATTAGGCTCAGAGTTGTCAGGAGCAATACAAAAAATTCAAAATTTGACAAGAATGGTCCAAGAAAGAGACAAAACAATCCAAACTATGACCAAAGAATACGAAGACATGGTAAATACTTTTAAATCAGAAATTCAAGGCTACAAGCAAAATATGAGTGAAAAAGAAGCCTTTTTGAGTAAAGAAATTGAAAATAAAAATGAGCGAATTCAAACTTTACAGCACCAGCTCGTCTTAGCAGAACAAAATTTAAGTGAATTAAGGGCAAAACTTCAGGAAACTGAAGATAAGCTTGTAACTGCTCTTCAAGAAATTAAAAGTTTGAGGGCACAGATTGATAGTAATGACAATATTTTTAGTGATGAAATTAAAAAAAGAAATACTGAAATTGATAATTTGAAAGGAGAAATAGAAAGACTTGTGAGAGATATTGATGGGCTAAAACAAAACAGCTCTTCACAAGTAAAGCAACTTCAGGATGAGCTAGAAAGCTTAAGAAAGTTAAGTGCCCAAGAAGTCCAAGATTTAAAAAAATTGCATGAAAAAAAATTAAATGAGCTATCAGCTGAGCTAGAAAAGAAAAAAGAAGATGCATTGAATAAGCTTAAATCTGAGCACGAATATTATAGAGGAGTTCTCAAAGATGAATTCACCACTAAATTAAATGATCAAAAAGCTTCTTATGAAGAAGAGATTAGGAAGCTAAAAAATGATATAACAAATCTATCAGGAGAATCTAGCAAGTATGCTCAAGACCTGCAAAATAAAATAAATCTTCTTCTACAAGAAGTTAATGACTTAAAAATATCAAAATCAGATGTTGAAAATAGGCTGGAAACAGCGAAAAATGATATTTCTTCTTTAAATAGAGAAGTAGCTAGCAGAGATAACAGAATCAGAGACTTGGAAATTGAAATAAACAATTTAAAGCAAAATGGAGAAGGACAAAAATTGCAGCTAATTCAAGAGATAGAAAACTTAAAAAGAGAAAATTCCAGGATTGTAAGAGAATGGGAGCTTAAGCTTGAAGAAAAAGCAAGGGAAGATGAAAACTATTTAAGAGTCCAACTTGCAGCACTTGAAGAAAAATACAAAAGAGAAATTGATGAAATGAGAAAAAGAAACCAAGAAATGGCTGCCAAATTGCAAGCTGATTCTCAAAATATTAGAGAACAGTTGGCTGCAGAACTACAACAAATGCTGCAAGAAAAAGATAAGCTGGATAAAGAATGGACCCAAAAGTATAGAGATTTAGAAAATTCTTCAAATACAAGACTTAAAGAATTAGAAGCAAATCATGCAAAAAGATTAGCTGAGCTTGATGGAAATAGTCAAAATTCTATAAACGAAATGAAGGCGGCTCATGCCAGAGAGATAGAAAATCTAAAAAGAGAATTCCAAGAAGAAATGGAAAGAACATCGAAACGCTTTGAAGAGCAAAGGAAAAAAGAGCTTGATTTTATGGCTCAACAGCAAGAAGAAAAGCTTCAAAAATTCAGCCAAGATTTTGATAGAATTTTGGCTCAAAAATGTGTTGAATATGAAAAGGAAATCAACGAATTAAAACTTTCAATAGAAAAACTAAAAAAAATGAGTGAAAATGATAAAACTAATTTTGAAGGAGTTATAGAAAATTTGAAACGTGAAAAAGAAGCTATGGGTAGAGAAATCGCAAAATTAAAATCAGATTTAAGCGACGAAGCTGAGAAACTTGCTCAAAAGGAAAGCGAAATTAAGGCGCTAGAACTCCACATTAACACTATAAAAGCTGAAATGCAAGAACAATTAAACGCAAAACTAAAAGAATTCGAAAAGAAAGAAAACGAGCTCAGATCAAAATTCAAGGCAGAAAGAGACAGCATTCTTAAAGAGCACTTAGATGAAATGGCTCAATTACAAAAAGATTTCCAAAATACAATTGAAATGATGGAAAACAGGCATAACACTCTTCTAAAGCGTTATGAAGAACTGCAAAGTCTTTATGACAACAGGCCTTCTAGAGAAGAAGATATTGCTTTAATTAAGCATTTACAAGAAGAAGTAGGTATTAAAGATGAAGCACTTAAAAAAGCATACGAAGACATGAAATTCTATAAACTTGAGCTTGTAAACAGAGAAGAAAATTATAATAAACTTTTTGGAGCCAACCCAACTGTGGGGGTTTTAGATGTTTTGGGAAGCAAAAAGAAAGATAAAAATGGAATGACTGTAACTCAGAGAGGTTCATCAGGCCATAGCAATACTTCTCACAACCTAAACCGTAAAGCATCAAAATTATAATTGTATCAAATAAGATTAATAATGTTTCTAATGAACGCAGTTTTAACTAAATACATTCTTGAAAAAATTCAAATAGGTCTTCAACTTCAATTGTTAATTTTGCCCCAAAATTGTTAAATCGTGTCAAGATTTCAATCTTATTACTGAGCTCTCCTATTATATTATTAAGGAGATTAGATAGAAGGAGATCTTCATTTATGTAAACGCTGATGAAATCTTTGAGATAATCAGTTATCTTGCGATTTGTTGGAATAAGAGAAAATGGGTAAATATTACGAAATTGCATAAAAGATTTTAAACGAATGTCTATTTTGCCTGATGCTAGTATTGCGAGCACTGGAAAAATTTTATATAAAGAATTCATATTCATAACGGATGCTATAGTATCTGCAAAATGCTTTCAATGAACAAATGTTAAACTTAAATTTAAAGCATCGAACAAAGAACTCATATCTTTATTTCTCAGTAATTCTTTGATTCCATTGCGAAAAGTTAAGGAAAGATCAAGAAAATCATCAATTGGGGATCTGAAATGGTCTTCCAAAAAATCAATGACTTTCATTACTTTTTCAAGCTGATAATGAGTGAAGTCAGCCCACAGGCCAATAAGAATCTTATCTGCAACATTCTTGACTTCAATTCCTATGCAGTCCTTTATGAAACCACCATCATAAGAAGAAGCAAGCCATGAATTTAAAATGGCTTTAAGTGTATCCGTGATCAAATTTATAAATTTCGTACCGTTTTTTGCTGACAAGGTAATAGAAACTCAAGTTTCCCTCATATTAAATGAAAGAGCTTTATTGACTTCATTTAATATCTGTTCTCTTTTAGCACTTTTACCTAAAACCAATGAAAACTTGGATTTGGGATTTTGGAAATCAGGCCCAATTTTTATTGAAAGCTCTTTGATCACCGTCGTTTTGTCAATAGAAAAAAGACCATTTCCAAGCATTTCTAGTGAGTCCAGAGAATTAGAGAAATTAACAGCAATTTTAGCAAGAAATGACAACAATAACTTTTGAATTGATATACCACCCTGTCTGCCTTTCTTTCACCAATAATTGAATTCTCTTAAGCTAGCGCTTCCTTCTTTAATTCTTTTTAAGAAATTATTTAGTCCATCAGAGTCTGATTTTAAATTTTCTTGAAATAATGATAGCATTTTATCTTGGTCTGAATGATAAAACGACTTTTGAAGATCAGTTTGCAAATTTATATCATCTTTATACACCTGCTCTAAGCATTCTCGCAAAGATTTAAAAATTGGTATCCCGATGACATAAGTTCCTGATTGAATTATAGAATATAATTCAGGATTAGGAATAAGAGCAATCTTACTCCATGCATAATTGAACTCAGATTTGAGTCGGTTAATTTCTTGCACATCATTTAAATCTTCGACAATGCATATTATCGAATCTACAACTCGGGGCTTACTTCTTTGCTTTTCAGAAGAAACTGGAAAAATGTTAAATCTTAGCTCAACAGGTCCATCGTCAGCTACAATTTGGTGTACCTCCAATGGCTTAATATTTGTCTTTTTTAAACTGTTTTTGTTCTTTACCCAAATTATTGTATTATACGTATATGGAATTTCAAAGCACGCTGAAGGAGAAGTTTTACCACTTTCTAAAGTTGAATCATCATCGCTATTTTCATAAATAGTATCAAAGGACCTCATGTATAACAGAGATTCCTGCTGATCTTGAAATTTATCTATACATTGTTGCTCTAAAATCTCACGAAGAGCGTTGATCTTATCAGTTTGAGTCTTACTTTTTCTTGCTGAACGCTCCTTTATTTCATCGCACGGGAAACTCTCATCATGTAACGAATTGGGCTCTAGAGAATAGGACCGGGCTTCTAAAAAATATTCTTCTTCCATCTAGCTAATTAGATTATGTATTAAGGCATCAATCAGTCTGTTTTTTGTAACCCCTTTTTAAAGATGGTAAGCATTAAAAATTGAGCATATAAAAGTAATGCTGCTTTATTTTGAAACGCTCTTCATTTTCTGAGGAATATGATATATCCTGAGATGATCTAATCATATAAATATGGAAACAATTAATTTAAAAGTTAAAAGTTTTAGCATTTTTAATTGGTATAAGTATGATGAAAAGGATAGTAAAAAAATTTTATATTATCATCATTTTCATTTTTAATTGCAATATCAAAAGACCTTATTAGTTTATAGAGAAGAAATTGTAAATCAATTTTTACAGCAAACAAGAAAGAGGTTAAATAAATTTGATATGGTAATTTAATTTCACAGATTTTATTTTTGTTTTTAATTTAATTGAATATGCCTAATAAAAAAATTTGTAAATTATTATTTAAAAAATAGTCAATTTATCAAAAGATTTGATACTAAAAATTGAAATTCTTTTTTATTTTAAATAATTAATATTTAATCCAATTTTATCAATTCAAATTTGCTTAGTAATCAATTGTATAAAGAATTTGATTATATTATACCTATGTTTTTCAACAATGATAATAAATTATTCAGCATAAATAAATATGAAATTTTTAAACAATAAATTTAATTTTATCCTATATTAAAAATGCCGCCTAAATTAAAATTTGAATTAATTTTTTATTAAAATAATATGAATTTGGAGTGCTTGACTAAAACATTTCTGTTCAGAATAATGCTAATAATAATTAAATGGAACTTTTTAACTTATCGCAAGACGATTTGAAAGAATATTATCAATTTATCAGTCACATCCATGAAGAAATTTCAGACCAAATCAATGAGAAATCTTTAAAATATGATTATAATTTTATCAAAGAAGAGTCGAGCAAACAATATCAACGATATCATTGAAACTCATGCAATCAAATAGAAACAAAAGAAAATAAACATTTGAATTTTGACAATAAAAATTTCAAGCCTAAGAACAAGACAATTCTCCCTTAATTTCATAAACTAACCTGCCATTCTTAAATTTAATTCCTGTGCTATGCATATTAAATAATCAAAAAGCCGCCATTTTATTTGGCTTAAATTGATTACTAATGAATATGTTTCATTTATCTTAAATTCTAATAAATCACAAAATCAAAGAGGAAATGAAATATAAAATCATAATTTAAATATCTAGTATCTTGGATGCAGTTTATTAGCAATTTTTATTTGTAATTAGCTCATTCAAGGATTAAAATATGATTAACTAAGCAAATTACTAATTTGAATCGGACTTCCTTGATAAGCTTTTTGTAGTAATCCTTTAGCTTTATCTAAGAGTTTAGCATTAATATCATCTGGCTTGCCTGCTTTAATAAAATTGCAGCACTGATACAATCCCCACATTGCTCTGGTGCACTGATTATTGAGTATAATAGCTTGCATAAAATATTTCCTTGCCAAATTAACTTTCTCCAATGTTCCTATGGAGTATAAGATTTCTGCATACTTTAATATCACCCAGCAGTTTTCTGGAGAGCTCAACACAACTTCTTCATAGCAATACGCAGCTTGCGAAAAATGCTGATTGGATAAATAAATATCAGCTAATTCTTCCCAAGCTTCTATATCTGCTTGAAATGTTTCAAGATAACTATTCAAAGTATTTATTGCATCATCTATTTTCCCAGTAGTTCTAAAGAGTGCAATTTTTCTTTTCCAAGTTGCAGCATCCAATGGATTAGTGGCAAGCATTTCCTCATAAATTTTCATTGCTTCATTAAATAATCCTGAATGCTCATATAAAATTCCATCCATTCTCATAACCCTTGCAGTTTGACCAAATTGCCTTCTCAAAGCTTTGATGGTAAAGTCAGTTCATTCTGTGGATAAAGTGTCTAAAGAAGCGTAAAAAACATCTTCGCATACATTCCAATAGTCAGTTCCAAGCCTCCATTTGTGTTTTGTAAGAAGGGTTGCTCCGTATTTCAGAACGAGTTCAGGCTTGTGCAGTTTTAGGTTTCTGATTTCGTTAAGAGCATTCAACTTATTTGTCCAGCCTTTAAGGTTAGAGAAGGCATCACTATCCATCTTTTATAACTAGTCAATAATGCGAATTTATTTAGGCTGGATTTAAAACTGAGAAGCTTTATAGAAGGATATAGTTATTGAAATAAAATAATTCTATTACAGAAAAAATGTGCCTGATCCAAGCTAATATAATCTAAATGGATTAGAATATTAGTATTTTCTCTAGGAGAAATAGTTCTAAAAGGAATAGCACGTTCAAAGCTTGCAATAAGCATTGATAAATCTATATTTGAATAATACTTAATTAAGTAAATGCAAATTTTACATGAATATGATGGCTCTTATCATGGACAAACTTGGTATAACTTAAAAAACGGGTTTGGAATCATGAAATGACACAATGAGAGCACTTATGAAGGTGAATGAAGGTCAGGAAATATGGACGGATGAGGAATTCTTAAATTACACTATGGAGGCGAATTTGCAGGATGTTTCAAAGAAAACAAGTTGCATGGCTTTGGCAAGTGCGATTTCCCTAATGGAGACCGATTTATAGGCCAATGAAAAGAGGGTCATACTTTTGGCTATGGAGTAAATTATATTCAAGAAACCAAAAACTGAGAATTAGGCTACTGAAGGCAAGGAAAACTGATAAAAACAATCAGAAAAGGCAATGGAAAGCCTTATCAGTTAGAACTAAGTTTAGAGTCTAAAGAAACTGCTGGGGTTTGTATAGAAATGAAAGAAGGAAATAAGTATATTGGCGGGATTTTAAACGGAATGAGGCATGGAGATGGAGTTTTATATGTTGATGACGGAAGCCGATTTGAAGGAAAATGAGAAAATAACTTACCAAATGGCATTGGAATCTTTTATCATGCAGATGGCAAGTATCATATTGGGAACTACGTCAATGGACTCTTAAATGGATTCGGAAAAGTAAATTTCGCAAATGGAGACAGCTACATTGGAAGCTTTCTAAATGGAGCGATGCATGGGCATGGCAAATTCTACTCTGAGTCACAAGACCAAGAAATAATTGGCGAGTTTGATAACAATGAATTAATAGAAATTTCAAATTTAATTTAAATATATTATGCTGCCTGAAGCTCAAAACAACCAAAACCCCAACCTATTTCATGCAGAAATCGAAAGAACCCAAAAAGCTATATACTGAATGTCCGCAATCTTAGTGATATTACTGATAATATTCGCAGAGATAGGCTGCTTATACAGGACAATTTGCCACACATCTGAAGATATTGACATTCCTGCCTATGTCTCACATATATTTTTCCCGGTTCTTGTAATAACTTTGGCAATGACAATATTAGGCTATGAAAGTGCAGAATTTATATACCATGACCTCTTAAAACCACTGAGATTTGTTATGATTGTTTGGGCAATTTTAGTGATTGTGTTGTCTGTTGCTGAATGGATTGCTGGAATGGTAATTTCAGGGTCAAGTGATAGGACAGATAAATGGAATGAATTGACGCCTTTGTCTCAGAAGTATTATGATAATGATGTGGATAATTTAAATGAGGATTATAGGATAAACATGTCAATTGTGTGCATTTTTCAGATCGTTTCTGCAGTTATTTTGCTGGCAATTGGGATTTCTATATGGGTTTTGTATAGTAAAGCGCCAAGCGGATACTTACCAAGGCCTATGTATGAGAAATTAAAAGATAATTTGGCTCAGCCTGTAAATCAAATGGGAAATCCATTAATGCAACCTCCTGAATTTGCGCCTCAGCAAGAAAATCCGCTTATGCGCGCTTCAGATGCAAATAATCCAGAATTTAATCAACAAAGATATCAAAATCCTCAAGATTTCAGGGCACAAAGCCCTCAAGATTACAATCAGCAAAGATATCAAAATCCTCAAGATTTTAGGCCACAAAGTCCTCAAGATTACAATCAGCAAAGATATCAAAACCCTTTGGAGCGGTCTCCGAACCAATTTAATCAGGAAATAGAAATGCAAAGATACCAAAGTCCGATGGAGAGATCTCCTAATCAATTTCCTCAAGAAAATGAAATGAGGGGATATCAAACACCTCCTCAGCAAAGATATGATGACTATAATCAGAGAAATCCTTTAGAGCCTAGCCAAGACCAAGGATCTTATAATTATTAATAACCTCCATAATTAAGTTAGTATGGAAAATGGTAAATAACTCATGAATTTATGTCAAAACTTATGATAATATTTTTAATTAGTAAATAAATCAATAAATAAGATATTTGATATAATATATATTGTTAAGATACCTATAAAATTAATTAACTCAATGACTAATTAATATAAAATGCAAGTTCTTAACTTATGTCTAGAGGTTCTCTATAAATATATCATTTGCAAAATTTAAATCCTTAATTATCTAATTCACCTTAATTTATAAAAGAATCCACCATTTCAGCCTACTTCATTAATGCCATCCATCAAATTATCTTTATCCGACGCTATTTAGAATTAAAATGGCTAAGCTTATTATCAGCTTCTTAATTATCTCTTGTATCGAAATTTATGCAAACAAAATTTCTCCTATAGCCCTCCAAGATGAGCCTGTAGAAATTGAATCCCAAGACCAGCCATCTAAATCTTCTGTATGCCCTAAATACACATGTCTAGAAGAAAACGTAGACACTTGCTTAACATCTTCTGCCGGATCTTATAATCTTGGTGACTGCAAAGACGACTTCTATTGTCCCAGCTTCAGCTTATCTTCTCCTCCTGAATCTGTCAAATGTGTCCAAGAAGATCCTGACTATGAAGCTCCTACAATGACTTGTATACCATACTCCCACGAAAATGATGTCTGCAACCAAACTAACCCTTGCCATCCTGATTTTTATTGTAAAGAAGGCTTGATTTGTGTCGAAAGGGTTTCAAATGGTGACTCTTGTACATATTTAGATGAGTGTGAAATTGGAAATGTCTGCAATAAAGGGATTTGTGTTGAGTACTTCTCAGTAGCCTCTGGAAAGCCTGCAGACTCAAAACTGGCATGCTCTTCTGCTATAGTTTCTGATGGAGTTTGCATTGTTCCTTCAGCTACTATTAGTGATGAATTGCCGAAGAGATGTCATAGCGATGATGATTGCAAAGCAACTGATGGGAAGTCTGGAGAGTGTGTTTGTGTGCCTAATAGCCGCGGAGATAGATATTGTAAACTGCATGATTCTGATGAGCCAGTTAAAGAGTATCTTGCTGCTGTTCATGATGGGAGAATTGAGAGAAGTAGGTATTTGTTGTATTATGAATTGAATTACCCCGTGATAGAAAAAGCTGAGTCCTGCTATTTTAAAGATGCGGAAGAGTTAATCAAGTTTAAGCAGCTTAAAAAGTGGGCCAATAAATGCTCGGCAAGCTATTTAGTAGTGATTGGATTAATAGTAAGCCTGTTTTAAGTAAGTTTATTTAAGTTTATACTCTGAGAATAGAGGAAAATGGAAATAAACGAAGTTTGGGTTTAGATTAGTCTATTTCTATTAATCACCTCTATTTAAGCTAATATCTTCATTTATTTTTGTTAGTAATCTTTAGAAATTGACATTTTATTATAATAAATGGAGTCCAGGAGACTTCAAAAAGAGTTTGAAGAGCTTTTCAAACTGAATGCTTCAGGTGCTCAAAGTAATGTATCTGCCCACATGGTCGGTAGTGACATGCATCATTTGAAAGGCATAATTAAAGGACCAGTAAGTGATTATATCAGCCAGACACCCCATATAGTGGAGGAACCTATATAGTCGACATTGCTATTCCTCCAGATTACCCCTACAAGCCTCCTAAAATGAAGTTTGATACCAAAATTTGGCATCCTAATATTTCTTCTCAAACTGGTGCAATTTGTCTTGACATTCTTAAAGATGAATGGAGTCCTGCATTAACAATTAGAACTGCTCTATTAAGTTTGCAAGCCTTATTGTGTGCTCCAGAGCCTGATGACCCTCAAGATGCAGTTGTTGCAAGCCAATATAAGAATCATCATGCAGAATGAGAAAGAACAGCTAGACAATGGTGCCAAGAATATGCAAAAGATATTGAGGAAGTGCATCAAGAACAAATCAGGAGACTAATGGAAATGGGATTTGAGGAAGAAGTGGTGAGAAAGGCACTGGAAAGCGCTGGGTGGGATGAAAATGCAGTGATTAATAGTTTACTGGGCTAATAATATTTGATAGAAAATTGTCTGGAATTATTAGATAGAAATAGATGATATAAGCTACTTTAAAAAAAAGTTTCTTTTGAGCTAAAAAAAATTTAATTACATAAATAGTTTAATATTTATTGCTAAGGAAAATGATTAGAAGAATGCTTAATAGCAATTGATAAGGTATGGACTTAAAGAAATAATCGGCAATCTAGTAATGTAAATTCATAAACTTCATAATATACTCATATAATTGTAAAATAAAGTATCCTACTTCTTTTTGGATGATATCATGAAGCTAAAACTCAAGTATTCAAGATGAAAAGTACTCAAAAATATAAATTAATGTATAGCTCTTACAAACAAGATCCATTAAATAATTATCAATTTCAGCATACCAAAGCAATGGCCATTAATCAAAGCAGAAATCAATCTTTATTCTGATATTAAATGAAATTCCAAAAAATTTAAAAATGAATAAAGCTGTGGCAACTATTTTAAATAAAGTCCTAGGGAATTATGTTGAGGATCTGAACTCTAAGCAGCTCAATCTATCAATTCTCAAAGGAGAGCTCGAGCTTGGCAAAGTTAAGCTTCGACGTGAAATTTTCAATGATATCGGGTATCCATTTAATCTTAAATATGGATACATAGAAAATCTATACATCAGAATTCCTTGGACATCATTGGCCTCTAGTGCTATACAAATAGATATTAGTGGAGTTTTTGCACTTATAGCACCTTTGGATTCATCTGAATGGAACGAAGATATTGAAAGAATAAACCAGGATAAAAATAAATTCAAACAGCTTGATAGTTTTGAGAATTCAATTGCCACACAAAATGCGATTAATAAAATTCCTAATTTTGTACAAAGACTGGTTGGGAAAATCGTAGATAATATCCAAATAAATATAAGTTCCATTTATATCAGATATGAAGATTCTATAACAAGTAATGAGAGCTATTCTATGGGGTTTTTACTAAAAGGGCTATCCGCCCATACTACAAACAAGACTGGAAAGGTGGAATTTACTTCTTATAAAGATAGTTCTCATAAGCTAATTCTTCTGGATGATGCTTGCTTTTTTGTGGATTATGGAAATGCAAATGTCATCACTGAAAGACCAGATGACTTTGAATTAATTGCAAAACTGGAAATGGAAATACCCCAAAAGCATAGATTTCTCCTGAGACCTGTAAGTTTCAGGGTCACTCTTGATATCAATAAAAATAATAAGCAATTAGATGCACCTCAAATTAATGCAAACTTAATCTGTGGAGGAATAGGGATTGCTCTTGAAGCCAAACAGTTGACTCACTTTTTGAAGTTGATGGAATTTTTAAGAGTTTTTACGAACTGGCAAAAAGGGATTGAAATTCATAGACAGGAACTTGATTTTACATACTCCGAAGAATTAATGTATAGATTGGCTTATAAAAAATGAAGAATACATCAAAGCGATGAGCTTAGAAGAAATTTAGATGAGTTGGAAAAAGGGCATAACTTGGAAGCGATTTTAAACAGTAGAAAAGCTGCCAATCGAGAATTTGAAGAGCACTGAGCAGAAAAAATAGCAAAAGAAAAAGTGTCTGAAAAAGGAACTTTGTCATCAATTAAAGGTTTTTTTACTGGAGAAAAAACAGAGGATAATCTAGATGAAGAAAACAAGCTTGTTGACAAAATGCTCAGTGAAAAAAGCCAGCTTTCTTCAGAAATAGAGACCTTCGTGATGGATTCTGATATTTTTCATGATATGCCAGAGAATTTTATAAGATTTAAATTTTCAGCTCATGTGAATATTATTCTTTTTTCTCTTAGAGATGAAGAAAGTGAGTTAATTCTCTATACAATGATGCATCCTAATATAGAAATAGGGATAAGACCTCTTACAAAATTTGTTAAGGCTAAAATTGAAAGTTTATCTCTTGAGGATCGATATTTAAACAGTGAATATTTTCCAAATATTTTAATAGGCGAGTCTCTTTTATTAGAATTTGATCAATTTCCTTCTGTAAGGCTTAAAATTGATATAAAACTCCTTCAATTTTGCGCGAATTTTGAAACTTTACTTAAGATCGCAGATGAATTTAAAACCAAAACAGGAAGTGAAATAGATTTCAGTCCTTATATGAAAACTATTGAAACAAAAACCCAAGAATTAGCAGAGCAAGGGGAAAAATATGTGCAAGATTTATTAAAAACAAAAATCCCAACTCCAATATTTTTAGATATTTTCATTAAAGCCCCAACGTTCTTTATTCCAATGAATCCTCGAAATATAGACGAAGGAATGATAGTGGTAGACATGGGGTATTTGAAAGGAGCAACTTCAGAAGAAAAAATTTCTAATTATGACTTTGATAAATACTTAATTGCATTAGAAAATATAGAAATTTTCATGGTTTGAACTACAGATAATATCAATAACTGGCGAAAAGGAAAAACCAGAGCAATTTTGCCATCAGTTGATTTTAATATATTTATATACGTTTGTCATGTATATCAAACAGATGTCCCTGGCTATATACTTGCAATTCATGCTGGATTAGTTTCATTTATTTTTGAGCAAGCAGTATTTAAATGAATTCTCAGATTATTAGGTAAAATAAAAGAAAAATCTCCCCCAGGTCCTGATATGAAAAAAATTGAAGAGGAAAAAGAAAAAGAAGAACAAAAAGAGAAAGGTAAGCCAGTTCAGCAAACTGAAGCTATTAAAGATAAGTTGAAAAGAATTGAAGATTCTATTAGTCTACAAGTCTCAGTTGAGTTTGAAGAAATTTCATTAAAATTGATAAAAGACGAAATAGATTTGATGTCTTCTATAGTCTCTAGAACTAAAATAGAATTTATTTTTGGTTCACAAGGAGAAATAGATTTCGCCTTCCACCTAAAACTTGTAGAAATTAAAGATTTAAGGCCCAACGTTAAACTTAGATATGCTATTATCAATCCTTTACTTTTTGATCGAAGTGTAGAATTAGATAGCAACATCACTTTTTTTGCTGTAAAATTCAAATTTAAGCCAAAAGATGATTTAACCGAACTTGATGTAAATATAAGTGGAATAAGGCTGATGCCTTCAACAAATTTTATATCTGAAATTATTCAGTTTTTTACTATCCCGATGCAAGATAATCTTCCAAAAGCAGAAGAAAAATCTGATTACCTAGAAAAAGAAAAAACAATGGAGAAGCCTCCAGTTTCGAAATATACGACAAAATCAATAATAAAAATATCGATAAATCTCCATAAATTTGAGTTGCTAATGCCACTTGATATTTATGATACGACTAAGCGTATTGGATGCTTTAGGTTTGGACTCTCAATTGTATATAGCTCAAGTCAAGAGTATACTAGTACATTTGATAAATTCCATACAGAGCTCTCAAAAGATATATTGCACGCCAACGATGAAGGTTCAATAGAAATAACAGGAATCGGAATATTTATTGGGTTAATGAAAAATAACTTGGTGTATCATGCTAGTGAGAATACAAAAGATGTGATAAGTCCTAGCAGATTAAGCTTGGTTTATCAATTTATTAAAACAGATAATACGGAGGCGACCATGACTGCTTATTTAAATATAGAAAGCTTTTGCATTGATATTGGATTTAGGGATATATTTTTTGGAAAATTGTTGGCAGAGTCATGATTAATGCTTGACACTGGGGTTCCAAAAGAAGAAAAAAAAAGCCAAAAGCCTGAACCAGAATCTGAAAATCAGCAAGAAGATTGAATTCAGAAAGCATCAAAAATAGCCCCAAATATTAAATTTTATATAGAAAGTGATGCTTTTCAACTAACCTTAATAGACGATACCACAAATAATGCTTACCCCTTGCTTCATTTTCATATGAGCAATTTTTCAATTTTTGCGTTTATAGAGAATTTTGCAATGAATTTAGGATTTTCAAGTTTTTTGTTCATAGATTACTATAATATACAGCTAGCTTCTTGAGAACCATTGATGGAAGAGTGAAATTTTCAATTAACTGGGGAACAAAACAATTCAAGCTCGGTCATGGTTCTAAAATTTGAATCTTCACAAATCCTTAATGTCAATTTTACTATGGCACAATTAGATATTGTAAAGATTTTAATGTCACACTCAGACACTTCACAATGGAAAGAAGAGCAGGCTGCAGAGATATATGTGTCTGAAGAAAAATTAGCACATGGACATTATTCATATGAAGTTCATAATGATTTAGGGAAAAATATCCAAATATGGCTTGACACACCGGGTGAAAATCAAGAAGTGTGGACATTAAAATCACAAGAGCACCTAAGTTTTGAACAAAATTTAGTTGAAAAAATAGTAGCACAATCAAGGCCAAAAGGGGCTAAACTTGGACTGCTAGATTTTAATACACCTGCAACAATTTCTATACAGATGGATAACGAGAATATTTATAGAGGCATTTTGATTGAATCTGCTGGAGTGTCAGGATACAAATTTAAGAAAAATAATGTCAAATTTATTATCGATATCGCTTCAAGTGATAATAAAAAAACTATAAAATGCCAATCTGAAGTGCTAATTGTCAATGAAACTAAAGAAGACATTAAAATTAATCTTGATGATGAATATATTGATATTGAAGGAGAATCAGCATTCCCATTACCTTTAATCTGATTTGAAAGTGATAAAAAACCAAAAATATGTGGGCCAGATGAAAAGATTTCAATATTTGAAGAAGGACCGTTGAGAATCAAAGAAAATAAATGAATTATAGTGAAGTCAGATTTCTATAAAACAACTACTCATATAAAGCAAAGGATAATTCATATTAAATATCCTTTTACATTTAGAAATCTTCTTGCATGCCCTGTTGAGATATATTTAAATAATTCATCTGATCCTCTTTGCATTTTACCTATAGGAGAAGATTTCTCAACACTTAAGCTCGATCCAAAAAACCCAAGTCACTCTTACAAATTTTTGCTAAATGCTGAAAACGAAAAACATTTGGAAACTAATTGATTTTCATTTAGCACGACATCAGCAAAGACACACTCTGATTTAAGAGGAAATTATATTGGTAATACCCTTTCTATAGAAACAAGTGATTTTTTATATACTCCCTGGGAAACTTTTCATTTATCGCCAAGAAAAATCTCTAAAAGAGAAAATGAAGAAGCAGCTACATTAAAAGCAAAATTGGTTGAAATTTATAGCAAATATTTGTTGGTAAATAAAACTGACTTTGCACTTGACCTTGGATATTCGAAAATAGTGCTACCTGCTCATTCGAATGGATTTATGAAATATGGTAAAAAATTAAAAGTTAGGATTGCCAGCACTGATACAACGAGACCAAGCTCATGGTCTAATAAATTCAGCATAAATGCGATAGGTATATCAGGTGTTATAGAACTAAATACTTGAAAATTAAGTCAAGACGAGCCTGATACTATTATAATTGGGGTTAGCATTATAGATAGCCCTTCTCCTCTTTTCAAGTCAAAAATTATTTACTTTTGTCCACGCTTCATAATATCAAATCATTTAGGCTACAATGTCTTTATAAGACAAAGACATAAAAAAGCTGGAAAAATAATTCAAGAAATAATCAATGACAGCTCAGTCCCTTACCAACTCGAATCAGCAAAGCTATCCCGCTTAATCCAAATTTCCCGTGATAATTCAGCATGATCTTCTCCTTTTAACCTTGAAAGGATCGACGATTTTCAAATAAAATTGCCTTCCAATGAAGAAATAAACGCAGCAGACCATTGATTTGAGCCTAATCATAATAACTGCTACATGAATTTTATAAGAGTGGTTATATCATCTGATGATGAAGCCTGTATTTCTATTTCTTTGCAGCCGCCAAAAGATCCAGAATTTAGGATCCGAAATTATACAGATAAAGAAATCATAGTAAATCAGCCGAAATTTCCTACTTATTTGGTACCCCCTGGAGGAATGATTCCTTGGGCTTTTGATGATATACATGGAAAAAGAAAAATAATGATAGAATATAATGACTTAAAAGAGTCTTATTTTATAGACAAAATTGAACAAATGAAAGATTTAGGAGATTGCAAAGTAGAAGTGGTAGCAATAGGAGTTACAAGAGAATTAAGAATTTCTCCAGCTAATGTCAATATTGTTAGGTTAGATACCTTTTTTGACTCTAAAAAGAAGGGCATTAAACTTCTCATAAATTTTACTGGATTTGGCTTGTCTATAATTGATAACGATCCTAAAGAGTTCTTATATATCAGCTTAAAAGGCATGATTGGGAAAATATCAACATCAAAAAAATTAGTAAAAAATGAAGCAAAAAATTTCACAAAATTTTATTTTGAGCTTGGAGAATTTCAGATAGACAATATGAAAACTACCCACAAGCAGTTTCCAGTTATTTTCAACTCTTCGATAAAAGAAGAAAAATGCCCTTTTATGCAGCTGAAATTAAATAAAACAAACTCGACAAAGCAAATAAGCGAAATCATAAATGTTGTAAAATCAATTGATAACTACTCTTGAATAGAAGTTGCGTTGCAGGAAATGGAAGTCCATGTTGATTTAGAAACTATTACAGATCTAGCGAATTTTATTGGAAAATTTCAAACAGCTTTAGCAAGCCCTATTAAAAAAGGAACTGAAATGGATTCCTTGAAAGATGCAATAAGTGCACTTGATTACTCCACACCCGTTTTTAATTATGAAGAATCTAATTTAGCCAACAAAGCTTATTTTCAATATTTAAGACTTCGAGCTATAAGAATTCTAATCTCATTCAGGGTTTCTAAACAAAAGGTGGAAGTTTCAAAAGACCCAAAATTAGGATTTGGCCTGCTCAGAGCTATTACAAGTATAGGCAGTGCCTTTATTAATTTTTCAAATTCCCCATTTCGCTTTAACGAGCTTCTTATCCATCACAGTTTTCAAAGTCCCCAAGAAATTGGCAAGCAAATTACCAAGTTCTACACCCGTGAAGGAATCTCGCAAGCTTACAAGATTATAGGTTCTGTCGACTTATTAGGAAACCCGATAGGGATTATTGACACGTTTGGAAAAGGGGTTACTGATTTCTTTGTTGAGCCCTCCAAAAAGGCAATGAAAGGCCCAAAGTCGTTTTCTCGAGGCGTTGGAAAAGGTGTCAGATCACTGGTAGGGAATACAATATCTGGGAGTTTTGGAGGTGTTAATAGGATAACTGGAAGCTTGTATGGGATTGTAAGAGAAATGACTGGAGATCAATATGGGAGCACAAGAATTGAAAACGAAGGAAAAGTGTTAGGAAGTTTGCTAAAAGGGATGAAAGGATCTGTACAAGATTTATCTGAAGGAATTGCTGGAGTTGTAGTAAAACCTTATAAGGGGGCTAAAAAGAAAGGTGCTGGAGGATGCTTTAAAGGATTTGGGTCAGGCCTCGTTGGAGTAGTTTGTTCACCTGTATCAGCTGCTTTAAGATTAGGAACTGGGATCACAGGCTGTGCAGCCAATGCTGGAACAGTTATAGCAAAAGGGCGTACTGTTGTAGCAAAACGTGCTAGGTTTCCAAGATACTTTGGGGTTAAAAAAGTATTGGAGCCATATAGCGACGATATCTCCAGAGCTCAATTCTTAATGAGTAGCTTGCCAGACTATAGGAAAGAAAAGATTGTGTATTATAGCCATTTAATTGATTTCAAAGACCAAATTATTTTGCTTACCATGAACAATTTATTGGTGTTAGTAGATTCTGAGCTTGCACATACTCTGAGTGTAGATGAAATCCAAAGATTAGAAATACATAGCAAGAGCAATATATTTGTATTATATTGTGGAAATGAAGATAATATAGTTTCACTAAAGTCCAGAGAATTTAGCCCACTGGTTAAACTTTATTCTTCTATTTCTAATCTTAGCACGTTAAGATCGAGCTTTAAAAATCAACAAGAAAGTGAAGGAGTGCAATAATGGTGGAATTAATAGAGAAGAAAAGATTTATATATTAACTTTATTATTAAACGAATAAAGGAGTGTATGTATTAATTTATAAATCTTTGCAAAATTGTTTTTTTAAAAAATTGGTTTATTTTTACATATTTTTTCCACACAAATTTAATAAAAATCAAAAAACTGAATATCTATAATATTTAGCTCTATTTAAGACTTAATGGTGCAATGGTAACATCTAGTTAGTATCAGATTTTTTCTCTGTCAATGTATCATCGGCGCAATTGGATATTCAATTTACTACTATGATGTATTCCTGTAACTTTAACTCAGTTGCAACTTAACCTTTATAACTTGAATTTATTCCATGCTTGCTCTTTGCCTTCTTGCACATATAATAATAGCTTGTACCAAGAATAAATCCTCATGCTCATCAGTTTATCTCTTAGCATTTCACATTCCAATTATTTTTCTTGACTTTATAGGAGGAGCAGTTTATTTTATCCTTAAAGGTATTCCTGATTGCTACCGAAGTCAAGATCGGTCCATAATGGTAGGGAGTTGTGTCATTTTTGTTGCATTCAATTGTCTCAATTTATTAGCAGCCGCCTGTATTATGCTATCCAAAGTAATCAATATTTAGAGAAGGCGAGTTATAAGAAGGAGAAATAATGAAAATTTAAGCTATTTATTAGAACGACCACAGCCTCGTGCTGCAGCAGTTAGTCATGTTAATATTCAAGAAAGCCATGATAATATAGAAGAATCACAAAATTTGTTATGGTATAAAGAGCTAAAAGCAACTCGGGCAATGAGAGAAATCGCATGTACAGTTTGCTTGGAAAGTTTTATACCAGGAGAAAAATTCATTGAGTTGCCTTGCTTGCATCCTTTTCATCCTAAATGTATTATGAGGTGGTATATGGTAGATCATAGCTGCCCATTGTGTAGACGCCAATTAGATTAATTTTAATTTTATTGTTTTAAAATAATACTTGCGAAATCTCCCATATTTCGTCTTGTTGGGGAGTTAGAGTGAAAATCTTGAGGGTAGCCGATTATTGGGTTCTGAGGCATAACTTTTGGGTTAGATTCGGTATAAAGTTTATTTGTAAAGAATGTAGGAGAGCTGGGAAACGCTATTGTTAAATTTGTAGGGGTTTTTGATATTGGACTAGCTTTGGGTTTAGGAAATGATTTTTTTTCTTCAGGAATTGGAAAATCAACTGTTTGTAAGCCAATGCTACGGTGATTTTGAAGATTACATTGAATGTCGATTTCCTTATAGGTTTTGAGAGCTTTTGGGCTTATTTCAGGGGTGATAGTATAACTAGCTCTGGGCTTTCTTGCAGAAAATTGAATTAGATTTTCTAATTTATTAGTGCTGTCAAAACTGAAAAATATTTTTTTGGCGTTTTTTATTTCTTCTTTTACAGTTGAAAATTGATCACTTGTCATATTCTTTTGACCTTGAAATCTTTTAACACCGTTCTTTGGCTTGCTTGAGGCGACATATCCAGGTAAATCATAGGGTGATCTTAATGTAAAATTTTTCATTAGTAATTTTGTTTAGATAATGTTTATTTAAAAATTATAAAAAACCTAACTTAAAATGGCTTCAAGCTAAGTATATTTTTCAGTTATTTCTTGGGCTTCATTAACCATTGAACTCATAAGAATTTTCTGCAACTCAAGATCTTCTTCTTCAGCTAATTTCTTTTCATATTCAAGCTTTTCTGAATCTTCTGCGGCTTTCTTTTCGATTTCCTCTTTTTGGCATTTTAGCATCTCAAGATCTTGCTCTTCCTTAGGAGAAGATTTTTCTTCTTCTTCACTTATTAATTTCTTATCATTTTCATTCTGAGCGTCAAGATCTATCAAATCAACAATTTGCTGATTGCCAGTTTCTATTTTCTCTTCAACAGAAACAAAATTTTCATTAGAAATTAAATCTTGCTTTGCAGTTTCAGGTGTTTCATTTGTGATTGCTTCAATTTCTTGTATTTCGAATATTTCTGGCTCTAAGTGCTTAAGTGGGACGTTTGATATTTCTTCTATTAAGTTATTTTGAATCGGATTATTTTGATCTCCTTTATCAGAATTTAATTGTGTCAATGGTTCATCTGATGGCTGCGCAGTAAATAAACTGCTGGTTTTTTTTGATAGAGTTGAAAACTTTGATATAGTGCTGTTTTTTGACTTTAAAACTTTAATAAATCCTTCAGTCGCCTCAGGAGGAAGTTTTACAGCTTGGCTTGCCTTAAATGTTTTTAATTTAATAAGCTTTTCGTCTGCAACAACTTGATCTTTATTGCTTCCGCAACCCATTTATAAATGATCATAAGATTAGCATTATTATCATAACCTATTTTCTTATCAATAATAAATAATTTCCAATAATTATTTGTTTAAATAATAGCTAATTTAAGAATCTGATATAAAATATTTATATAATTATTTACTCAAAATCTAATTCAAAATCTTCTGGAAATAGTGTAGACTCTCCTCTTGCTAAACTTTCAACCTTTAGCATATCTTCTAATAATAAATTGCTCCAAATATCATTATATCCTTCTAAATCTTCCATATTTGTTTTTGAAATATAAAATCTCACTGCTTCGTTATATAAAAACTGATCTGGTATGTCGTAATGCCTCAGCCCTTGCATATCTATAAAAAGTCTAAACGTGTTACTAATAACACTGCTATCCCTCAAGTATTTCAAGCCTTCTGTCACATTATTCCAAAAACTTGGGAATTTAGAGGTAGAGATCAATACCCATGTCCCTTCTGTGGCACATCTTAAAACAAGCTCAACAGTTTCTGAATTTTCTCCTTTATTGTCTTGATCCATTTCTGGATCAGTTCTTATTACTTCTAAGCCGACTCCATAATAATTTGCTAATGAGCATATTGTATTAACAACATTCATTCCGGGGCTCGAAAACAATGCTAAAGGAAGTGATCAGCTGGCAGATTTTATGAAGTGGCTTAATTTCGCAAATTCTTCTTGATATTCAAATAGCGAATTCAGCTGTTCGAAAATAAATTGTCTTAGCAAGGATTTAAAGGTAAAATCTTGATAATGCACTGCAACCAATATTCTTGAAAATACAGGCAAATTTTTGTAGTCTGAGTTTAATAAAACTGTTTTAAATATAGAGGAAACCTTTTTCATATTGCATTTCATTTGTGATATTTTTGCATTTAATTCTAAAATACATTCTTCAATTTCAGGATGGGATGGCAGAATTTCTTTATTTAAAGCCTCGTATATTTCTTTCCAGGGATCACATATTGGAACTTCTTTATCCAAAATTGACATCCATGTCAAAGAAATTTTATTTTTTCCAAAAAATTTTCCGAATAAAGCTAAATCTGCTTCAGAAATTATAGATCTTTTTACAGCAATTTTTAATGCAAAAATTAATGAGAATAGGCAAGAATGCATTTGAGGGATTCCATTTTTGATTGCGTTAAATACAGCTGGTATTATTTCTCTATTGAAAAACTCATCATCAATTACAACTTGGCTGCTTTCTTTGGAGCTCTCAATACTTTGTTCGTTTGCTTCTAAAATTGCATCTCTCATACTTTTAGAAACAATCATTGATATAATGGTTTTGAAAGTTTTTCAAGAGTAAGAAATATCCCCAGTAATTTGGCCTGTTTGCTTTAATGATAAGTATATCATAAAAATATATTCAGAATATCTTTTAAGGATTTCAAACTTTCTTATAAAATTGTGACAAGAACTTTTCTTATCTTTTAAAAGCACTTTTATATCATTATATTCGGATAATATCTTAACAAGTAAGTTGATATCACTTTTATCTTCAAAATGCTCAATTTCTGCTATTTTTTTAATTTTCAGTTCACTAGCTTGAATTTTCACATTTTCTATTTCTTCTTTCATTTTTAATATTATATTGTGCTCATCTGGGTGTAATTGACTCATTAATATTTCAATCAGCTTTTCAATTCCTTTTTTGGTGTCAATAGCGCAGATCCAATTAAATAGGCTTGACGAATAAAATATTGATGGAAGGTACATATCAGCTCTTGGCTTAAATAAATATATCTGCTTTGAAAACGAAGAAACATTTAAAATATTTTGTTCGTATAGAATGCAATAAGTTGGATCATCATGAGTATATCCTGGACCTATTTTTCAGGACTCTAAATCTGTTTCTGGATTTATTTCTGAATAATCGTAAAGGAAAATTGGAATATCAACAGTGATTCCATCTTTTCATAGTTTATCTGAAGAGCTAGCAGAACTCACTATCTTAATAGGTTTTTCTTTTGTATTTGCTTCTAAAATGCTATCAAATTCCCCATGTTCATCAATTAATATTGATAAGCCTTTAGAAAGTGATGAACTAAGTAAAGCTTCAAGAGCATTCAATGTACATATATCAGAATCATTCAGGTTTTTGTTAAAAATTTTTGCGAAGCTTTTGAATTTTCGTTTAATTTTGGATTTATCATTGGATCTCCAACTTTCATCAATATTTAACCCTTTGCTTTCTAGTAATGTTGCCAAATCTTTTCATATGTCAAATCTTTCTTCAGTATTAGCAATTCCAAGATAAACTGAATTGCAAGCTAAAATAAGACTATCTGTCAAAAGAGTACTACTAAATTTTTCATAAATAGATAATTTTTGATTCAATCCATTTAAAGATTCTTTTAAGATAGCTGAATATTCTGAATATTTCAATGCAAGATCATCAAATTTCACGATAGATTGTTTGAGATTATCTTTAATAGAATCAATAAAGCTTTCTATATAAGCAGCAATTTCATTAAAAATTTCCATAAGCAGTAAAGTTCTTTTTGGGCATAGAAAATCGGGTAGCTTGTTCTTATCGCATAAAGATTTCTCCATTGTAGTTTTATCATTCAAAATTTTAAATTTTCTTTCAATCATTTGTATTAAATCTGTTATAATCTCATTAATATCTATGCTTGATTCAGATTTTTGAAAAGCTTCATTATTTTTATCAAATTTAATGAACTCGCAGCATGAAATTAATTTTGGATAATCCTTCGACAGAATATCAAAATCTTTATTGGATGGTAAAATACAAAGGATGTGGAATCTTCGTTTAATGTTGCTCATAATACTGGCTGTTGTTTTCGTTTGGAGCTTAGCATTTTTGAATTTATTTTCTTTTTCTCGCTTTGAAATATGCTTTGAAAACGATTTTGAGAATAAGTTGATATCTCATGAGTCAGTTGTAATAAATCAACTAATAAGTTTGCTATATTCATTACACTTCAAGTATTGGAAATCACAAAGAAATATATAAGGATTTTCTTGGCCACATTCAAGAGCCTGAATTAAGCTTTGCTCAAAAAAATACCTAAAGTGCTGATAATCATTTAACTGCTTAACTTGCGGTTTTATAATTCTACAATCAGTTAAAGAAGCTGCAATTTGAAGGCATTCATATGAAAGATTTCCAGGTAAAGCACACAAAATACCATGAGTGTTTTCTAAATAAAGCATCCTACAAATTTTTCATATAAATTTTGTATAAGAGTTTTGAAAATATAAAGGCGTCATAATATTTAAGTTTTCTTCGAAATTTTTTTCTAATATTTTCATTTTCTCAGCTAATTTTAGCTGAATAATCGGCAATCTTTCTACTGTAATTTTAGAATTAAACTCTTTAGAATTCTTTTCTGTGTAATCAAAAAATATATAAGAGTCTTCTTTTATTTCTGTATTAAGCTTTGTATTAATCAAAACTACTAGGTTCTTTTGAAATTCTTGGTCATTTGCAATGAAATCACTAAAGCCTCTTTGTATTTCATGCATAATAAGCTCACTGATATATTCTTTTTCAATAAATTCATTACCAGAAATTGTTGTAAAATAATAGAATTGTTTGAAATTTCTAATAATTCTTTCTACTCCGCAGTATTTGCTGTTTTGAAGATAATTTTTCGTATTTATATAAATGCTAGCTATAGGTTTTATGTAGTTATTTACACTAAAATCAGATTTATCAACATTTTCTGAAATTGAGGACACTAAAATCTGTTTATAAATTTTGTCACTAGGTGTGTCAATATATATTGAAGTAGCGTACTTATTGCATTGAATATTCATTGGCAATGTGCTAGTTATAAAATTAATTTTCTCTGAAATAACAAAAGAAAGCTTTTCAGGGTCATAAATCCCATTATTCTCGATCCAAAAATTTATTCTTTCCAAAGTATAGTTATTATCATCTAAATGAAGATCTTCTATTATAAGCATTGTGCTATTTTTTTCACAAAATGTTGACTTTTTAAGTAAGCTGTCAAAATAATGGTAACCTTTTATAGAGGGGTTGAAAGTATAATGCTTGCTATAAAATAAATCTGAATTCTTGTGTAAAAAATGCTTAATAAGGGACGTTTTCCCTGAGTTTGAAGGTCCTAATATCTGAACATGCTGAAGAAAAGACTGGAAACTATAATTTGTTGGCAATAAAACAGTATTTAATAAATAGTTTGCCTTTGCCATTTCTTCTGAAGGGATTATTATTGAATTTGATGGTAAAAGATCGTTTAAATATACTGAAGATTCTTCATAAATTGGAAGAAAATTAAAATTGTCAAAATCTATAAATGATTCCAAAGCATTCATAGTTTGTGGATAAAAATATTTCAATTTCAATGATTTTTGGAAATTGAAAAGAATTTTATTAAATATTTTTCTGTTTTCACCATTAAGAATAGCGCCAAAAGATCATACAAATGAGTGAATAATAATTGTTTCAAGCCGTGATTTCAGCTCATTGATTTCTGGGATTTTATGAATAAATTCTTTATTTACAATTTTATTCATTTCTACCTCTGTAATTATGTTCATATTTTTATTAAATTCTAATGGAGAAAATATTTCCAAAAATCCTGTTTTTAAGAATGCTTCAAAATTTCTTATAAGCCCCATCATTAGGATCTTACTATTTCATTGGCTTAATTCTTTGAACTGTTCGTCAGTTTCATCAATCAAAAGCTTAAGTTTGTCAATAAAAAATCCTAAAATTCACTCACTTGTTATCCCATATGGGACCAATTTCATGCTAATTATTTTTATTTTTGGGACAATAATTGCTTCTCATTCTAGTGATTTATTGTCAACAAATAATGAACTAACTCTTGTAAATAAGCTTGGGGAAGCTGAAGAAGCATTTTCTGCAGTATATATAATTGACATATTTCGTGGTATTATAATCTGAGTCATAGATGGTAGCGAAATCATATCTTGCCTGCTAGCTATAGAAGAAATGTGAGTAAGCAGCATTTCCCAAGTCTCAAAAGTAACAGTATCTGAATATAATAATGGCGAGGTCTCTAATATCGGTATAAATGAGTCAGCCCACCAAGGCTCTATATTTTTACTATCGAAAACAAGCCATGATATTTCTTGCTCATATTTTTTTGTTACTACCTGCATAATTTTCGTTAAAATCCCATCTTTAATATTTTTTTCAACTGTTAATGTTCCGAATAGTTGTTTAAAAGTAAAAATATTTGGGTTCAAAGCATGCTGTTTAATTTCAATTTTATGAAGATTTTTGAGAGCCGATGATAATAAAGATATAGATGTAGATTTGCCTGACATAGATGGGCCTAATATTAAAACACCTCTATTTATTCTTAATCCATGATAAATATCTTCACACAACTTAAGCTGTGACTCTTGAGTTGTTAATCCTTCTTCTTTAATAACTTTTTCAAGACCTTTTCTTAAATCATTTTGCTCAAAATCGGGGAATTTTTCTATTTTAAAAGTTCTTTCAACACAATAGTCAATAATTTCTTGTGATTTGTCTAGCTGTTCTTTATTCAAAATTAAATTTTCTGATCTTTGAATCGTAATTTTTTGGTAAAACAGCATTCTGCATGCTTTTATAACAGAATGTATTTCATTTTGTTCTAAATCGCATTCACTTATACAACTATCTCTGAATTTTTTTGCTATCAACACTAATAGCATGATATCCCTTCTAGTAATTGCCAACAAATAATCGACTTTTTCAATCAAGTTTTTGGTGAATTTATGGATAAAAACACTGAGAGACTGATAATGCCTAAAGCCTTCTCTTATAAGCATAACAGAACAAATCATTTTGACATCAGGCCTGATCATTTCCATGCATCTAAATGATAATTGTAAAGCTGATAAAAGAGCATTGTCTTTCTGAAAATTATTCGGTGATAGTGAAGCCATAACAACGAACATAGTATTTGGGTATTTCAATAACGGCCTATCTTTTACTACAGAATCTGATATTTCATTGCTTGGATATGAATAAGTCCCGACTCCGGATTTTTCTATTAAAGTTTTTGAGCCTGCTTCAGGAACTGGGATTGGCTCTATTACCTGCCTTTCTTTTTTAGGAGCCCTCATGCTATCTTCTTGGCTTTCAACGCCAACCTCAGCTATAAGAAACTGCTGCTGAACCATTTGTATTTCTTTTGTCAATACCTGTAGGTTTGCACGATTAAGTCTATCTATATGTTCAAATATAATCCAAATATTTGCGAGGGCAGCTCCATTTAAGCATTGCATTAGCATTTGCATTTTTGAGTCTGAACTTATATAAATCCTTTTATTGGCCATCCCACAAAGATTGCTGAATTCTTCAAAGACATCTCCTGCATAGTCGTGACTTGGGTTTGTTTTAAATAACACAGATGAGGTTTCTCTTAGAACACTACTTATGAATACATAATATCTTGTGGTAATAGGAGTACAAAGTAGTCTATATGAAGTTCCCAAATATTCATTGCCTTGAATCATATGCAAACCTCCACATTCAATTTTACTGATGCTTTCGTTTGCTTTTCAATATATCCTAAACAATTTTTGCCACTCAAAATCGCCAGTAGAGTAAATTTTTTTTTCAATTAGATTTCCAACAATGTCTCTTTGATAGCTTAAGAAATAGACCAAAGACCTTAAAGACATAATTTGCACTGGAACTAGCTTCTGTCCTCCTATCTGATCATTTTGATAGCTTTTTATTAATTGATTTATCCAGAATTGAAGCCTGAGATATAAACCCTTGTAGCTTTTACTCTGTAAATATCGCATAAGGTCTTCTTTGCTAGCTTCTAAAGAATGAGACTGCGCTGAACTTCCAAAATAAACCTTAGAAAAGTGATCTTCATAAATTTCTGGGATTGGATCATCTTTGTCAATGCTAACTTCAGAATCTGAAGAATTTTCTTTATCTTTATCTTCCATAAGTTCTGTAATTTCATGTGTTAAAATCAATAAAATAGAGGTATATATGATTTGCTGAGGAAAATCAAGCACCCATTCATCTAAGCTTTGCTTTGGGAATGTTGCTACCGCAAAAGAAATCATTTTTGCAAGGGTATCTTTCATTTGGTGATCAACCTCACCCATCCAACCTTCAATCCCTTCATGAATCCCAACAGCTCTTTCAAATAGAAGAAGCTCTCCATTATGCCCAATCATTCCTAAAATTTCATAAGGAATCATCCCGCCTAATTCTACCTCGCTTCCTCCATATTTTTCTCTAAGCCTTCTTTGTTTAGCCACAATATAATCATCTCTTTCTTCTAGTTGCAAAATTTGTACATTTCCTTTGCTTTCATTTTCTTGATTTTCTATATTAATTATTTCATGATTTTCAGGCATCGAAAATTCAAAAGGATCAATTATTTCATTGGCAGCTGGAGAAAAACAATTAAAAGGAGCGATATCAAGGTCGACTTCTTCCTCTTCATCTTTTATAGGCTTATTCGCGTTTAATTTTTTGATATAAAATTTAGAAACGCCAGGGAAAATTATGGATAAATGCTTATCATACTCTTGTTGGGAATAAATGAGTGACAAAAATTGTAGGAGTTGAGTGTCTGAGAGAAAGAAAAATCTTGGAAAATTTGCTCTTTTATTTTCTAAATAAGCTTTGATATTCTTACGGAGGTCGCAGATTTTGGAAGAAATATCTTCAAGGACTGTGCTTTTATTAGGTGCTAATAACTGGTTTAATACTTTTGGAGCTTGGTGTACACTTCACATAATGGATCTCAATGTAGTTTGCAGATCTTTAAAAGCTTCGTATTCATTTGGCATAGTCTCTTGCATATATCCTGAGCTAAAAACCGGTTCAAGCTGCTTTCAAGAATTTTGGCACTCTACCCATGTTTCCAAAACATCGCTCATCAGTGTAAGTTTTTCTCTAAGCTCTGTTATATCATCTTGCAAATATTCTGAATAAATTGTTTTGTCGATGCTTTCGATCAATGCTAAATGCTCTTCTATTAAAGATTCAACTTGGTCGATATTTGTGAGAATAAAAGTATCTAAACGTCCTTTATAGATATCAGTGGATAATTCTAAGCTTTCCCATAGAGATTTAATCATTGATAAGCAAGCAGTCTGCTTGTTTTCTTCTTTGGCCTGCTCAAAAATATATTTAAGCTTGGATTCGTATCGATCTAAATTTGAATCTTTGAGGTCTTGCAGCTTAAAAGAAATATTCAATAAATGAGGCTTTTTAATTGCATTTACAATCATCTCCCAGTGCCTTGGCTTTAAAAGTTCGCTTTTCAGCTCAACTAATGTTTCAGACATACATAGAAATCCATTAATCTCTTCATATAATGATTTAATTATTTTTTCTGCTGTTTTTGTAAACAAGAGACTTTCATAGCAATCAAATTTTAATTTTTCGTTTATATTTTTTATATCTTCAAGCATTTTGGTGACATTTAATTGTGAAAAGTTTGTTTCCATTCATTTCCCAGTATATGATTTTCAATCAATGATTATTTTTCATAATTTTAATGTGTCTTTATGAAGAATGTACAATACATCAAAATCTCCTCTGCATTGAAGTTGAAATGACAAAGGATTTCCCGAATTTAATTCTTGTAAGGAAATATAATAATCTTCATAAAGCTCTACTTTTTGTTTTAATGAAAGTAAAGCTTCTCCTCTTTTCTCGATTTCTTTTAATGTGTTATTTGCATGTGATATTCTTTGTGCGTCTTGGAGATAATGCAAAATATATTTATTTTCAAATTTTTTTATTTTTTTTGATAACTTATAAGAATTTTCTAGTAATTGCTCTTCAAGAGTTGGCTTCAAATCTTTATAGCAGTTTTCTATGTCATTAATTTGATTATTAAATAATTTTTGATCATAAGATAAATCTTCTTTAAAGGCGTTCATTGTTTCGGAAAGCCCTTCTTTTTTTAAATATTTTATGCTCTCAGTAATAAAATCTTTTTTGCTTTCAATCTCATTTAATTTAATTTTCTTTAGCTCAGAAATCTGCTTTCAATGCTGTGAAATTTGTGAAATAGATGAATATCTCTCATTAAGAAGATTGCCAAATGTCCTTATATTTTCTTTGAAATCATTGATTTCACTAACAATTATTGCTGGAAGTTTTTCTTTTAATAAGCTTTTTATTGAGTCCATAAAACTTTGCATTTGTGTTTTTAATGATTCGGTTTTAATATTAAAAATTCCTGCTTTAAAGCTTGGAAAAGGTAATTCGTTAAGCTGGCTGGAATAGTTTGAAATAACTTTATAATTTTTCTGGAAAAATAAGCCGATATTGACTTCTTTATTTTCTATGTCTATAATTCATTGCTTTTTAACTGGTATAATTTTTTCAAGTGATTTAAACTTACTGATAAACTTTTTGGCAAGAGCAATATCTTTATTAAAATTTTGCTCAATATTTTTATTTGTGTCTGCTAATATTCCATCATTTTCCAGTATTTGTTCAAAGGAAAACATTTGTGTTTGGAAAATATCTGAGTTTATTTCATCATGTATTGCATGGCAAATAATTGCTTGCTTAAAAGCTTCAAGAGAGTCTAAAATTTTAGCCGTCAAAACTTCAGGGTCAGGAACAAAGCTTAAAATATCATCTATAGAAAGTGTGAGAGCAAATTTTGGCCTTTTTGAGCTACAAAATAAAAGAAGCGACCCTTGGTATGTGCTTTCAACTAATTCAATAATCCCACTTTGATATTTAAGATAAATTAACTTGAGAAATATTTCCAATAATTTTTCTCGAGATAGTTTGCTTTCCTTAGTTTCCCTCAATCTTCTGCCACCAGGATTTTTCTTTTCTTCTAAAATTTTGATAATTTTACTATACACAAGTTTATCCCCAAATTTTGTTTTTATGGATTCATCCAAAGTTTTCTTAATTCCGGATCCGATTTTTTGCATTAATTTGTTGACATAATTGATGGTGTTTTTGTTTGAATCCTCAGCGCTATTTCTATACCAATCTTCATTTAAAAAGCTTTCCTTAATGGTTGCTAAAGTATTTATCTGCTCTTTAATTTTTACATATTCTTTCATTGCAATAACTTGACTTCCCCAGAAATTTCTCACAAATTCATGCCTTTTTCTTACAAACAAAGCGCTTTTTACTTCTTTTCTTCATTTTTTAAAATTTTTTCGTTTTTTAAAATTCTTTACAAAAGCTAATGCTTGCAGAGCTTCTATTTGATAATTTTCTGCACTTATTGTTTTATTTTTCACAAATTTTGATGGTTTTTCTTCTTTAGGAAATTCAATAAATCCATGATCGTTAAAAATCAGAGCTCCTGATGTATCATCTCTGCTTTCAAAAGGCATGAAAATAATCCTTTTATCTTGCCCGTATTTCCTATCTAATGCAATTGGTGTTGATTTTTTGTGTTGTCTTACAATATCAGCCTGCTCTTTTGGGATAATTAATCCTTCACTGTGTCTAGATTCTCTAACCATTGGTGATACTTTTGAAATTAATTTAGATACAGGCTGAGATAAGTTTTTTGGAGAAGTTGGAAGATATTGCATATTCATATTTGGAGTTGGGGTTTTTGATGTCCTTTTCCCAACAGATCTTATAGGCGATTTCGATTTTGAGAGCTTACTTCCACTTCCTCTTTTAAATTGCCTTCTTCCCGCTCCTTCAAAACGAATTGAACTTTCAGGTTTTTGAGATGGCGGCTTTGGTGTCATTTTCTTTGACGAATTATTCCGATTTCTACCTAAACCTTACATATGCTCAATTTCTTTATAAGTTCTCCCTGAATGCATTGGGTTAACATAAGTCGCAGTTCTCGTTAATTCTTCGCTGCTCCTAAACGTAGTTTGGTCCATTTTCCTTGTTTCGACACTTGAATAGTCATTATAAGCTCTCAATGGAGAAATTTCTGCTCCTCTATGAGAAAGACTGCCTGAGTTTCCCATAGACGAAGAAGAAGTGCTTAATTTGCCACTTTTTTGGAGATTGAATTTCCTTTCTTCCATTTAAATTAATAAAGATGCTGGTTCGACAAATAAGCTTCCTTTCACAGAAGTTTCTCAGGAGACCGTTCACAAGCTTGATGTCAAAAGGTCTAGTGAAATCAATAGAAAAATGTATAGATGCAGAGCTGACTGATTATCAACAAGATGAAGCTATACCATTCTTTCTTAGAAAAACTGGATTTCGCTTAATTGATGAAAATAATTCAATATTAATTAAGCTTTTAAAAAAAACACAAGAATATGACGTAGAGATTCATTTTAATGCAAGAATGCCTGATGCAATTAAGACTGAAGAAGACGAAAAGAATGCCCAGGATGAAAATTATCAGCCTGAGCAAAGTGTGGATTTTAAGGTTCTGCTGAAAAAGCCTGGGACTAAGGAAGGCCTTATTTATGAATGCTATACTAGGAATTCATCAATTTGGTGCGAAAATGTAATGATGATTGAGAACACAGATGACTTTATAAGTAACATAGATATGATGAACAGAAGCTTTTATCGAGGGCCAGGGTTTTTTACATTGGATAAGATGCTGCAAGATGCAATTTCAGACCATTTCAGAGGGCTGGGGCTGACTGATGATCTTGGTCTTTTCCTAGAAGTTTATTCAATAGATAGAGAACAGAGACTGTATCTGGAATGGCTAAATAAAATTAAAGAATTTGCAAGTGAGTAAATCGCTACAAAATTATTTTAAATTATTACATCATCTTGAAACTGCTCGATATTTTTAATAATTGCTTCAATATCGTCTGCAATTATATGGTGAAACTTTAATTCTTCTTTAATTATGCCCATGGTCCGGGTAAACTCATACTGCTTCATTCCAATGCATAAATTGGTTTTCTTCATCTGTTGGCATAGATATTTATTTCTTGAGCCTTTACATATATAATCAATTGCACTATTAATAAAATCACTTCTTGCGTTAAGGAAGATGTGGCCGACATCTTGGTCTGTATATAATTTTGTCTTGATGCTTTCTATAATCGCTTCGAACCCTTTTGCGTGCCGATATTTCTCAAGAATGGAGACTTCTTTTTCCTTTACCCGTCTCCCTACGGCAGCTAATCCTCTTACATTGTCATAGTGTTTTGCAATTCTGTCTAGATATTCGCCATAAATGTCTTTTGATTTTAAGTGCTCTTTAGAAGTTAATGACCCTTTGATACAGGGCAGCTCACTTTTTATGCAAATTTTGGGGATTGTGGTGCTGAGATATGGTTTTTTGGACTTATCAACAACGTCATTTAAGTCAATAAATAAGCTTGCTTCTGATTTGTGTTTCATATGCTTTTGCTCGAGCTGCATTAGTCTTCTGTTTAAAGATTGGACGGAGATGTAAGGCTCAGCAACATTTCTTTTGATGTTGAGATTTGAGTCATCAAATGAATGGTTTGATGAATAAGAAGGCTTTTTAGAATGGTCTGGATTTGGGTTAAAGTCTGGAGTTAAAAATGAAGCTGACTCAAGCTTTATGGGGATATAATCTAACTTGTGTGCTTTGCATTTTAAGAAATATCATTTCCCACAATCATCACACATGAAATCCGCAAGCAGCTCCGTCAAAACTCTTTTATCTGATTTTTCGACCTTCTTATTAATTAGATCAATAATACTGTTCAGCATATTATCAATTTCTTCAATCGAATCTGCTTCACAAATTGTAGCTTGAAACAGATTTGATGACCTAACAAGAAATGCAGTCTGATCATCATTTAAGTCCTCTTTTGCAGAAAAGGCTTTCAGTGTGCTATACAAATTAAATGAGGGCCTTTCCCCTTTAAAATGGACTGAGTTATTTCTAGCTCTTTTTAGCATAGATCTAAAAGGCATTGAGGGGGAAAATGAAGTCTTCAAAAGTTTTCCTGCAAATTTAAAATCAGATATACTATGCTGATAGAGCCCAATTTGCTTTTCAGGCTTTTTGGATGAGGCAGTTGTTGAGGTGCTTGCCCTTTGGTTTCGAGGAATAGATGATAAATTCGTTACTAGCAAGTATTTTGAGCCTTCTTTTGTTTTCCAGTGAACTCTAATTTTAGAAAGGGTTCTTTTTTGTGGGGGAATGAATTGTTGTAGCATGTGTTGTTTTGAAGTGCAGATAGCCCACCAGTGAAGGGATTCTTTGTTGTCTTTACAGATGTGGATATGATTTTCATCATCGATATGGACAAACTTGGGCAGAGAGCCATCTAATATTGGTAGTGAGGTCGAGTTTTTAAAGAAGCTTGAAATTGAGCTATATAGATTTTACTTTTCATCCCTTCTAATTGAAATACTTCCTTTTGCATTTGTTTTTACATAAATCGCATTTTGATGAGGGACCTTAATGAGTGTATTCGGTATCTGCAAGTTAATTAGCTGCGGCTTCTCAACAGTTGTTAAAATATGATAAATATTAGGCCCAGAAAGCCCTGTGTCTAAGAGGTTTTGAATATCATGAAGTTCGCAGCTTTCTTTGACAATTGAATTTGTAGGACTTCTTTCTTCATCAAATTTTGGCAAATTACCAAAATTCTGCTGCTTTGTCCAACTTTCTAGCTTTTCATGTGAAAACAACTTGAAAGGCATAATAGTTTTTGACTTATCTTTGGAGCGCAAAGGGATTTCCATTTACTTGATACTAGCAAATTTTATTATTATTTTAACTGTTCAGATTTTTTTCTAGCTGTTCGAGTGGCCAACTAATGGATGATCGCGGTCTCCACATAAAATGTCTTGCTTATAGCAGGGTGTTGTGATGTTATCCGGGTTGTAGAGCTCTGTAGATGGCTCGCCTGAAGTTAAAACCATGGATTTCATGCAGATCATTTCGTAAATCTTTAAGTCCATTTTCATAAAGATAGAAGAACTGATATCGTAGCTTGGGTCAGGCATATTTTGATATTCAGAGTCAATATAGTCTGTAGAGCGGCATGCACCTCCTCGTAATGTTTCCATATACCGGGTGGTTAAATTCACCATCCTGATATAGCGATTTCCAGAATCTCATATGAACATTGAATAATCGTCATCTATGCCTACTAAAGTAGGGTGGTAAAGTCTATTAGTCCCATATGGGCCATCTTTAAAGCCTTCTTCATTACAACTCCCTACAAATTCCCATATGTTCCCAGTTGTCAAATCCAATTCTCTTATACAATTATTGTATGTATCAGCTATATACACCCTATAAATATCAGTTCCATTTATAGTATCAGAAAAGTACGCAAGTGAGCTGGGCGAATTCAATAGTGCTGAGCTTACATCACCGTCCCTCATCCCTGGCATCCCTGTATATCCTACAATTTTATAAATTTTCCCTCTCGGTGGGCCGAATTCTGTATGTTTTATCATCTTGATTTCGTGCATTTTTGGGTCTGCGATTCAAAGGTTCATATCAGAGCCTATATGATAGCCAGAGCTTCAATAAAATGCAGTCGCTGACGTGTCGTTTGGCAAGAAGTCCTTGTATCATGTTCCATAATAGCCTGGGATTGGATAATTAACTGAAGCAGAAACTACAGCAATTAATAAGAAAAACATTTTGAATAGAATTTCTATTAAATGATTATTGGGCGAATTGAATTAAGGAAAGCCATGTATCTATCATGAAGCTCCTGAGTGCCAGCTCCTTCAAGAATAGCGACGTCAGCCAATAATGCAGAAACTACATATGGGTCTGAGTTAGAAGCTGGTCTTCTGTCTTCAAGATAACCTTTGCCATTAGATGCGGTAGCTCTTGGTATTCTGATAGATGCTCCACGGTCAGCGACACCAAAACTGAAAGTGTTGATGCTTGAGGTCTCGCAGGTCCCTGATAGTCTTTTTGCGTTGTCTTTTCCATATCCATCAATACAATATGAGTGCTTTTCTCTTAATTTTTCGATATATCTATGAATGACATCCATACCTCCTTCAGCTCTTGTAGATTTGGTCGAAAAATTAGCATGGCAGCCAGATCCATTCCATTCCCCAATAACCGGTTTGCATTCCCAGTTCACAGAAGTCCCAAAATGTTCTGCAACTCTTAATAATAGATATCGTGCCATCCAAACGTGGTCACCAAGGTCAATTCCAGTTAGTGGACCTATCTGGAATTCCCATTGTCCAGGGAATACTTCACTATTGGTTCCAGAAATTTTGATTCCTGAGTACAAGCAGCACCTATAGTGAGCTTCCATTACTTGTCTTCCAAATGCACAGCCTCCACCAACGCTGCAATAATAAGGCCCTTGTGGCGCTGGATAGCCACCATCAGGGAACCCCAGAGGTCTATGAGGGTAGCAATCATTACGGTAAAGGACGTATTCCTGTTCAAACCCAAACCAAGGCTCTTCATCAGCTACTGAAGTCATAACTTTTAAGCAGTCTGTACGGAAATTGGTGTTAGTAGGGCTTCCGTCTGGTTTCCAAGTATCACACAGAACTAAAACGTTGTTACCTAATCTGAAAGGATCTGGGAAATATACTCTTGGCTTGAGAAATATTTCACTATCATGACCATCAGCTTGAAAAGTGGAAGAACCATCGTAATTCCAGTCTGGAAGATCGTCTAATGAGTTGACCTTAGGGATTTCAAGGGTCCTGCTTTTAGAACGGATATCAAGACCTCGGCCTCCAATCCAGATGTATTCTGCAATAATGTTGTCGTGCTGAGAAAGCTTGCTGAACTTATATTCTCCACGACCAACACTGGTAACCTTATCGGCAACTTTCATATTTATTGTTCTATAAGCCTGCAAAATTTAAAGATGAAATAAAAGTAAAAGATATTTTATTGTGCAAAAAATCAAAAATTGGGGAATAATCAAAATTGATATTTAATAAAAATTTAATTTGGCCTTTAGGCCATCAAAAACAATTCTAAGTGGAAGAAAGTGAGATTTTTATAGATTAAAATATAATTTGCAATACCTAAACCTTGAATGATTATTTATGGAACTTGCTTAATATAATTTCTTTTCTCTCTTATATTATGACGCATATAATCTACTACTATAGCTGGTAACCCAGCCTGAAGGTATAATGTCTTTTAGCAGTTTCCCATATGCTTATAAATAAGCAGATGACAATTTCTGATATGGAATAAAGATGGCTTGAAAATACAGTAGCAGTGCTTGCAGTTAAGTAATTTATGCTTGGAACCTTAAAATAGGCTTGAACAGTAAATTTTATATCGAGTTAATATATATATATATATATGATTTTAAAAATAGAATGAAATCAGTAGCTCGAAATATTAAAAATTATTAATTTTTTGATAATAAAATATGTAGAAATATTGCAAATTCAATTTTCTTTTTACCTTTGAAATATAACTCTTTTTAATTTTTAGAAATATAATGACCTGCTTCTTTTGAGCTAGTCAGATAGAATAATTTAAATTTTGCTTTTTGCTGTGATTCAAGTATTAATAAATTAAATTGAATTGTGTTTGCTTGCTTGTTTTATAAATAGAATTAAAAGGATTTTTTAACTTAATCTTTATCTTTCATTGATAATCATAAAACGTGTCTTTAGCTATTGTTTTGATTTATTGGAAATGAATTTGTAAGACCATATTTAAGTGTTTATTCTTCTTGCAAATACGAATATTTTTATTAATATAACTGATGATAGCTCAAAATTATTACTGGTAAATCTGCTTATCTATTATTATGGTAATTCCAGTCTGGCAGCTGCCAAATCTCTAATGACTGGAAACTCTACTGTATTTTCCAGCTTCCTCTGTGTCCATGATAGCAATTTCATAAACACTTGAAGCTTGGAATTCGGCGGCTGCCCATGGCTTGTCAAAATTGCCGCATTAACTTCACTCGCTATCTGCTGCAAACGAGAAATTGAGGCCAAATGACTTACTGGGGATGCCGATAAATCATTAAACGCCAGCAATGACATTGCTTTCTCTAATTCGCCCAAATACTCTTTATTTCCTTGTGCGGCTGGTGCCAGAACTTCTTGGCCGTATCCCAAAGCTTCACTAATTCGGTTTTCTTTAATATATTCAATAAGTCTTTGTAAGCGTAAATTGAAGAAAAGTGACTGATTTTGCTGTAAAAGCGAAGGATTGGAAACGTTAATCATGTCAATGGCTTCTTCTATCTGCCCTTTCATAATGGCGTTTCGAATTTTCATTCGGTCTTCTAAAGTGCTTAATTCGACCCCTGGCTCAGTTCCTGATTCTGTGCGGAATTGCTCAGCTGCTGTTTTGTAGCCTTCCAGAACTAAGTAATTCATCACCAACTGATTAAGTTGTTTCTTTGGAATTTTTAAGTCATCTATACGCTTTTTTCATTCTTCCTCTGTGATTATCTTTTTATTTCTTTCAGCGCTCATTAGATTTATAATGTCGGGTTTATAATAAAATCATGACATATAGCATACAGGATAATTTTTCAAAAAATAGAGTAGAGGCTTATTTATCAAATTAAAGCCAAAGGTATCAAATGCTTAAAGCCAAATTTGTTTTTGGCTTTGAATTATAAATTATCATTCGGTTGAAACAATTTTTAAAAAGTTTAAACTAGCCAGCAGAATATAAGTTTTACTTTGCTAAACAAAAAGAAAAGCTAAGTATTTGTACATATGCTATCATTCGCTTTTAAAAAAATGCAGTTGTATAGTCCTTTTTCTTTTTAATAAGGTTTCTTTGAATGCATGATCACGCTTCTTCGACAGCTAAATAGAAGAGTTAGTTAGCCAAAAAAATATTTCATAATAAACAATTATATCTGGCTGAATTAAATCTTTTGAAACTCAATCTATTTAATGCACTGATAAAATTTGTTTCAAGTTTCCAAAAATCTTTCTGTGCTCAAGTAGATAGCAGCAAGATGGCCAGAATTTAATTGAAATTTTTTAAGAGAATGCAATATCCTATTAAATAAGAAGAGATTATTGACAAAGAAAAATAAAATATTTTATTAATAATTGAATTATCTTGAAGGCCAATAAACAATTAATTAGATAAGCGTTCTAATATTTTTCTTGAAGAGAAAAATATTGTGAAACTTGGACATTAATTTCTCTCCTCATAGATCTCTTCATTTCCTGCTTGACTTTATATCTATATGCTGCTAAAGCTATAGCAAAAAGTGCTATCATTCCTAATAAAATCCCTACCACTGATCCTATAGACACTATATTTTCCCTATTTTCATTATGCTCCATTTTGATGCAAGTCTGTGGCATATTTTCAAAAGATGCACAAATTGCTTCGCATACTTCTTCACTCTCCCAGTTTCCTCTATATGTTTGGTTATTTATTACAATTGCAGGGTAAAATTGAATACCGGATTGCTTTCATCTATTCCTTTCATTTCTTAGTAGTGTATTATCATTAATATAGATATTATTCCCTTCTGTACTCATTCGTAAGCAATTTTGAACTTGATTATAATCCAGGCCTAAATTATTCATTAAGTCTTTAGAGCAATCATTGGAAAATGATGACCTACACAACTTATGGTAATCTTTTATATATTTAAACCACAAGTCATATTGCTTGCTTGTGCTGACGACAGAGTAAAGACAGATTTCTCTTAAATCTTCTTCAACTACAAATCTTCCAGATATAGGCCCCAGATTATCAGGATCAACTGCACAATATCTTCCACCGCTTAAGCAATCGGCATGACTTTGACTATAATTTTCTGCCTTGCATTCAGTGCATTGCCAATGGACAAATCCAGGCCTAAATTTGACTAGTTCAAAATCAATTTTATGGATCATATCATGAAGATCAGATAAAAAATCAAAAACTTTCAAATTGTCACTAGACATCCACACATCAAGCTGAACTACGGAATAGGTCTTTTTTACTTCAAATTCTATAGAAATTTCTATTTTCGTTTCTAATGCAGCTTCTCTAAGTTTAGTTCCATCACGATTACTTATAATTACTGTTGGAATTTGGATTTCGTAACCAACTCCGTCATCATATAAGTTTACTTTGTCTAAATCACTGTCATCTGTGTTAACTAAAATTACACAATTTATGCCAATATCTTGGGCATATTTTACTTTTAATGTATTTGAGCATTCGCCAATATTGAAAATAATGAATTTTGGGATCGGTTCTTCATGAGATGTTGTGTTTATTAAGGTGTGACGGCATCCATAAGGATCATCCGCATTTTCAATCTGCCCGATAATGCTGCGCCCATATGGAGGAAGCCCAAAAAAGGCTAAAACAGATGGAATTGAGCTACTATTGTAAATGTTTTGAAAATAGTCTACTAAAGGCCTTGGGTGAATTACTTTAATATTGCCATAAGTGCAGCTTATAAGTAACGTAAATGCCAGTGCTATTTTTGAAATTTCTAAGAAAATTTTCATTTTATAAATTAGAAATGGAAAGCAAGCGTTGGGAAAAAAAATTGAACGAAATGATGGAAAAGCATCGGAAAACTCAAGAAGAAAATAGATCTAAGAAGAGGAGTCAGATTTATAAGCAGATGAGTGAAGTCACCGCGGTGCCAAAAATCGATGAAATGAGCGATAAAGTAGCAATGATTATAAAAATGAAAGAGAACGGAATTGTAGAGCAAGAAGACCAGCAACAGCAGCAAGAAGAGCACAAATCCCAAGCATATAAAACAACACTTCACTCCAAAAAGCAAGACACATCCCCTAACCTTAGGTCAAGCCAAAGAGATGCAACAACTGTAAGTCAAAAATCAAAATCGAAACTCGCAGAAGCTTCTAAATCAAGGAAGAAAAATGAAAAACCTAAGCTGAAATCATTAGATCTCTCTAATATGAAGCTAGAAGAGTTTAAAGAACTGAAAAAATCCTTTTTAAGAGCTCAGTGTTTACATGATAGACAAAATTCAGCCCAAGCATTTTCTCCAAGATTGCACATAGATATCACTACAGGAGAAGCTTCAGAACTGTATATAAATGCAAGAGCTCCACAAACTGCCAGAGTGAAGACTCCATCAGGTTTCTCCAATGTTGAAGCCATGCAGAGAGATCTTCTGCAGAGTGCTGAAAATCAGCAAAGTAATTCAAAAGAAACTTTTTATGAAAAAAATATGAAATGGGCAATTCAAAAAGAGAGAGGGATACAGTCAGCCAGAGAGAATAGAAAATCATGTGACCTGAGTGAATGCACATTTAAACCTTCAATAGAAAGACTAAAATTAAAAGAAAAGCCCGCGAATTACTCTAAAGAAGAAAAAACTTATTCTGGGATGCATTCTGATAGAAAAGTAAGGGATTCTTCAAAAACAAAGCCAGAAGGAGAAAAAAAAATTCACGAAAATGAATCTTCACAATTTTTAGCAACTATAGATGCATCAGCAATTAAGCTTGCGAGTGAATCTTTATTGAAGAAAAGCTTAGCCCCAAGCAATATTAAAGTCAAGCGGAAAGAAGGCTTCGATTTGAAACTATTTATGAAAAATGCGAAGCCAATGGTGAAATACTCTTCTTTGAATTATTTGAATTAAGAAGGATAAATAAAAGGATTTATAAAAGAATTTATTAATTTTGTATTATTTCTTTTTTGATAAATCAGTTTTGAAAGTGTTGACTTTTACTTCTAAATCTTTTAGCATTTTGGCGTTTCTTTCTACCATTGCTTCTAAAACTTCGTCGCTTATTGCTTCATTTCTGCTCATTATTCCAGCACTAGTCATAGGTCTTGATGTTGCAGCAGTATATGGCCTTCTCATTTCGTTATTATTTTTCTTTTTTTTATCTTCAAGCTCCACAACTCTAGCTCTAAGTCTTGCATTTTCTTCAAAGACCTGCCTTGCAACAGCTCCCATTCCTTCTTTTAGTTTATATCGCAAGTCATTTACCTCGTCTAATAGAACGTACATTGAAGCTACCTCTCTTCTAAGTCTTTCGTTTTCTTCTTTTAGGAACTCTGGGTCTTCCTTTTTTAATTCTACTTTTTCTTGAAGCAATTTATCACGCTCTTCTTTGACTTCTTCTAGTTCGTTTCGAAGCTCTTCAACTTCAGCATAAAGTAGCTGCATTTCATTAGCTTCTTGAACTTTTGCACTAGTTCTTAGTCTTCCAACAAAATTCTTAGGAATAAAGGTTTCTAATTCTCCATATAAATCATGAGCAATTTGAATGTCAACATCTGTAATTGCTTCACCATCTAAAATCTCTAGCTTTAATTTTATAATCACTCTATATCTGCTATTCTGTGTTTGCAGAATGCAAGGATTTCTATCTATGTCCAGTTCTTTAAGTTTTGGCAGTTCTTGAAGTATTTTCAAGGAAGAATCTAAGTCAAATAGCTTATTATTATAAATACTCAAAGTGGTCAGCTGTTTCAACCCTTTCAAAGGTAAAATAACTTTTATTTGGTTATTTGAGCAAAAGAGCTTTCGAAGTTGGGAAAGGCTCTCAAGAGGGCTAAGATCTGTAATCATGTTGTTATTGACATTGATCTCTTGAAGTCCTAATAATTCTGATACACCTACAATTGATTTAAGCTTGTTGTGTGATAAACATAAATATTCTAGGCTAATCATCTCGCTTAGATCTAAAAATTCGCTGCTTTCAAAAGTTTGGAGATTTTTATCTCTCAGAATCAGCTCTGTTATATCATCAATGGTATCTTGTCCTGTGGTCTCTAATAAATAGTCGACAGACAAAAATTCATTTTTTTCAAGTTTTCTATCTCTTAAACCAATTTCAGCGGTAATTTCTTCTTTAATGTATTCTGGTGTATTTGTATCTTTTTTTGCATCAGATTGAGTATTGAAGAGTTTTTCTTTCATTTTTTCTATTTCGTTAATAGTGTCATCTGCTTCTTTTATATCATTTTCCTCTTTGGCTTCAGAAATAATTTCTTTGGTTGGCTCAGCTTCTTCTAAATCTCTTTCGAGATGACGACGAGTTAAATGCTTTCTTAAATCCTCTTTATTGAAAAACCCTCTTCCACAATCTTCATATGGACAAAAAATTCGTTCACTCATATTGAAGTTTTAATGATAATTTTCTAATTCAAAGCATGAAACTCTTTAAGGGATGAATAGAGAGAAATTGAAATAAATACAGTCTATGTCATCTTTAAATGATTTTGGGTTGCAAAATGCCTTCTAAATGTTGGAATTAGTTCCGGCAACAAAGGCTAACAAGTAACTCCAACAGTTGGAAGAACTCCTTGTCCAGAATAATCCAAATAAGCCCTGAGTTATATATAGATTTTATGGATATAAGAAATTAAAAAAATGCTGTAATCAAAGAAGTTTCAATGAATTAAAAATATAATAAAATATCTGAGCAATTTAAATAATAAAATTTTAAATCAAAATTTATTCACTTATGACCATTCTTAAGCAATAAAGCTTGGGAAATTCATAATTTGGATTTATATTTAAGGGCTTAAGCTATATCAGTCAGGAATAGTACCATTTATTCCATCTAGTAAGAAGAGGTTAAAGTATTATTCATAATAAAGCATGAGTCATAAATTACCACCCAGCAAGACTCTTCATTCTCATGACAACAATCAAGAAGCCGAACAACCTGACCACCTACTGCAGCCAAAGGTCTCACCTTCAACTCTTGGATCTTCTCCATTTAGACAAGGGCCTAAGAAACCGCACAACATATTTTTTAATGCGTCCATCTCTATTTCTCAGTTGAAAGTTATGGGAGACATTGATATAATTGATGAAGAAGCGGATGATAGCCCTGAAAACGTCATAAGTTGGGAGCAGAATAAAATTCGAATCGACAATCTCAAAAACAAAAATTCCTCCATAAGCCCAGTAGAGCCTTTAAAAACCAAAAAACTTGAGGAAAAACAGCCAATTGAAAAAGCATCACCTTTGCAAGTTTCCCATAAAGTAAGTGAAATTAAAAAAAAGTTTGTATGAGCTGAGGTCTCCTATGATTCAGATTTTACTCCTACCCCAGTCAATGAGATCAAGCCCAAAGAAAAGGCAAGCCATATAGAAATAAAGCAGGAGCCAGTTATCTTGCAGGCACCTCCTCTTAAGCCAGCAGTTTTGAAACGTAAGAAAAGAGGAGAATTTCAAGATGAAACCATTATTCAGAACAGATATACAGGGACTCTTAAGTTTTATAAGCTGAAAAACAGATTTGGATTTATTGCTATGGATGATGGGTCAACTGATGTGTTTATATGTGAAGATGATCTAGTTCTATCAGGAGTTAACCTTAAAAAGTTCAAGCAGGACGTATACAATAAAGTGCCAGTTCAGCTTAGTTTTTTCATAAAAGAATATGAAGACAAAGGTAAATCAAAAAGAAAAGCAGTTGAAATATCTATGACTGAAAATAAAATTCCTGAATAATATGAGTGAGGTAAGGCACATTTTAAATTAGTCTTATTCTGAGAGTCTAGCTTAATAAGTTTAAAAAAGCTAAGTTTTAACATTTAAAATGGAGGAATTTAATTGTTGAAATTTGGATAAAGCGATAAATCTGCCAAACCACCAAAAAAAGAGAAGTTTAGAAATAACGAATAGTATAAATACAGATTCAGAGTTGAATATTTCTTATCGTTCTGAAAACAATTCACATATGTGAAATCAGCCTAAATATATACAATTAGCCATACCAAGCTTATTTAAAGCAAATTCAATTCAGTTAAGAGGTAGAGGATCTTCAACGAACCCTTCAACCCCTTCAACAAGTTTGTTGAGAAAGCCATCACTAAGTGCAGTAAGTAAATCAAGTATTTCTGCTGAAACCTGCTCTTTATCCCCAAAACGATGTATAATTCCTATGTCTAAGGTTTCCTCATGTGAAGTAAATTTGCCTATAAAATTCCAAGAAGATCTGCTAAAGAGGACTATGGAGAGAAAAGTTCTTGCACAAGTCGTAAAACAGAAAAATGATAGAGAAATTAGCGTTGAAAGCCATAGAAGACCGAAAGAGGGAGATGACAAACCTCTTAATGCAAGTAAGAAGTTATTTGAAAAAGAAAGCTCTAATTATAAGGTTGCTTGTTCTAATGGCAAAGAAATGAAATACACAGAAATATATGCAAGGCAGCAACAAATGAAAGAAAATACTTTAAATACAACAGTGCTTGGGGTCAGTACGAAGCTAAATATAGCCAATGGAGTAAGAGGGCTTGGATACTCTCAAAAAAGAAGAGCAAAAGGTCAAGAAAACTTGACTGTAGAAGTAAAGCATGCCCTCCCATCTAATGAGAAAAGTGAAATTGAAAGTCCCTTCTCTTCTAAAGATTTAGAACAAAGATACAATAAATTGACAGGGCAGCTGGATTATATATCAAAAAGGATCCAAGATGTTATAGGTAAATGTTCTGATTAAATAAGCTTGAACATTTTTAACTGTCCTCAAAAACGATAAATCAAAAATCTCAATAAATTAAAATAATATAACGGCAGGCTAAGTAGGAATATTTTTACTAAAAATGATTTTAGAATTATGTTTTGATAGCTATTTATATGAATATAATAAAATAACTATTGCTTCTCAAATGGCAAAGTTTTTGATGATTTTTGGGCTAATTTTAAATGGCTTAAAGTCGACTGTGATTGTTTCCCAAAAGTAAAAGCAAATTTGAAAAGCTGGCTTGTATCACGAGCTTTCTCTTTGAAAAGTAAACTTGGAAATCTTTTACGTTGGACATAAACTCCAACTAAAACTATTATGGCTCATCCAAATATCAAAACAGCTAGCAAAGTAGTTGATATTGCATGATCTTTAATGCCTAGCTCAATTGTTGATAATAATGCAAGCCATATAACTCCCACTAGAGTTAAGCCTTGCCATCAGCTAAATCTTGCATAATTATAAGGCTTGAACCTAAAAATAAATATAACGTAAATAGTCATGACGATGATAAAAACAACTCCATGGCCAACGTCTGTAGATCGTTTAACAGTTTTATTTAAAACAATCAAAGTTGTTTGAACCACTGTTTTTACCATTAAAAATAGAGGAACAGCTTTCACATGTAGCACAGATTGCAATTCTTGCCAAAGTGGACGACAAAAAACTGCTAAGGGCTCATATGCAACCAATGCAATAAATGCTAAAATAGCATAGACCAAATGCTCTCCTTTTCAGCAAAAATAGTAGCAATCTTTTGATAAAAAACTGTCAGTAAAATTGTTCCCAATAGACTGATCACATACAAAGATATCAAGGCATATTGATATAAAAGGAATAAAGCAAAGATTTCCTAGTATAGGCATCAAATAATCAGCTGCAGTTCCTAGAAGCCTAAAAACTCATATATGCTGCAACTTTTCATCAAGTCTAAATAAAACAACAGTGCAAAGTATAATTCATGAGATAATTCCCCCGTATACTCCATCAACCACAATCCAAAAAACACCGTTTTCAAGTTTCAAAATGCTTCCTAAACTCAAAGACATCGCATTGCTTAGATCAAATAAAAATGAGCTCATAAATGAGTAATCAGGCCCCATAGATGAAAATTGAAAGAATTCAATCGCAATTGTTGCGCCTACTATGATATCTTGAAATGAAATTTCTTTTTTTTCCTTCAGTTCTTCAATTGAAATATTTCATCATTTTTTTCAAATAATAAAAGTAATTATTGCAGTTACTAATCCAATTGTAAAGCATATAGCGAAAAGCACAGCTCTCCCTTTATCAAATGTTTTCACATCTTTATTAGGAAAAGGACACTTATCATTCTCATTTCTAAAATCTGCAGGCTTTGTTGTTGTTCCATCAGCATAAACTAAAGGAGATTCTATTGACAATAGTGTTGTGCTAAATGGTTTTAATTCTCCTATATCATATATAGATGAGCTTCCATTTTCATTAACGTCAATAGCTTGTACTAAGTATGCATCAAACACTCTATCGTTGCTTCCGTTATCTATAATAACTCTTCCAGTGCAACCATTAAACTGGACACCTCTCATAACCGTCATCAATTTTGAAGAGTTTGAATAGTCTTGCCCTCTGCTAATCATATAATCTAAACCATAAGCTGCTAATAGCAGAGCATCAAAATAATAGCAATTAAATGTAGTAGCATCCATATGATATGATGATGATATTCTTTTAATAGCGTCCTGCCCTACATCACCTACAAACATCAAATTAGAAACTGTTAAAGTTGTATATCCAGCTTCTAGTCTTTTATATAAATTTGTATCATTCATTAAAAAATAGCTAAGGGTATCTGGGACAGCAGCCATTATTACAAGATCTCCTTTTCTTATGCCTAAGTCATAGAGGTATTCTGCTGCAGAATTGCAAGATGGGGGCTGAATCAGCATAATAAATAGCCTTACTTGAGAATCTACAACTGCTTGAAATGAAGCTTTATATGAACTAATTGTGGTACTATTTAGACCTGTAGCAAGAGGGCGTAAATTTTCCGGATTTACAAATTCAATACCTAATGACTTTGCTGTTGCCATCATCTGAGTATATACAGGAAAACCTCATCCATTATTTTCATATAATATCGCAGCTTTTGTCCATCCCATCGCTTTTAATAATATCAGAGACTGGCTATATATTGCAGATGATAGCAATCTTACATAAGTTGGATACACTGTAGACGAACTTAAAGTCGGATTTGAATTGACGCTTCCAATATTTGGTATAGTTATATTTAACTGACTAAATATTTGCAGAGCCCCAAGAGCAACTGCTGATCCATATGCTGTAAAATGGGCAAGGCCCAAATTTTCTAAATCTTTTGTGTAGCAAGCTCTTGCATATGTATAATTAAAAATGCTTACCCCACAATCGTAATCATGTAGGCTCAGTTGAAAATTTGAGAGGATATCACTGCCTTCATTTATTTTATCCATAGCCACATAAGAGCCAATTGCGCCTAGCTTTTGGTTAGGAACAGAGGGTCCTCCAGGATTAGTTGTGCCGCCATTTATACTTAACGGTAAAATTTTTTTGGTTGATTTAGGAACTAAATTTGTAAGTCCTGGGAATGAAATATTACTAAAAATAGTAACAACTTCATTTGTAATAGAGCCTACGATTATTCTGTTTCCATTTTGTATATTCACTATAGAAAATTCATTTTTGCTATAATGATTCGGTAGATAAAGCTCAACTAATTGTATAATTTCTTCAGGTTTTTCGCTAGAAATATTGTTTGAGAGATACGTCAGAATATCGATAACGGATTTAATAAAATGCTCATTTGGTGATTTGTCGAGTTCATGGCCCAAATCAGTTATGATTAAAGCTCCTAATAAATTAGATTCATAGCCACTATCTTGGCTTAACAAAATTCCATTCCCAGAGTCCAATAGGCGAGAATTCCTTAATGAGTTTTGTAAATTTGCTGATTCAATTGTATCAGTAAAAACGTAGTAAAGGGTGGACCCTAAATTAAAAACAATTTTATTGACAAGTTCGTCAATATTTGTTCCAGATTCAATTGATATAAATTTCAATTCATTTGAAAATCTAAAAATTTCATCTTTTATAGCATAGTTGGCAGTATTGCCAAAAACAATTCCTTCTGTTCAGTTAAAATAGCCCAGCAATTTAAAAAAGGCTTTCATTTGATCATTCATAGATGTTGCAATCGAATAAGTTCGTTTATCTAAGTATTTTATATGCTTTTGATAGATTAAATGCACCAAGTTATGGTCTTGGCTAAATTGAGAAAGAGCAAGTTGAGTATTTAAATCAAATGATAAATCAAGCAAAATCGAAGAGTTTTGATGAGCTACAATACATTCAATTACGTTGGATGGTTTACATTCGTGAAATTCAATTGGAGGGTTAAAAATTTTTATTGCTTCAAATAATGAGTTTCTATTAAAAAACTTAAGCTTGGAAACTGAATTTATTACCTCGAGATCAGGACACGTTATGATAATTTCTAAAGAAAAGATTCTAGTAATAGAAGCAAATATCATCAGCATTGTGTAAAACTGAAAGTAGAGCATATTATTTTATTAATTCAGAAAAATACTAAAATAGCATCAATTATAAAAAAATTCCCTTATTCGCACAGTTCCATCAAAACAACCTCATATAAATAATGATTTTTTAAATTATATATGTAATTAAATATAAGAAGTAGAAGAATAAAATAAAGAAAAATGAAAAAACATTTAAAAAAATTTCATTAAATTTAGAGATCACGCTTTATTATAAATCACAAATAACAAAGTTAAGATTTAAACAAGAAGCTGAAGATTTGGATATTTTTTAAAAAATTTTAAGTTTTCATAATTAATGTCTCTCATAAAATGGAGATTTATATAAATAAAAAATTAATTATATTTTAATTATGTAATTATAAGTGCGTAATAAATATTATCAAATATATTTAGCTATGTTCCGGAATTATTTTTGTGCTTTTATAACCTGATTTGAACGTTTCTAGTGATTTTTTTGATTGTTTTCCAAATGTAAAAGCGAATTTAAACAATGTACTTGTGTCTCTTGCTTTCTTTTTGAAAAGCAAACTTGGATATTTCTTACGTTGTATATACAATCCTATAGAAGCTATTGCGATTCATCCAAATATCAAAATGATAAGTAGTGGAGTTGAAATATTATGGTCTTGAACTCCTAATTCAATTGTTGATAAAATAGCAAGCCATACAACTCCTACTAAAGTTAAACATTGCCACCAGCTAAATCTTGGATAATTATAAGGTTTGAATTTAAAAATAAATGCAACATACATTATCATGATAACAACGAAAACGATTCCATGACCTACATCTGATGATCTTTTGACTGTTTTATTTAATACAATTAGAGCTGTTTGAATCACTGTTTTTACCATCAAAAATAAAGGTACTGCTTTTACATGCAATGCTGGTTGCAATTCTTGCCAAAGAGGACGGCAAAAGACAGCTAAGGGCTCATAGGCAAGTAATGCTATAAATGCCAAAATGGCATAAGCTAAGTGCTCATCTTTTCAGCAAAAATAATAACAGTCTTTAGCCAAAAAGCTATCTGTAAAATTGTTTCCAATCGACTGATCGCAGACAAAGATGTCAAGACATATTGAAATAAAAGGAATAAAGCAAAGATTTCCCAAAATAGGCATCAAGTAATCAGCCCCAGTGCCAGAAAATCTGAAAATCCAAATATGTTGCCATTTTTCATCAAGCCTTAGTAAAACAACTATACAAAGAAAAATTCAAACAGCAATTCCTGCATAAACACCATCAACGACAATCCAAAACACTCCATTTTCCAGCTTTAAGACGCTTCCTAAGCTCAGAGATAAAATATTACTAATATCATACAAAAATGAGCTCATAAATGAATAATCAGGTCCCATAGAGGTATATTGAAAAAATTCTATTGCTATTGACGAACCTGATATAAAATCTTGAAAAGAAATTTCCTCCTTTTCTTTAAGTTCTTCAACTGAAATATTCCATCACTTTTTTCAAATAATAAAGGTTGTTATTGCCGTTATTAAGCCTACAGTAAAACAAATTGCAAAAAGAACTCCTCTTCCTTTATCAAATGTTCTGATATCTTTGGTTGGAAAAGGACATTTATCATTCTGATTTCTTAAGTCAGAAGGTTTATTTGTTGTCCCATCTGCGTAGACTATTGGAGTTGTAATTGTTAATAATTTTGTGCTATATGGCCTTAATTCGCCTACTACATATATGGCTGGATTTCCGTATCCATCAGTTTTTATTCCTTGTATTAAATGCATATAGAAAATCCTATCATTGCTAGTTTTATCAATCCTAATTCTGCCTGAGCATCCTGTAATTTCAACTGTTCTAAGAGCCTTCATCATTTTGCTAGGGTCAGAGTAATTTTGTCCTCGATTAATCATATAATCCAAAGCGCTCGCTGCTAAATAAAGAGAATCGAAATAGCAGCACATTGATGGTGTTCCCTGGACATTATATTGCGCTAAAATCCTTTTTTTAGTATCTGCACCTATATCTCCTACAAACATCTTGTTCACAATAGATAATGCCGCGTATCCAACTTCTGATCTTTTGTATGAATTTGTATCATTTTGTATAAAATAATTTAAAAGTTCTGGAGCACCTGCCATAACAATGATATCTCCTTTTCTTATCCCAAGATCATACAATAATTCGATTGCATAATTGCATGCTGGGCATTGAATTATCACTAGAAATAACCTTGCTTGGCAATCTATTACAGCTTGGAAATTTTCTCTTAATCCTTGCATGGCTGTGCTATTTAATGATGGAGGAATTGCTCGTGAGTTTTCTGGGTTAATAAATTCAAAACCTGATTTTTTTGCATTTTCTATAACAAGTTTATATGCTGGAATACCCCATCCATTATTTTCATACATAATGGCTCCTTTTGTCCATCCTAATGCTTTTAGGACTATAATTACTTGGCTATATATAGCGCCATTAATAAGTCTTACAAACATTGGATAGGTGTCTGTCGAAGCCAAAGATGGATCCATTGTTACACTCCCAATTGTTGGCATCTTTAATTTTAGTTGATCAAATGTTTTTAATGCTCCTATAGTTACAGATGATCCAAAAGGAGAAAGAAAACTGAGACCTAGCCTATCCATTCCATTTGATATGCAAGATTTTACGAATGAAGCGTTATAGATGCTCACACCACAGTCAAAACTTGAAAGGCTGACTTGAAAATTTGCCAAAACGTCATTGCTTTCATTAATTTTATTTTTAGCTACATATGCTCCATATGATCCTGATTTCTGAACTGGGGTTGATGAAGCGCCAGGGTTCGTTGTTCCATCATTTATGCTTACTGTCAAAATTTTTTTAGTGGATTTTGGGACTGCTACAGTTTGGCCTGGAAAAATTACTTTTCTAAAAATTTTGACATTTCCGTCTGTAATGGACCCTACGTTTATCCTTTTGCCGCCTTGGATGTTGACAATAGAAAATTCGCTTTTTTTATAATGATAAGGGAGATATAAATCTAATAATACCAAAAGTTCATTAAAATTCTCAGATGTGATTCTATCAGTAATATATGTTATAACCTCTATAACAGATTTTGTGAAAGTATCTGCATATGAATTATCAAGCTCATGCCCGATTTCAGAAATTATTAAAGTGCCATCAATAATCGCTCCATAAGCACTTTCCTGGTTTAAAACAAGTCCATTTCCTGTGACCAAGAGCTCTTTATTTTTTAAACACAATTGCAAATTTAACGATTCAAGATTTCCATTAAGAATATAATAAAGATTGGCACCTAGCCTGAAAACAATTTTATTTACTAATTCATCAATATTTGTGCCAGATTCAACGGTTAAATATTGTAAAGCTTGCGAATACTGGTAAACTTCATCTTTCGTCTGAAAATTAATATTATCATTGAATACAACCCCTTCTTTTCAGCTAAAATAGCTCAGCATTGAAAAAAAGGCATTCAGTTGATCTGTGGAGGATGAAGAGATTGAGTAGCTCCACTTGCTGAGGTATCTGATTTCTTTTTGATAAATCAAATGAATTAAAAAATGGTTTTTGCTGATTTGAGAAAGAGAAAACTGAATTGCAATGTCATTTGACAGATCAAGCAATATTAATGCATTTGGATGAGCTGATATGCAGTTAATAATATCCGAAATTTTGCAATCATAAAATTCTGCTGCAGGCTTAAGAATTTGAAATCCTTCAAGTATGGAACTTATGTTTAAAGCTTTATTGTTGAGGCTTCAGCTTTCTTCAGCTTCTTCAGAGTATACTGCGATAATCTCTAAAGAAATAACTTCTCCAAAATAGCTGAGGAATATCAGTAATATAAAAAGTTGATATCGAAGTGGAATCATTTTTATTGTTTACAAATTCAAAATAAAATCAAAACAGCAAGCTTATTTAAAAAAACATCTTACGAAAAGTTCTGAAGTATTTCAGAAATTAAGAGATGATAAAATTTATTAAATTTGCAGTATAAGAAATTATCAAATGTAAATGAATATGATATTTCATTAAATGCCATTACGGCAATCAATGATTGAAGAATTCAATAATAAAATACACTAATTTCAAGTAGAATAAGGTTTTTTTTTCAAAGTTAAAAAAATATTGATCTTATAAAATGAAAATCAATAAATAAATTAATTTTTTTGATTTTTAATTTAAAAATATTTAGAAAAAAGGCTTTAGCAATCTAATTCTTTAACTTTTCAGAATAAGATATAAAAGGTGTTCTAAATTGAATTTTTTAAGTTTTTTGATAGGATTTTATTCCGCGAATATTTATTAAATAAAAATAAGATAAGATTAAATTACCTTTAGCTTAAACAAGTTTTTATTTTTCAAGTCAGCTCATATAAGTAATATTCTATTTTTAAATTGGGTCAAATATTTTAGATAAATGGTGAGTTAAAACAATTTTATTCTGAATAATTTTAGTTAAATTTGAAAATTTTTTAAATTGGTTTAACCTTCGATGCTTTATCACTCATTTTCATTAGGTCAAGTGTCTTTTTTGATTCCTTTCCAAAGGTGAATGCAAATTTAAACAAAGTATTGGTATCTCGTGCTTTAGCTCTGTAAAGGAGGCTAGGATATTTTTTACGTTGTACATAAACGCCATAAGAAGCTAATGCAATCCACCCCAGAATTAAAATAACTAGCAATGGAGTTGAAGCATAGCTATTATTGATTATCAAACCAATCATTGACAAAAGAGCTAGTCAGGCAACTCCAATTAGACTTATTCCCTGCCATCAACTAAATCTCGCATAATTGTAGGGTTTTAATTTGAATATAAATGCAATATAAATAATCATAGTAATAATAAAAACAGCTCCATGAGCAATATCTGATGATCTTTTAACTGTCTTATTTAAAACGATCAGAATTATTTGGACCACAGTTTTTACCATCAAAAATAATGGTTTGACTTTTACATGAAGCATTACTTGGAGCTCTTGCCAAAGAGGACGGCAAAAAACTGCTAATGGCTCATAAGCAAGTAATGTAAAAAATGATAAAATTGCATAAACTAAGTGCTCATCTTTTCAGCAAAAATAATAGCAATCTTTAGCTAAGAAGCTATCTGTAAAATTGTTCCCAATTGATTGGTCACACTCAAAAATATCAAGACATATTGAAATAAACGGAATAAAGCAAAGATTTCCTAAAATAGGCATCAAATAATCAGCTAATACTCCAATGAGTCTGAAAAAAGATATAGATTCCAATTTTTCATCAAGCCTAAATAAAACAACTATGCAAAGAAAGATTCATAAAGCAATTCCACCATAAACAAAATCTACAACAACTCAAAATACTCCATTTTCTAGCTTTAAAATGCTTCCTAAACTTAAGGATAATGCATTACTAATATCAAATAAAAATGTGCTTATAAGAGATGTATCTGGTCCCATTGCTACAAATTGGAAAAACTCAATAGCAATTGTTAATCCTGCTATTGTATCTTGCAAAGAAATTTCTTTTCTTTCTTTCAGCTCCTCAATAGAAATATTCCATCAATTTTTTCAAATAATAAATGTAATTATTATAGTAATAATTCCAACTGAAAAACAGATTGCAAATAGAACTGCTCTTCCTTCAGTGAAGGTTCTGATATTTTTAGTAGGAAAGGGGCATTTATCATTAGCATTTCTTAAATCAGATGGTTTAATGGTAGTCCCATCTGAATAGACTATAGGATCATTTATTAGCAATAAATGCGATCCAAAAGGTTTCAATTCTCCTGCCATAAAAATAATTGGGTCTCCTGTGCTACTAGCCTTGATTGCCTGAACAACATAGATATCGAATATTCTGTCATTACTATCTCTATCAATGCTCACTCTTCCTGTGCATCCGTTAAACTGCATACTTCGAATTGCTTTCATCAAAATGTGAGGATCATTATAATTTTGCCCTCTATTAATTGTATAATCCAAACCACTGGCAACTAAATAAAGAGAGTCAAAATAATTGCAACTGATATCAGTTGGTGATGTATCAAATATTGATAATATGCGTCTAAATGCATCTTTTCCGATATTGCCTGCTCATATCTGGTTCAATACTGTAACACTAGCGAGCGCAAGATCCTTTCTTTTATACAAATTTGTGTCGTTCGTCAGCAAACACCCCTGCATATCAGGAGTTCCTGCAAAAATAACAAGATCTCCTTTTCTCATTCCCAAGTCATATAAGTACTCAATTGCAGAATTGCATGATGGACATTGCATTAGTAATATAAGAAGTCTTGTTTGAGAATCAATTACTTCTTTAAATGAATCATGATAATTTCTTATTGAAGTGCTATTTAATCTTGGAGATATTTCTCGTAAGCTTTCTTTATTGGCAATCTCAATGGCCACAGTTTTTGCAGTTTGCACAATAATATTATATATCCCTATACTCCAGTCACTGTTTTCATATATAATTGAAGCTTTTTTTCATCCCATTGAAAATAGCAGCATAGTATATTGGATATATATAGAAGGAGAAATTATTCTTGCGTACATTGGATAAGTATCAGAGGACGTCAAAACAGGACTTGCATTAGTACTTCCTATAGTTGGAATTGTTATATTTAACTCTTTAAATGTTTCCAATGTTCCGGCAGCTATTGCCGATGCAAAACCTGTAAAATGGGTAATCCCTATATCATTGATGTCTTTTGTAAAACATTTTTTTCCGAATTCAGCATCATAAATAATTACTCCACAGTCAAAATTAAAAAGTTTGATTTCGAAATTTGGCAAAATATCGTTACCTTCACTAATCATGGATATTGCAGCATGCGCGCCTAAAGAACCTATTTTCTGAATGTTTAGAGGAGGTGCTCCTCCAGGATTTGATGTTCCTGAGTTAATACTTAGTTGCAAAACTTTTTTACTTGATTTTGGGATATTGTTTGTTTGGCCTGGAAATACGATACTTTCATATATAGAAACATTTTTATTTACAATTGAGCCGACAATTACCCTGCTTCCATTTTTGATATTTACTATAGAAAATTGTCTTCTTGTGCTACTATTCAGCATATAAAAATTAAATAGTGAAGCTATTTCTTCAATACTCTCTGATGACATATTATCTAAAATATATGAAAGAACCTTTAAAACTGATTTTGTTAAACTTTCTTCAAGAAAAGTATCAAATTCATGACCAAATTCCGTAATTATCAAAGATCCATCAGAATTGCAACTATATCCGCTTTCCTGGTCAAAAATAATTCCACTTCCAGTATCCAAAAGCTTCTTACTTTTCAGAGAATTTTGCAAATCTACTGATTTCTCAAAGCCTGTAAGAATATAATATAAGCTTTCACCTAATCGAAACACAATTTTATTAACTATGTCATCAATATTTGTTTCAGATTCTAGCGTCATAAAATTTAATTTGGATGAAAACTTAGAAACTTGGCTTCCTAAATTGCTATGAGCAGTATTGGCAAATACAATTCCTTCTGTTCAATTAAAATAGTTGAGTAGTGAGAAGAATGAGGCAATTTCTTCTTCTTTTGATGGAGCTATCGAATATGTTCATTTACTTGAATATTTATAATTTTGAAAGACCAAATGAATTAGATCATTTTCGCTGCTAAACTTAGATAATGATTGCTGAGTAGAAGTATCAAATGATAAGTCAAGCAAAACTAAGGCATTAGGGAAAATTGAAACGCAATCAATGATTGCTTGTTGATCACAATCATGCAATTCAACCATAGGACTAAGAATTTTAGCTGATTCAAATAGTATGGTTCAGTTACTTGGTCTTTCATAATCTGATTTTATTTCATCGTATTTTAAGCTAACCACTATAATTTCCAGACTATTTGCCATCAAAAAAAGGATCAGCGAGAGCAGTTGATATTTAGATGATAACATTTAATTAGATAAAAAAGTGAATTTCGGATTTTTTTTTTCAAACTTTTTTGAAATTAGAAAGATTTAATTATATTTTGACTAAGTTTTAATCTTTTGTTGATTTAATAACTAGAGGTTATTTTTATTCATTTTGTATAGTATCACAAATCTATGTAATAAAAGCATTGAAAGCTTATATAGGTGACTTGTGATTAAAAAAGAACCAATCAGATTCCTGAATTTCAGGTAGCATCAAGTATTGCTCTAACAATAAAGTATTTAGAAAATATTGAGAATATACTGTTAAAATTATGATCAGAAATTAATGCAAATACTTATGTGATATAATACACACAATTGTTTCTTTAATTCTATCATGCTAAAAATAAAATGCACTTGGAGTTATGTGATGATCAGTCCTCCTCTCTTTAATATATTTTGGACGTGTGGAGTGTTATTTTAAATTTAGCCGAGGCATAATATACACATTCAATAAAATTAAAATTTATGAATGCTATGTAGATAATTCTCTATCATGAAAATGTTTATGATATTTTTAGAAAATATTTTACTGTATAAAATTTACTATCATATTTATTCTGCTTTTAATTTAATTAATGCTTTATGTCTATCAGGACTCCTGAAACATTAATAACTAGGCTTTTGGACGATGATTATAGTGAAGTTATCAAAATTGACGATACCTTTCGGAGAAGCACAAAAGCAATACAAGATAGTATAAATTTGACTTATAAAACTCACATAAGGAAAATTAGATCAAGTAGCAAATGTGATAAATCCTTTGAATATATCCCAAGAGAGCAAGATATTGTTCCAAGATCAAGCCCACAAGTCCTTCATCCAATCAATATGCAAGATCAATCTTTTATTTTTGACAAAAACAAAGACATGCCATATTCTTCACTGTCTTTCTCAGAAGAAAATCTTTCATGAAAGTCTCAATATGAATTTCAGCAATCTTCGCCTAGCCAAAAAGAGATGCCACCGCTTAAAGAAAATGAAGAATATGAAATGAAAATCTCAGAACTTATGAAAGTTTTAAAACGAGAAACCGATTTAAAGCTTAAGAGTGATGAAGAGCTTCGATATGCAAATTTGAAAAATAAAGAAATGAAAGAAAATGAAATCAATTTAAAGAAGCATATCGAAACATTAACTGAGTTATTAAAAAACCAAAAAATTGATGGAGATTATGGAAAAGAAGCAGCAAATAATACTCAGTTCGAAACTTCGAAATATAGGCCAGATGGAAAGGTTTCTGATATAGAGGGTCCTATGGAAAATCAGAAGATTAATAAAATCGCTAATCCAGAGCTTCGAATTAAAGAGTTGGAGGAAAATCATAAACTAGAAATAATACAGCTAAAAGACCAAATCAGTGAATTATCAAGAGAAAAAACATTATTTGAGCTAAGATATAATAATTTATTTTCAATCCATTCTCAAAGCACAGATTATGAAATTATACAAAACTCAATTGAAAAAAGCAGCAAAAATAATGTAAAAGAGATAAGCAAAATTGAAGAGCAGAAGAATTTAGAAAATCAAAATCAAACAAAAATTGAAAGACTTGAAAAAAATATAGAGAATCTGGAAAAACAGTTAAACCATCAAATAAAAGTAAATAAAAAGCTTGAAAGAGAATTAAATTCTTTCCATGAAAAAGCAAGTATCTCAAGTGATGCTATAAGTATTGATATTTTAAGAAGTGCATCTAAAATAAGTGATCTTGAAGAAAAAGTTAGAAAGATGACAGCCAAGTATGAAAAACTAAGATCAGCAGTTATAAATAATGACAATAGGTCAGTTTCTGTAAATTCTTTCCATAGCCATATTGCTCAAGAAAGCCGCATTTTAAAATCAGATTTATCAAGACCTGACATAAAGCCAGAGAGAAATAAAAGCTGCATAAAATGCCAAAAAAAGTCAGGATTATTAAAATCTAAAATCAAAAAGCCAATAAAATCGAAACAATTATTATTTTAATAATTTTTTTAATTCAACCAATAACTGATTTACTGTCTCTATTTTCCAATTTTTAGCTAATCGAATTAATTAAAAATAACAAATTTTAAATTAATCTGATGGATTGGTAACTGTTTAGAAACTTTTAAAATCTTTTTTTATTGTTACCGTCAATTCTTATTTTAATTAAGGCAGCTTTATGCTAAAATTAAAATATGCGAAATAAATACTTAGGCAACCTTCGAAGAATAATAAATGGTTTAATACTAAAAAGGAAGTAACTCTAGTTTGATTCTATCAGATAAGCTCAGGGTCTAGAAGTGTGCCGCAATATATTGTTAAACTTGGCGTATAAGAATCTTAGATTAATATTCCTTTATTAATCGTTTCAAGCTTATTTCAGGGGTAACATGCTCAAGCCAATTACTAGAGAAATTTTGATTTATAGGTCATATCTATAATTTTATTGAATATTTATAAGTTAGCTTAAGAAATATTTAAAATTTTTCTAATTTAATAGAATTGGAAGGATCGGTATTTTGATCACTCCCCACTGGCTTTGCCGTTCTAAATCTACAGGTGGCAGCACAGGCATCGGTTTATTTTTCGCATTAGATTTCATTGGTTTGATAGTTTCTTCTTGTTGGTAAGTTATGTTGACAAGCATAGCGACCAAAGAGGTGGCCTTATTTTCACAAGCTGGTGTTACTGGCTTAAAGATCTCAGGCCTGCTTGGAGAATTTTTATTTGCTGCGTGGAGAAGTTCGTGCTCTTTGAAATTCTGTTTGCTGGAGAAAGCTTTTGAGCACTGAGAGCAAACGAAACTCTTTATTTGTAAGTGTGCAGCGTTTATATGGCGACGGAGGTGATATTTCGTTAAATAAGCCTTGTCGCAGTTTGTATAGTAGCATTTGAACTTATAGTTCGCCACATCTTTCTTCATTGGATTATTAAATTATTAGCCATTCAGGAATTGAAAATTTTCTCTGTATAAAATATGTATTAGGGCATAGTTCGGAGGATTTATAATTATGGTTAATTCACCATATTAATAAGAAAGGCTTTGAAAGGAAGGATGTATAAACTTAAGTAAATGGCTTAGAGGCTTGAATTAATTTATTGGCTTGTAAATTTTTAGGAACCTAATTTATAATAATTCTTAGTAGAAGGTTTACTGTACATTAAAAAATTTAAAAAATTAAAATACAATGCCAGCTGGAATCAATAGCTAAGTTAAAATTGTTCCGAAATTTTTGGAGCTAGCTTAAGCATTGAAGTCATATAAGATTAAAGGAAATTAAAATTCGAATTATTTTTGATCAAAAGTGTATATGGAAGCTATTTTATTATCCATATTTTTAGTCATCTCGAAAGCGTATTTAAAAACAATATCAGTTTTTCTAAAGCTAAAGAAGAGTATATATCAATATCGAAATTTATCCTTATTTTATATAAGTTATTTTCATCCTAACTGTTTCATATGCAATAAAAAATTCACAATTTGGAAAATTATGTTTTTTATTGAGATTTTCACATGCAATGTTTGATGTATTATATCTCATCGTAAATTGAATTAAGAGTCTTCAAATATTTCCGAATTAATCATGATAATTTTTATTAATCCTAGTTTCCAGAATTTCGAAATAAATATGATTAGATAAAGTTATTAATTTTTCGTTAACATCCTTTATAAAAAATTCAACTAAATAAAATATAAAATATCAATACTAATTTGCTATTCCCTATATAGCTTCTTAGTATTATTTTTCTGAAATTTAGGTTTTAGATTTTAGATTCTTATTCATACACTAAGCCATAAATAGAAATAAGCATTTCACTACAACAGCTTTTAATTTTATTTTAGATAGAGATTTAATTAATTGTTTTCGAATTTACAGGTTCGTCATAAATAAATTCACCATTTTCTTTCATTCCAATAACAAAACGATAGTCTTCTATCGTATTCTTCTTGCTTAACTTTTTTGGTGAACATTTTACTGCGTCATCTTTAAGAGGGTTTTTCATCAAATACAATGACTCTTCTGAAAATTTTGACAAAAAATTTCTTGGACTTATTTTACCAGGATCTAATGAAGCTCCTTTTCTTGAAGACCCAATTTTTGATTTTTCTTCGTCTGATTTTCCAATCTCAGCAGATATTCCAAGCTCTGACTTGACAATATTTGAGAAGTTCCAGTTTCCATTATCTCGTTTCTTCTCAGCTTTTTGATCTTTTCTTTCATTTTCCAAACTAATTCCATGCAAATCAAGCGAAATTAAAGAAGCTTGCGTATTTCTTCCAGATAGAGGCTCATCAGTAGTAGCTGACTGCTCCTTTTTATGGATTGATAAATCTTTTGCACTATTTTCTTGTTGAAATAGATCATAAAGATCAGAAACTTTGGAAGTTTTAGGCTGCAGCCTAAAATTAATGTGTGATGGACTAGTTATTAAAGATGATGTCGGCAAATTTAGGTCAAGTTTAGAATAAGAAATTGGGATAGGAGGATTTTTTATTGGACTTGGTGTTTTTTCATCTTTGATAGAAGGTATTTTTTCTTTTTGCCTACCTCTTTGAGGGCTTCTTTGAATCAGCAAGTGCTTGCTGCTTGAAGAAGGCACAAGTAAATTGATTTTTAGTTTGTTTGCTGGCTTTTCCTTTACATCAAAATATCCATTTGCAGCATTTAGCAATTCAGCTTTTGGAATTGCATTTTCAGGGCTAGCTTGTGGCATAATATGAAGTTCAGCGGAACTTTTGGATTGTTCGATATTAATAGACCGAGATGGAGACTTGGATTTAGATTTATAATATGATTTTCTTGGTATTAATAATAGTTGCTTTTTATTTTTTTGGAAAATTGATGGACTAGGCTTATCGATCTGTGACCTGTTTGAAGGTGTATAAGATCTACTACTGTATAGTCTTTGGCAGATACTCTCCAGCTCTCCACTGTTTACTTTTTTTAGCTTTTTCTTTTGGCATGAAATTTCTGCTCTTGGTGGCTTGTTTGATCTTGCGCTTGTCAACCTTTCTCCAGAAGCCATTGCTTCTTCTATACTAAGCTTTTTTTGATTTCCTACAATGCTTGAGCTCTCTTCCACTCTTGATTTTTCATTTCTCGTCAACCGTTCCATTATTTTTGGGTCTAATTCTCGCTTAGGATGCAATCTATTCGCCATTCTAACTGCTTCACTGATTTCATTTTCTTCTTTTTGTTCTCTTTTTGCCTTCAACTTTTCTTCCCTGATTTTGGCAGCTTCATTCAATCTTTTTACCAGCTCTTCAGCTTTTTTCTTATCAAGTAATTTTTCAGTCTGAATCGACACTTCTGACTCTTCTTTAAGCTTTGCTATTTTTTCTCTGGTTTCATAACTTTCTTTTCTATACCGAGCATCTCTTATTAAGCGATTATAGACTTGATCAGCTTCTTCTTTCGCAGCATATTTTTTAATTGGAGCTTTTTCTTCTTCACATTTTTCCACAAAAATCTCCAATTTCTTAGAAGCTATATTTCTCCGATTGGTGTCATCTATAAGCCTTCCAAAAACTTCTCCACTATTAGGACTGCTTGTTCTAATGGTTAAATCAGATCTCGACTCTATTTCTTTTTTAATTAGTTCTCTGCGGTTGATATCCAAAGTCATCCTTTCCACCAGGCTCATTCCTGATGTATCCAGAGCTCTTAATCAATTATTTATAGCATCTCTTCTTTTACCATTGGAAACTCTATAATACTCGCCTTCTTGGTTGGCTTTTTCTTCATATGAACTTTTGTCTCTGAATAAAGATTACTCTTTGTTTTCCATGCTAAATATTTATTTAAATAAATTTAAATTTATAAGGCATTAAGTTATTTTTAAGCCTGAATTTTTAATTATCTTTTATCTCGAATAAACTAAAATGCTTTACTTACTTTTAGTGTCAATTGTGAGTGCAGAAACAAACCCAGAAGCCATTATAATAGAGCCGCTTCCAAGAATAGATTCTCAGCCAAGTTTAATAGGCCATCCTCCTTGTGGATCTTCAACAAAAGGAAAGTCCCACTTGCTATCAGATCCGGGTTCTTTGAACCCCATTTCTTGACTTGTTAGAACTCCTTCACCTACAGGAAACTGCACTCTTCGCCTTTCACACGGGACTGACTACTCGATTTACGAAACTTTACTTCCTACCGATAACTCAGCTAACTCAACTGGATATTTCCCATGTGGCCGTAAAGCAAGTTCGACTGAATTTAAAATCGTTGTTTTTCCTTCAAAAATAATTTGTGATCTATGCACTCTACAATGGATTTGGGAGACAGAAAAAGGCACCCACTATCAGTGTATTGACGTTGAAATATCTAATGCTGTGCAAAGTCCATGCTTTGGTAAATGCTTAAATGGTGGGGTCTGTGTAGATAAAGAATGCCAATGCGTACAAGGATACAGTGGCCAGTTTTGTCAAAAAATTGCAGAAGAAGCAGAAGGGGTTAATCATCTTGGAATTTTCGCAGTTTTCGTTGTATTGCTACTTCTGGCTGGAATTCTTGGCTTAATTGTTTATTGGCAAGTCCACCACTCCCAAATTCCAAGATCAGAAGAGCTTTTCTTAAAGCGGCATATGGGCTGGTGCATGAGAGGCAGAAATGAAGATCTGGAAAGAATTGACAGACAAGGGACCGTTATTTCAGAAGAAAGGTATAAAGCCAATGTTTAGAAACTAGCATAAAATTACTTAAACTTAAAGAATTTTCATATTAGGATTGGAATGTGAGATGATGGGTATATATGGCAGGCAAGCAGTCTTTATAATAAATTAAGCAATGGCGGACGTGCAAACAGAGAAGGCCTATATGAGACAGGATGGTGTATCTCTTAAAAGCAAGAAGTTCTTTGCCAAAAAAACAGCCAAAGGAGTGAGATACTGGAAGAATGTCGGCTTGGGATTCAAGACTCCTAAAGAAGCAATAGAAGGAAAATACGTTGACAGAAAATGCCCATTCACAGGAGAAGTTTCAATCAGAGGAAGAATCCTTAAAGGTATGGTCATTTCTACCAAAATGAAGCATACAATCATTATCAGAAGAAATTACCTTCACTTCATTCCAAAATACAAGAGATTTGAGAAGAGACACAAGAACATCCCAGCCCACTGCTCACCTGCCTTTTCTCATGTGAAAGAAGGAGATATTGTCACAATTGGACAATGCAGACCTATTTCCAAGACTGTCAGATTCAATGTGCTCAAGGTCCAGCCTAACCAAATCTTTGGCTCAGCCAGAAAACAGTTCGTTTTATTCTAACTTAAGAGTTTTCTAGCTATATATGTGTATTTCTTTTGCATTATCTTTGATAACAATCAAAATAATTAAACTTAACCATCTATAATTTATAACTTTCCAATTTTTTAGAAAATATATTCTTATACACACACATCTCTCTGCTTTAAATGAGCCTATTTATATTCTTAATCTGTTCATTCTGAATAAGTTTAACCCTCGCAGCATAATTAAGGAACATCATAGTTTCTTCTCTATTATAAGAAGCAGGTGAAACGTTTACAAGCATTAATGTTTTGGCTGTACCTCCTAAAGAATCACTTATAAGCATTGTAAGCATATTATTTCTATAAGGAGCATGCTGCTCTCCTTAACTGAGAGCTGAAATTACATCCGAGTGCTACTAAACTTCTGTTAATAGTTCTTCCTTCTTTCAGACTTTCAGCCTTTCAGCCTTTTAGCTGTTGATTCTGTTTACTGACTCTTTCTGAGCCTGCTAAATCAACTAGACTTAGCTTCCCAATCGTCTTTTGCTAGGTTTCATAGTTCATTACATCAATGAGGACTGAAAATTAAATGTGTGCGTGACGAAATGTCGTTCTTTTTTGTGCTACCAGTATCGTGGTTTTGATTGCCCTATAGACCTTGTCCATAAGCTCTTTTGGTTTTTTTATAGTGTACTGAAATAATCCACACCTTTATCATTTTTTTGCTGCACCTCCATTTCTGCTAGCATCTGTCTAAGTTCAAAATTGTTTTTATCATTTATCTGATTTTTTATTATCTACAACAGGAACAACTGTACGTGCAAGCTACTTTCTCAATTCATAAATTTCATGATTAAATCTATCAATTTCACCATTATTAGAAGTAGAAATAGGGCAGGTACAGGGACAGCGACAGCTTTGAGTTGTTCAATATTTTTTTTCATGTTCTTGCTTCATCGTTTCCATCTTCATCAAATATTCATGCCCTATGACTTATATGGCTCTTGTGGAGAGCTTTGCCCTCCCTCTAGGGATTAATTGTAATCTTCAAGAAGCTTTATCTTCTATTCCGTAAGTTCTCTAATTTTATCCTGAATTCTTAATAGTTTCATCTGCCCAGCTTTTAAGTTCTTCTTTTTCGTTTTTGTTTTCATTATAAGAAGCTCTTAATTCCCCTTGCATTTTTCAATGAATTCTCTATATTTTTTGTGTATATTCTGCTCTATATCTTAATAGTATTTATCAATTTTATCTAAAATTGAGACGTGATTTTTGGCATCGATTTCATATCTTCTTCGATCTAAATAGCGATTAGCCTTCTCAAGTAGCTGAGTGCAAGATTTGAAGGGCTATCTTCTCCTGCTTGGTTATTTTCAGGATTGATATCATCTTTTCCTAAGAGTTTTCCATGAGAAAATACATTTGCGTGCATACAATTTGATAAATCTGCGGGCTTGAAATCTCCAATTTTTGGGATTCATTTATTTTAATATTCATAATTAGATTTGAAATTTTCTATAATAAATTTGGCCTTCAAGTCAATACAGAATCAATGTTCTATAGATTTTTATAATGTGTAATGCTTCACTGCTTATATAATTCTATCCGTCTTGATATTAGATTATAGAGGCATTGTCTTCATTTTAAGGATTATAATTTAAAAATTTTATTATGTTTTGAAATATGGCTATAAAAAGTCTTTACGAACTGATTTTTGTCTTCTCCTTGCGTTTACTAAGTGCTGATCGTTAGCTCCTGCTTTCATCTGATGAGAAATCTCACTGATTTCTTTATTTAAGTCTTCCTTAATAAGACTAAAATGATGAAACATGTGCCTAATCACTGAATGATCATACTCTTCAAACTGCTTTAATGTGTCTGTTGTCCAATTAATTCTTTCCGAAAACCTTTCGATTAATTTAACTTCTTTACTAACCTTTTTAGATACTGTAGGAATATCTTCTGCGTCTTGACAAGCACTAACAAGTTTATCCAATGCATTGCAATGCAGCTCTTTTAATTGACCTTTATTTGTAGTTGAACTTCTTGATGATTTAATCAAATCGAATGGTATTAGCTTGCTAAAAGTAGGAGAAATCGTTCTTAAAGGAGGCAGTTTAGAGGCTATAACAATTTGAGATTTCTCTAAAGGTAAGTTGACTTGATCAGTTATTAGAAGATGGTCACAGTTTGTTTGATCAAATATTCTTTTGTGAAGTTTGGAAGAGGTAGAATCGTCTTGTTTTTGAGCATCAGGAACTGAAACTTCAAAGGAAGTTGAGAACCTGCTATGTTTTCCTCTATTAAATCTTACGACTCCTTTATTCTTTAAGGATATAAACTTGTCCTTGCTTGATAAAGGTGAATTATTTAATGATCTTCGCTTTGGATGTATCTCATGAATGAAATTATAAATTTCATTCGCATAGATGGTTTCTGCTGTCTTAAATGCAGGATGTACATGGGTCATTTTATTTTAACAATAGGTATATATTCCTTGTCATTTTTTTTTGTCTAACAAAAAGTCCTATAATTAAAATTGAATTTTTCAGATTTTATTGATTTTCTCTTTAATCTTATTTTCTACATCCTAAATACAAAATGGACCAAATAAGTGGAGACATAAAGGTCATTTCCCTAGGACAAAAACAAGAAATATTAAAAAACAAATCAATTAAACAAAAATTAGAATCCCCAACTAGTGACACTGCCTGCAAAGAATGAGAAAAAAATGAGACGCAATCAAATTTTGAATTAAGCCAAGACAATTCTCAAAAACCATTCCATGAATATCCAAGTGAAAATGAAAAGGTAAATGAGCTTGACCAAAGCAATGACCGCACAAAATGGTTTCAAGTAGTATATGAGATAGAAGAAATCACTCCAAACGTCAGTAAAGAAGCAATTGCTGAAGAAATAAAAACCGAATTGGAAAAAGGCTCAAAAAGCGATAATAATCGATATTATGAGCTTGCTGGAAAGCCTTTTCCTGAATATACATCGAAGAAAATCAATTGAATAAATGATAGCAATTTAATAAGATTTGACAGTCTTTTCGAAGGCGGAAATCTTCAAAAAGCAATTCGAGTGGATGAGCTTGAATATGTGCTTTTTATTAGACCAGATACAAGAGCACAAAATTACAAGCACTGATTTTATTTTTTATGCAAAAACCAAAATCCAGTGACAGTTAAATTTCATATTATAAATTTTGTGAAATTTGACAAATTATGTTCTGAGGGTATGAAGCCTGTCATATTATCCACAAAATCTCTATTGGAAAAAGGAAAAACTTGGAGAAGAAAAAGCTGGGAGACTAGCTTTACGGAAACAAAAGAGTTCAAGCATCTTTTATATGGAGAAGACAGAGATATAGAATGCTATACCTATTCTTTTACTTACCGTTTTACATATGAAAAAGATACTGTAAAGTTTGCGCACTCTTATCCATATACTTATGCCGATTTATCAAATCTTTTAAGTGGAATTACAAAAAAAAGTCCAAAAATTGCAAGGGTTGAAAAATTAACAGACACACTTGGAGGCTATTCTTGTGATATGATAACTATAACTAATAAGGTTGGAACTTTTGATTTAAATAAGAAAAAAAGGAAAGAAGATGAGCATTCCAGTAAGAGAGGAGTTGTAATCACAGCAAGAGTCCATCCTGGAGAAACTCCTTCATCATTCATTATGCAAGGATTAATAAAGTTTTTGGTCGGAAATTCAAAAGATGCAAAAACATTAAGAAAAGAGTTCGTTTTCTGCATCGTCCCCATGCTAAATCCTGATGGAGTGGTTCATGGGAATACTAGATGCTCTCTTCTAGGAGTTGATTTAAATAGGAGATGGATAAAACCCAATAAAATTTTGCATCCAACTATTTATCATACAAAAGAATTAATTACGAAATTAAAAGAATTGAACGATGTTGTGATGTATTGTGATCTGCATGCTCACGCAAAGAAAAAGAATGTGTTTATGTATGGGTGCTGCCCTGGGTCTAAAACTGATAAAATGAAAAAAATATTGTCTATGGTTACACCAGTTTTCATGGCTAAAAATAATCCAAAGTTTTCTTATAAAAATACTCATTATAGACTGGAAAAACAAAAAGAGGCAACTGCGAGAATTGTCTTGTTTAGACAGTTAGGAATAGTAAATAGCTATACTATGGAATGCAGTTTTTTTGGGCCAGAAGGTGCTGGAAATCCGTATTTTACTCTTGGAGACTTAAATAAAATTGGAAAAGATCTTGCGAGAAGCTGCTTGATTTTTGTAAATAACTCAACCCTGCACAGGCATTTACATCTGACAGCGGAATGGCTGAATGAATATAAAGGATCATGCAAAAAAGATAAGCGTTCAGAAGAAACTACAATAGATAAAGATTTAGAGCTTAAAGACAGCCCAAGTAATGCAAGAATTGAGGAACAAAATTTTATTCAAGCCATTGAAAATGAAATAGAAGAAGAATTTACTTATGCCAATAGGCAAGATAAAATCGATATAAAACAAATCGAGGATAGTATCTACAGTCAAAGCAATCGATATGCATTTACAGCAAATCTTCAAAATAAATTGAACGATAATTACAAAGCATCTGATTCTCCTGTCAGAAGTATGAGTAAAGAAAAGAGGTCTTCACAACTTTGCCATACAAAATTTATATCATTTACTCCAAACATAATTGCACGTTCAAAGACACAGAATTTTGGAAAAAATAAGTCTATTAATGCAAACAGAAAAGTTAGCCTTGAGTCAATCAGTAGAAAATCAAGTATACAGGCAGAAACAATTTTTAAAGCTTTATCCAATGCTGATGTACAAAATGTTGTTTCTCCTTTAAAAGGGAAAAGATTAGGCTTTGAGCTGAGTCCTATTGCAGAAAATAAACTAAAGCACTCAACAGCAAATTTGGATTATAAAAGTGATGCAAAACCTTGCATTTTGCATAAAGGATTGCAGTGTGGTAATCCTATATTCTCTAAAAACTACTTAGACTGCCTAACAATTCATAGCAGAAATGATTCAGATAGCCGAAGTCGATCAATGAAGGATCTGTCGAAGTTTCTTATCACAAGTAAGTTGCAGTAATTTAATTTTCAACTTCTCATATTTCATATTAAAACTTTATAGAATCATTTTAAGCTAACAATGGTTTCCCCTTTTAATATACCAGACTTAGAAGTTCAAAAAGAGCAAATTTTTAATTTTCTCCAGAACAGTTTAAAAGCAATTGATGAGAGTTATCATAAAACTTTCAATACAATTAAAGAAACATCAAAAGAAGAGCTAGAAAAAATTATTTCAAGAATTCAGATTGAAATAGAAGCGACGGAAAAAGAAATAAATAAATTAGATCAAGGAGAGATACCGGATGGTATAATTTATGAAAAAGTAAACCCTACAATTGCAATTGAACTTAAAAATGTTCTTGATCCTTATTTTAAAAAATTTAAGGTCGAGATGGATTCTTTGGAATCTGATGGATCGAGTGTATATGAAATTCCTTTTAATTCAGCAAATATAGTAATGCTGGATGTAAGAACAAGAGAGATTAAAAACCAAAACTTGCCATATATTAACCATATAGCTCCATCAGTTACCCAAATAAATGATAATGACTTATTAATAGCAGGAGGGATCGGCTATGGGAATTTCATAGCAAGGAACACAGCAATTCTGCTTAACCTCACTTCATTGACTCCTATTACTTTGCCAACAAATCTCAATTTTGCTCGTGGATATCATACAGCTCATAAGATTGGGGACTCTGTCTTTATTTTTGGAGGCTCAAATTCTGATTCATTTAATGCCCAATCAGTCCCGCAAATTGAAAGATATGATATTAATACTCAAACATTTACAGTTGTCTCTCAATTAATTAGTCCAAGGACCTGTTGTGGAAGCTGCATCTATAAAGGAAAAATATATTTGCCAGGTGGTTGGGGTAATGAAAGAAGCATTGAAGTGTATGATCCCAGCCAGAATACAATTACTATGCTTGATATAGCTCTAAATCATCCTGGAACTTCTCTTTCTGTTCCAATGAAAAATTGCATATTAATTATTAGTGGCAATCATGTCAGTAAATTCTACCCTAGGGGAAATAGAATCGTTGAATATGGAGTAGTTGAAGCAAATAATATGGGCTATTTTTCTATAGGAACTCCAGCATGCTACGATAACAAGATTTTTATGTATAGGGCATGGAACAATGGGCTTTGGTATTATGATTATCTAACTAATAAGATAGAAAGATTATCATAGTAAAGGCTTTGCCAATTTTATTATAGATCCATAAAAATCTCTTTCTTTATGCATAAATTAAAATTGAATATAAGAAATGGCAATAAGGAATCAAGAAGTTACGAACGCTTTGATAGAAGAAGCAGAATTATATTTGGGAAGACATCAAGTATTGGAGCTATTTGAAGATCTTTGCACGTTATTAGCTTTTGAGAAACCAGCAGACGTAAAAGGTTTTCTTATCAATGAACTTAAAAATCGAAAAGTGAGAGGACCAGCTGGAAATGTAATCTTCACTGAGCAAGAACTAAAAAACGTGTTTACCTTATTTGATCTAAGACAAGAAGGGATGCTAAATAGAGAGCAATGCAAAGAAGCCTTGAGAACAATCGCTCATTCTGCACATCAGCATGAAACAGTTGACAAGCTAGATGTAGCAGATCGTGTTGACGTGATGAACTTTAGGAAATTAGTGATGCATGTCTTAGAAGGGAAAAATAAATAAGAAAGCAATTTTAACTAGTTGAAAATAAGAAAAAATAAAATCTGAATTTATAATTTAAATTATAAGCTCATTCAAGAGTAGAAATTAATTGCTTATAAAGGCTATAAGATTAACCTTTTTGCAGTGAATTTATGGAATTTTCATGATTTTCATACTCAATGAGCCATTTACTTGTCAATAATAAAGATTACTATAATTCCGATATTTAACAAATTAATATAATCCATTGCTCTAAATTTTAGTTTCGAATAGTCTAGAATAAGCTACGTAAGCAATAAATGTTATAAAATGTATCCATATTTATTATCGTAATAATGGGATGTACAGCATCTGTTGGAAAAGCTAAGATCATAAGAAATAAATGCGAGCGAACACAGAAAGACAATAAACAAGTAAAAAGAGCATCAAGAAAATTAAAAGAGTGTGAAAAGACAATGGATTGTATTCCGCATCTGCCAGTAAAGGAGTTATTCAAAATTTGCGAAGTTGATCCTTATTTGGAAGAGTCTAGGCAGATACAATTTTCTTGCCGTTTTGACTCACCTGCTACCTCAGACATAGAAAAAAATCAAAAATTTAACTAATCAATAGCCACGCCAAGAAATTACTGTAAATAAATGGTACATTATTGAACTCACTACAAAATAGTTTTTTTATAATTTAAAAAATATTTTTATTCATATAACCACATAATTAATCTCCTTGAGTTTTTAGTAAAGGAATTAAAATTAAATAAAATTGTTCAACCATATATTCATAAAACTTTTTCTTTCAATTTTAAAGCTATTAGTTTGTGACTAATTAAATTTTATAAATTAAAAATTAATAACTTAATTTAAATTTTTATTTAAATGCCTCTACATAAGGGACAATTTGTTCTAAAATTAAACCACTTTTTCAAGCATTCTTGATGGAATTTATGGTTACAGGATGCAATTTCGCTTATCGAGTCTTTAATTTTATACTCCTCAAAGCATATATTGCAAGCCTCTTCTTTCTTAAAATTTTGATAAGTAACTACATTGGAATTAATTAAACATTCTTTAACCAATGATGGCTCACCATCATAAATAGTCCCTATTTCAAGAAGAATATCACTGCAAAGTCAAAACGATTGCCCAATCAATACGATTAATGTCAATATTGAAAACATAATGTAAATCTGGGTAATTCAATTAAATTCGTCTGCCATTGATATGTTTTTTCCCAAAATTAGAGCCTGGCAAAAAACGTCTAAGAGGCCGGTACAGCAAATTTTCCCAATATAAAGTAATATTATTGAATTAATTGCTACCCTGTTGTCCTCGATCCCTAAGCAATCCATGAACTTCTTCATAACTTTTGGGTGAAGGCCTAAGAAAGTATTTGTGATCAAGCAGGCAAATGGGAAGTTTATAAGGGTTTTCTTATAAAACGAATTTGATGGTATTGACCCTTTTGTTACAAATAACAAAATTAAAGGATTTGCAATATAACTAGCAATCAAAAAGATGCATGATAGCACCCTATGGAATTTTTTGGCAAATTCAGCAATTACAAGATACATAATTAGAATGCAATCATAAAGAAGGATAATCATGATAATTCCAATAAGCGACAATCGAACAATCCAAACCATTTTTTGTTTCTCTAATTAATATAATAACCTTTTACATTTCCTATTAAAACTTTCTCTTTCTTTCAGTTTCCAATTTTTCTAATTATAAAATATGAAGCCAAGATTTCTTATCACGAAAACTACAAGCATCTTCCAAAATCTCGCTTTTGAAGAGCATCTCCTAGAAAACGTGAAATCTCCTATTCTTTGTATGTACCAAAATGACAAAACAATTGTGATAGGGAGAAATCAAAACCCATGGAAAGAAATTCACATTGATAGAATGAATGCAGATAATGTGCAGCTTTGCAGAAGAAAAAGTGGAGGAGGAGCTGTATATCAAGATCTTGGCAATACTTGTTTCTCTTTTATTACACCTGATAAATCTAATGTTGATTTTAAAGTGAAGAATAACGCAATTATTTTGAGAGCTTTGGGTGCTTTAGGAATTGATGCTGTGGTTAGTGGGAGAAACGATATATTGCTGGATTCGAAGAAAATATCAGGGTCAGCATATAAAATCCACACAATAGGCTCACAAACAATTTCGCTTCACCATGGAACCATGATGATTAATGTTGAAAAAGATGCGATCTTAAGATATCTAAATCCTAACAAAGCAAAACTTCTAAGCAAAGGCATAAACTCAGTTTCATCACGAGTAATGAACTTAGCTGAAGTCGATCCAACCATCAATCACGAAAGATTTATAGCTGCTATTAGAAAAAGCTTCCTCAAAGAGTACCCAAATGCAGAAAACACAGAAGTAACTGAACTGCCTGAAGATGTAGAGGCCAAAGCTCAAGCTTATTTAAATTGGGACTGAAGATATGGAGTTAGCCCAGTCTTCACACATCAGCTTGAAAACTACTTTTCTTGGGGCTTAATTGACCTTCAGTTCAATGTCATTAAAGGAGTTGTAGAAGGCTGCAAAATATTTTCAGACTGCTTATACCCAGAATATATTGACAAGCTTGAAACAATTTTTATAGGTAAAAGATATGGCATTGAAATGTTAGAAGGCCTCCAAAACGATGCATCAAATTTCAAAAAAATGTCAGAAGAATTAGCAGCATGGCTTAAAGAGAAATTATAACATAATAATGGTTAGATATTAATAAAATGCTCTTTGCCTTGAATGGACTTCAAAGTTATACACTTTGTTATTTCTCTGGAAATTATAGGGCTCCTCATACCCTTGAAAAGCAGTTATCAAATGAGGGCCGCCTCCTTGATCTGGGCTTTCTTCAGTTCTATAGTTGTGCTTTTTTAGGTTAAAATCAATATAAGGGTTAGGGTTATGTATTTGTGGGAGCGCTCTTGCTGACTGAAAATTAGGATCGGCTTCGAAATTTTGTTTTAGTTGGCCTCGAGTGTGGGACTGTCTTTGAAGTCCTCCATCATAAGGAAACTCATAGGTCTGCCCTTTGCTTTTCTTTCTTGGCATATATTTTGTCGAAGTTTTGCTATCCTCTTCATGAATATTAAACATTTTTTCCTCGGATAAATTTTTCTTCTTGGTTCGGCCATCATCGAATTTTAAGAAATCCCTTGATCGCTGCTTTTCAAATGTAGGAGGATCGAACTCGTTTGACTCAGAAATTAAATTCGTAGTTCTCGTTTTGGCGCGGCCATCAGAAGCTTTAAAACCCCTTTGATCAAATTTTGTATCATAATGAGGGATACTTTGAGGCTCTTTGATGTGAGGAGTTGATGAAAAAGAGTTCTCATCTTTAGCCCTCGTATAAGCGCCACGATTTTCAGTTGGAGTTGGCTGATTCTTGGGAAAATAAAAACCTTTGGAAGGCTTTACTACATTTTGTAGAGGAAGAATTCGATTTTTTGCTTTGCTAGTATCAGTTTTAATAAATAGTGCAGGAGCACTTCTTTCTTGTGGGCTGTGGCCTCGCAGATCATCAAAGTATGGATGCTGAAGAGCTTCAGTCGAATTTAGCCTTTCTCGTGGATCCATTGCAAGAAGGCATTTCATAAAGTCAATAGCTAAAGGACCCAGCTTTGCAAGATACTTCTTTTCCAGCGTTTCAAGCCTATTTATCTCTGGAAATTTGAGTCCTAAAAACCTTGGATTTGTCTGAAACTTTTCCTGCTGTTCTTGTGTCAAAGATCCGAGTACTCTTTGAATAACATAAAGCTGATCAACTTCATTTTCCCCAGGAAAAAGAGGCTGTCCATCTGCGAGTTCTCCCATTATGCAACCAATAGCCCATATATCTACCTCTTTCCCATAATTCCCTCCTAATAGAAGCTCAGGAGATCTATATCATCTAGTTGCTACATAATCCGTTAATTGACCATAATTTCCGATTGTTCTTGCAAAACCAAAATCACAAATTTTCAATTTGTGATCTAGAGAAATTAGTAGATTCTCAGGTTTAATATCCCTATGAATAACTTCTTGTCTATGACAGTAATCTATGGCTTTGCATAACTGATAGATGTAGCTTTTTACTTTTTGGGGCTCAATCCCATTCTGACTGCTCTCAAGGATTTCTAATAAGTTTTGGTCGACGTATTCGAGAACCAGATAGAGTTTGCCTTGTCTGCGAAATGCTTCTTTTAAAGCAACTATATTTTCTTGATTGAGCATTTTTAGGATTTTGACTTCTCTTATTGTAGCTTTTTTTACAGCTTCTTCGTCTTCGCTTTCTTTAAATTTTTTGATAGCGACAATCTCACCTGTTTCTTTATTTTTGCACTTTAATACAACTCCGTAGGCACCTTCGCCTACAACTCCAATGACTTCATACTTGTTCATATAATAAGTTATATAAGAAATTAGCATTGATATTTTAAATTAAGATTATCAGATTTAGAAAGCCAAATAAGAATTTTTAGTTTAATACGTCAAGAAATAGAGATATTAATGGTTGCTTGCCTAATGCCATTAAAAAATTATTATTTGTTAACTTTTTTCCAAGATAAAATGATAAAAATTAATTATATTTATAATGAATATTAAAGACTTTTTGTAAAAAAGTTTAATTTCACTATTGTTTCGTTTCTATAATTTATAAATTTTTATAGTAAATAAAGTTGAAACTGTGAGCAAATATTCAACTGGTTCTTTTTAAAAAGATGTGAAACTGGCATTATGGAATTTTGTGTAGCATAATCTTACTTTGATCATGTTTTTCATAGATCAAATTGCCTAGTGACAATTTCAAACGCAATTATAAAACTCTTATTTCCATCATTGAGCAATTAATAAATAATATGTCTCTGGAAATATTTTAGCTGATATTTCCTTTCAATTATACAGGCATTGCAAGATATCATAATCTGAGTATGAAAACTTTTCAGATGTTAATTGGTATAAACTACTAAGAAAATTCAGTATCCTTAGCTAAACCTCTGATTTTCCCTGCTAATGTTTTTAGCAGGAAAGATTTCTCAGATCAATTATTCTTTTCTCTTTTATCTTATCAAATTACTAGAGAGCCAATAATTTGAAGGATTTAAAGTGCATGAAACTGACTTATCTAAGCTAGCCTTCTAACCTAAATGAATAATTGTTTATATGCTATTCCAGCAAAATTGATTATCAAATCAAGCTGTAAAACAATTTTAAATTCGTTTATTCTTTCTAAATCATAGATTATTAATGGATTTATCTCAAATCAAGTCAGCAAGCTTATAGTCTCATTAATAATCTTTAGCCTAAATATGTAGTAAAAATTTCAAAAGAAGCTCTCTGAATGTGTCTCAGTTGAAGATTTTAAAAATGAGCTCTCAATATCTAGAGAAAAAGCTGAAATTCGGTTTTTTTAAAAAAATTATCATGTGCTTTTAGATTTAAAGTAACTAAAAGAATATATTCGAAAATGAAAGCTCAATTATTAATACTTTAAAGCAGAAGCTATTCATAAGAGCCCATATATAAGGCTTATTTAGATTATATTAATTTCTAAAAAATTAGCCAATTTTAATAAATCATAAGTTACTCATAAAAAACAACGCTACATCTTTGGTCTTTTAATTGGTTGAGAATCTCTACATATGGAGTTTTTACCTTTTCATCTTTTATGAGATATAGATGTACAACTTAATTTGTGTCCTAGCAATGCCCATTTAGCCATGACCTTTTCAATTCCTGCTTTCCTTATTTCTTCAGCTAAAATGAGAGCATCTTTCGCTTCTGCGATTGTTAAACCGGAAAGTCTTGCAATTAAATACTCAGGATTGCTCAAAGACGCATTTGGTGAATATGTGTGCATGGGTTTGAGTGAGTTTTTACTTGTTTTGTTCCAAAGTTGAAAGTAAATCTTTAATCTTTCTTCCATAATTAAATACTTACCCATTCCCAAAAATCTTCACTTTTATTAATCCTATATGGGCGAGCTCGAAATTATTAAACCTTTTACATTTTAGAAGATGAAAAGAAAATCAGAGTATTGAAATCAAAATTTTAATATAGAATGAAAGAATAAATTAATTGAATTGCTTTAAATAAACAATATGAAATTACCATAAATAAACTCATTGGATTTAGCCTTCAAGAAAATTATGATATTCCTGGGGGATTATTTTATGTTTATATACAGAATATTATTTGACTGGCTTCCAAAGTAGATAGCCATAAGAGGTTACAATATTTTTTCTAATCTCAAATATCGAAAATAATTTTCAAAATTAATTTTTCAATAAATTATATGAGCAGAGATGCTTTACTCTAAAAATCGATTTAATTACGCTTTAAATAGCAATTAAATTATTATTGCTATTATGAATTTTAGATAATAAGAAAGTGCTTACTTAAGAATAAAATTCAATAATCAATCATCCATAATCATTCAGATTATCCTCTGAGTTTACTATATGTGACAAACTAAGAAGTGAGCAATGCATTTTTCTAATTCATGACAAATTATCTAATGGTAAGCTTTTTCATTTATTTCTATACAATTTTTATAGCAAACGATAAATACCCCTCATTTCAATTATTATTTTTTTATACAAAATTGATTGTATTCATAATGCTCTCTGAAAATGCTAAAAATTTGATTCTGACTCACAAACAAAAATATGCACACCATTTTGCAATTTATCCGATTTTTACATTCACTGATTTATTAATATGGATATAAAAAATGCTTTCAAGATCCCTATACAAATTCAGCAATCTTACCCGAAAATTCTCAACCGAACTCATAAAGCCAAAAGTAACATGCTTATTCCACAATGATACTAATACAGCAACATATATTGCATCCTGCCCTGAAACTGGAAAATGCGCTATTATTGATCCTGTTTTAGATTATGACCAAGTAGGTCATCGAGTTACAACAATACATGCAGACTCTGTAATAGCAGAGGTAACCAAAAATCATCTTGAGCCAGTTTACATATTAGAAACTCATGTTCATGCTGACCATCTAACTGGGGCTAAAATCTTGAAAAATGCATTTCCCTCAGCACAAACTGCTATTGGTTTTAATGTAACTGCAGTCCAAGTTCAATTTTCAAGACTATTTAATCTCACTAACTTCAGAACTGATGGATCTCAGTTCGATAAATTGATAAAAGATGGGGATTTCTTTTCTATAGGAAAGCTAAACCTCAAAGCATTTTGGAGCCCTGGCCATACTCCTGCATGCATGGTATATACTATTGGAGATGCTGTATTTACAGGCGACACCCTATTTATGCCAGATTTTGGTACAGCAAGATGTGATTTCCCAGGAGGTTCAGCTGATGTTCTTTATCAATCAATTAAAAAGCTTTTTGAGCTCCCAGATGAGTACAGAGTATTTGTAGGACATGATTATGGAACCGAAAAGAGAGGAGTCGCATGGGAATCAACCATGGGCGAAGAAAAGAGAAATAATAAACATTTGAATTTAGGGACAAGCAGAGATGCCTTTGTCCAATGGAGAAAAGGAAGAGATGGGACTCTAAAGCTGCCTAAGCTGATTATGGAATCTTTGTTAGTGAATTTAAGAAATGGAGAACTCCCTGAGCCTGAAGCAAATGGTATTTCGTACTTTAAATTGCCTATTAATGCTCTTTAATATTGGTTTAGTTAAATATCATCTTCAAAATCTTCATACTCAAATTGATCTTCTGCTATAAGCTTGGGTGGGGCTGATTTAGCAACTTCAATTTTTTCGTTAAATAAATTTTGAAGAAAATCTCTTTTATCAACAACTTTTTCAGTGCTGCTTTCAACAATTTGCTGAAAAGGTTTGTTTTTTACCATTTCTAAGAAGCAGTGAGTCAACTTACTATTACAGTCTTCAAGATATAGCCCACCCCGCTGACAACTTTGGAGTCAATATCTTTTATTATTCACTTCAAGCTGCCCAATGCCTTGCAGCTTGGCTTCAGGAGATTTATAAGATAAACAATTAATTATCCTTGGTAACCTCTCTTTTTTCTCTCCGATCTCCAAAATTAATTCTAAATCGATATCATTGGTCCTCATATCTGTGCTATATTCTAATTACATATTACCCTCTATGTGATTTTCACTGATGCCAAACAACTTTGATTGAATTTCTTGAATCATTCCATCTCTATACATTAAAGATCTATCAGGAAATTGAGCCAGAAACTGAGTATTAGTAAAATCAAACGGGGGGTTGTACTTCATCACAGGATTTCTTCAAAATCGACAGTCATAGAGCTCTAAGGAGCTATTTAATACTGCAATTGAATATGAAGTGTCTAAACAGCTGATATCTTTTGTGTTTTTGATGCTTAAAACTTCTGATTCTCTACTGTCTCGGATATCTCTTAGGCAGATTTTAAGGGAATTAAAAAGAAGAGCTTGCTGAGGATGAAAATAGTATTGAAAACCAAGATAATTTTCAATTAAATTAATTGAAAATTGCATTTCTTGAAAAAAGCTTAACTGAGAATCATGCAGGTAGCCTAATTGAGTTTGAAAAATCGGGTTTTTATTGATTTCTGATACCTGAATATCAATTTTGCTTATTTCTTGTAAATTTTTGTCTAGAATTTGAAGATTAGCTGAAGTTCTAACAGCTATACCATTTTCGAATAGTTCAAGCTGTAAAATGTTAGAAGAAAGTTCTTTATTTATTGCATCTGGCACATCCAAGTTCGGCCCATTCAATGATAGCTTTAAAATTCCTAATTAAAAGCTACTTATTTGTGAATTCGCTGCTCATACCACTTGATCTTCATAATTCTCTTTTCATACGCAAATTGTGTTTTTAATACGGCCAGCTTGCTTTGGCTGCATCATTAATAAAGGATAAGTTCTTGTTTGAATTGCTGCAATATTATCTAGCTCTCTCGTCGTGCATGATAATAATGGGCTAGCAATACACGAAAAATGGTCTAAGCTGAAAAATTCCATATACACAAATAATTATATAATAATTTACAAAGCATGAGTGGGGACAACTACACTAAAACCCTTAAGAAGTTCGATGAGCTTAATACTGAAGCCAATCTGGAGATACTTCTTGATAATACTTACAAATCGAAAAAAGAGCTCTTGAATTTCTTTTGGTATAAAAAATACACAGATGTCAAGAATCTGAACGAAGTAAATGAGTTTGATTTTGTGGAAACTCTCTATAAGAATTATCTGAGATCAAGAAGGTTTGGACAAATTGGAGCATTTGCATTTTCTATGATGACTTGGGACACAATTTTTAAACGATTGAGCCCTTTACCAAAATTAATGATTGGAGGGATTCTCTGCTATTATGGAGGGGAATGGAGTTTGTATTATCATATCGATTACTATTACAAGCCTTTGAGTCAGATATTTAATAGAAAATATAGACCTCAAATCGAAAAGTATAATCAAAAGAAAAGAGCGCTATTAAAAGCAGAAGAAGATTAGACAGTTAAGAGTCCTTAGCAAAATAAATAATTACCAATAAAAATAATATTTAATTTATATCAAGAATCCAACAATTAAAACTATTATTTATAAAACATGGATACAGTGTCTTCACAATTTGCAGCACTCAAAGGACTTGCTGAAGGGTTTGAAGAATTTAAAGATTTAACCCCAGAAAACATTGATAATGCAATTTTAATCGCAAACTCACTTAAGCAAGTAATCGCCAGAGAAGCTTTGTTTTCCTCAAATGAACTTCTAGAAGACCTTCCTACAGAACACATAAAATTGATTCTTACCCCTTATTATCACGCATTAGTTTTGTTGAAAAGCACAGACCAAGCCAAGCGAAAGTCAAATCTTGAGTTTGCCCAAGGTTCATTTGAGGAGTTCTTAAATTATCTTGATAATTACAGAGTAGTTGATGAAAAATTCATTGAAAGGTGGAGAACCCCAGCTGAACCTACAAGAGATCAGAAAATAGCTGATTTCAAAGCAAAAAAAGCGTTAGAGCAACAAATTCAGCTGCTTGAATCTAGAAATAACCCAGATGACCTTCGGGATTTATATAAACTCCAACTTCAGCATGCTGCGTCTCATACCCTTGACCAATTGAGATTCGTAAAACTAGAGCTTCAAGTCTTAGAGTTCAAAAGCACACAGGAGACAAATCCTCTCCCTCCACCTCCTCCACAAAGACCACCTCAGATCTTAAAAATAGACGAATCCAATGTAAATTTAATCAATCCACTGATTTCTTCAGGAAATGATATAGCCAAAGCAAGACACAATATTGAGCACCAAGTTTTCCAGCCAGGACATCGCCAACCTTTATATACTATTGAAGAATGGGGAGAAATTGAATGCAAAATGTGCATGGAAAGAGAAGAAAAGCAAAAGCAAGCAGAGTTAGAGAGGAAAAGGGAGCAGGAAGAAAATCCTGAAGATTGGGAAGAACAAAACAGAAAAAATGACGCAGGCTGGGATGACTGGAAAGATATGCATGAAAAAGGTGCAGGAAACAGAAATGGCAGATAAGACTTGGATATTTAATACATAAGTTATGTTAAATTGGAGTAAATTTTCAACTGCATGGGGAAACAGATGGCTTTGGAGAATAGCTTGATGCAGATTGCAACCGAAAGGATCGCGAAATTTTGAAATATTGCTTCCTAGGCTGCAAAACGCTATTTTCGCTCTTACGCAGTCTATGTAAAAATTTTGACTCGAAAACTGATCTGGACACTTTATATCCTGGTAAATCAGATCTCTTAGGAGATAATTTCAGTTGTGAAAGTTTTCTATGAGTGATTGTAGGTGTACTGCTTAATTTGATTATTCCTGACTCTTTATTGAGATCATGACTTGGTAGCCTGAGCAAGCGATATGAAGTGAGCTCAGATCTAAAAGATGCAAAAGATTCCGGTGGTGTATCTGGAGCATGTGGAGTTGGAAGATTATGAGAAATTGGTTTTACTTGTTGAGGATTTAAATAAATCGACTTTTCTTGCTTATTCAAACTTTTCTTTTCATCTCCAATTATTTTTAAGAGTCTATCTGCAACTCTATGCTTACTTCTATTCCTTCTGTGTGGGAATTGGAAGCTTGTGTTTGATTTGCATTGAATCATCTATTTATTTTACTTTCAAATTCCATTTTAAATAAAAGAATTTTTAATAAAATCTCACTTCATAATGCATATCAGAAACGCAAATATTCTTTACTATTAATAGAAATTATTGTTATAATGATATTACAATGAAGCTTTTTGGCTATTAAGATCAGGCTCGCTAGATTCATTAATAACTGCCATCAGATATTCTTTAAACTGTCCAAAATCGAATGAATCAGAATTCTCAGTATCAATATGGCCGAGAACTTTGTTATAATCAAAATCATTTGGTATCTTCAATTCGTTGTCTTTGCAATAAAATGTTATGGCACTAACTAAATCGCTAAACATAATCTTCCCAGTATGCTGAATATCATATTTCTCAAATGCATCTTTTAGCTTCTGTTCTAATTTAAATTCTTCTGACATCAATTCTCCCATTTTTTATTATTTTTTATTGGACCATTTAACACCCGAGTTAATAAGAAATAAGTTTAATTTTCTTTAACATGCATGATTTTCCTTCGAATTATTTCTTTATATCTCTTTAAATCAATATTTTTAGTTTTGAATGGATCGATTTTTGTAATCGCATCATCGAATTCCTTATCGGATAGAGGTGGCAAACCGATTTTTTTATAAAACTCAATCGTAGTAGATTTGAGATCTTTGTAATCCAGCTTACCATCATTATCAACTTCTATGTTTTCTAAGGTAATTAGTAATTCTTTATCTAATTTTTGTTCATCAAATATCTTTTCGTCCATTGTATTTATTATAAATAATTCATAAATTCATATTTCTATCAGAAATATGGATTTGTTGTTTATTTTTGGAGCATTATTTTAATTCAAAACTTTCTAATCCTAAATTCACATTTAATAATGTATAATTTTTAAATTTGGATAGAGAACGCCAAATTATAATGAAAATAGCTAAAATAGATTTGCTTGTAAATCAAAGTGACCGATTAACTTAAACTGGATGAAACTTATTTGAGTGTGCAAAAATATTTTCTCATCATAATTTCAGCTTTATATCCATCTGATAAATCATGCTTATTTTTATATAATTAGAGATTTCATATTGATAAATTAATATTAATTTTATTTTTTATCAGAATAAGTTTCTCTCAAAAAAATTCAATTTATTTTCATCAGATATAGTTCGTTTTGAATCGATTTATTATTTTTAGGATTTAATTAGCAAAATAAATAGCATTAAGACCCAAAAAATATCATTAAAATTTTAACTTATCTTATTAATCATCATTTATTTTTAATGGGATTTGATATCTAAGATTGAAAAGAAACCTCTCATAAATATTGAAAAAGTATAATATTAGAATATGAATATTAACTATTATGGATGGAGCATAAATAATATTAAAGAATTCAGTACGATCATTTGCAATCTATGATTATTTATTATCCTTCTTAAAATTTAATGTTAATTTTACATCAAAAGTTGGCAAACATTCTCATTCATAAGGAAAAGTAGTTTGGATGCTTTGCTCTTTATACTCAACTTGCTGTTCGCTTGGTGTTAAAGATGTAGAATTATTTTCAATTCTCATTATTTCATATACAAGATTTTTTGATCCAACTACAATCTGCCCTTCAGTGCTTTCTCTTAATTCAGCTGAAAGTTCTTTATTTTGCTGATGCTCTCCTGAAAGTTCAGCGTTAAGATCAGAAATTGCTAAAAACCTAGTTAAGAACCTTTGGCTGTTGTTTGCGAAAGTAAAATTGTTTGCTGAATTGAGCTTTAAACGATTATTTATGTTTATTGTTGGAATTTTAAGTGGAACTTTTTTTGAAGGAAATTTGACAGTTTTATTTAAAAGAGGTTTGCAGTTATCCTCCGAGAAAGTTCTACAATGGCAGCTATGCCTTCTAGAAACTTGAATCCCATGCGGTGCAATTTCAGCGTTTTTAACTGTTTCATCATCAAATCCAATCATTAATGAGCTGCCTTTTGAACAGTAAAAAGGTTTCACAGAACCTACTACGATTTCCCTATGCCTTGGACGAAACTTAAATTCTTTGCCTTTGTAATCAAAAAGCTGAAATGAAGACTCCTGCTGATGAATTTTTGTTTTTTCTTGGTGCGATTTAGAAAGATTTTTTATTTGATGCTTTTGAAATCAAGAAGTTTTTGTATAATAAGCGCAATCTGAGCTGATATTATTGTTTTCTTTTCTTGCTGAGACTAGGGTGTTTATCTTTCGGCGTATATTTTGGCTGTGCTCACTTAAACTTGCTGCCACTTTTATATTTCCTCTTTTCATGGATATATAATTTTTGCAGTCATTTAACTAAAGATAAAATTTGCAAAATAATATGGATAAACTTGTAATAATGTAAAATCCAAGATAAAAAGCATTAATTTTTAATAGAAGCAATTAAAATAGAAGGGCTTTATTTTATACAATCAGGCAAATAATAGATAGCAATTAAATATCTTAAACGCTCATTTCCATTCTTATACTTATTCGCTATTTATAATTAATGTAAAAAAATTATCAGTCATTCTTATGCACTCAATGGAAGATATTTTGCTTATGCTGATTTATCTAAAAAAGAGTCATATAAATCCTATGCTCTTATCTCTGATGAAATCAGTAAGTAAATTAATCTAAATTAATATATAAATCTATAATTAAAAATATTTCTTTACTTAATACTTGTCAATTTTAGAAATCACACACAACACATAAAGACTATTTTTCATTGAAAAATTTAAATTAAAATTAAAAGGAGTTTTAAATTAAAAAAGGGTCTTTAACAAATTTTTTAAAACTTTTTAAGCAATATCAAATATTATTGTAATTGACTATTTTAAAGTTTATTGAACTTCTCAGCCACGACGAGTGGATTGCTTTCAGAAAGCTTTCGGATTCCTTGACTTCTGTGATCAAATGTACATTGGTGATCTTCAGGCAGTCGGTGCTTAGAACAAAATGAATGTTGGCATTTGCAGGTAAATGAAAGCGGTCCCATTCGCTTCCTGCAGGTAAAGCAATGAGTTGGGTCTTGTACTGGTTGAGGAGGTACAACATCTTGAGGAATATTTACGACTGAGGCAACTTGGGCCAATGTACTTACTGCTTCAGTTGCTTCTTTTTTCAAAGCTTCTTTTTTGTGACATTGGGAGCACAGGCCTCCAAGGCACCCATAAAACACTCTACAGCTCCTACACATTTCAGATTCCATCTTTTCTTTTTTATTATAATTTAAGTTAATTAAGCAAATATGCACTGATGAAGATTTTCAATTTTCATTTTTGAAAATGTTACACATTGAGTGAGATACATAAACTGAGCATTTTCTAGTCTTATGGTCTACTTATTGCTTGAAAATAAAACCCTTCTTGCTACATATTTTTTAGTTTATAATCATCAGTAAAATTTATTTTTAAATTTAGTATCTATAATATCTGTAAAAAACTAGTTTTATCTATTATGAGAGATCTAGTAATTTTGCATATTCAAATAATCTATTGCTATACCAATAAAATCTTGGTTTTCAGTCTTATATCAAAATTTTCAAATAATGATGGCAATTATCGTAGATCAAGAGCAGCTGCTTTAGATTACATAAATATTAAATTTCAGAGTAGCAATCATATTAAAGATTATTGATTAAAAAATTTCATTTGCAATTTAGATCATTTTCTTAGATTTAAAGAATCTTTTCAGATATAAAGTCTGAATCAAAGCTAAAGCAATTAAAAAGACAATTGTAAAGATCGAGTAAGCTACAACTCTTGAATGAATTGTTTCATTTGTGTTCCTCATTTCTTCCTCTCTTTCCCTAATGTGCTGTAATTCTTTATGAATTTGCCTTGTGTTCTCTTTTATGAGTTCTATCTTTCTTTCTGATTCTCTTAGATCTTTGGTTGAAGCAACATTGCTATAGTCTTTAGCAGCAGCTCCAGTCAAGATTTTTACATCTGCCCATACTTCAACTTGTCCAGCATTTTCAATGCAAAGCATATGTGGTCCATCATCTGTTGAAGTAAAGCTAAATTTGTCATGGTTTATGTTTGCTTTTTCATAAATGACTGAGATATCTTTGAACAAAGCTCTAATTGATAAAGGGCGATAATCAGGTCTCTTATCATTAGTAGAAACCTCTCCAACATAAAGTGTTCCCTTTGAAAGATCCTCTCCAAAACACTGGACTCCTCTACGCTGAAGAGAAACTTCAAAACTTAATACTCCAGTGAAAAGTAAACACAATAGAAGAGCCATTTTACAATTTATTTTGTTGTAACAATAAATTTCACCGAGTTTAATCTTGTATATTATTTAAAAATCGAATTTTTCGCACTAAAACATTTAATAATGGCAAACTACCCTTCTCCTATAAAAACAATTAACAATTTACCAAGCTCTCCTTCTTATGATGAAACAATTCACTCGACTTTCAATTTGACTTCAACAATTTATGAAAATTATGATAAGCTACCTGTTATTAATCCAAGCCCAAAAAGCACCAAAAATGGTCCAAGGATACTTCGCCAAAGCTTAGAAATCGCCCCAAAGCATCAAATTCCTAATCTTGATTTCATAAAAAAACAAAACAAACTCAAATTAAATGCAAGCCATCATATGATAAGAGCTATGGTATCTGTTGAAGATGAAAAAGAAGCGATAAAAGACAAATCAGCATTCTCTAAAAGTTTTAAACGCATGTCAGCAGGTATGAAAATTATTATCGGAATTAAGGCAAAAAAACAAAATTTATTAAGTCAGATTACTGAAAATTTACAGCCAGTTTTTGAAAAATCAAAAGCTGTCAATAATTTCCCAAAAGATTCAGATAGGAAATGGACTGAAAATAACAGAGATGCTTGAATAAAAAAGCATGGACTTGAAGCAATTAATAATGATTCCAAAGACTTTGCAGAATTTTTAAAGCAGCTATTTGAAGCACTTGACCATGAAAATGTTGGATTTATTAATTTGACTGACGTAATTGTTGCACTTCTTGCACTCGGGATCAGTCGTGATATTTCTTATATAGAAAAAGCTCTGATGATAATATTTAAAACAAATAATTTATCAGCTATGAAAGTTGAGAAACAACAATTTTTGGAAATGTTTAAAGGGGATAAAAAGACAGATTTTTTATTAAATGCATTAAATGTATATTGCAAAGAAGTTGTAAGAGATGAAGAGAACAAAGTGTTCTCGCAGAGTGCGTCAAGTTTTGATAGTAGTATGATGAAAGAAGGACCAAAAATATGTAGGATAGATCAATTTGCAGTTTTGCTTAAGCTATGGTGAAAAGAACTAGAGCCTGATCATGACCTTGTACATATAAACAAAGTCTGTGACTTTTTAGTAGACAAAAATTTGGTCTCTAATAAACTTGAAGGAAGAATTTTGATAAATAAATATGTGAATTCGAAACACTTGAGCTATGAAAAATTTGAAAAGCTTTTTTTAAAGCCCTTGTTTAAAGGAGGGCTGATAAACGTTGTATCATCTTTTAATCTTGCAGAAAATAATCTTCCATTAAGACTGAAACTTGGCCAAGAGCAAAGGAAAGTATTGATTAGTGGGACAAAACCAAGTTTAAATTCATCAGTCAAGCATGGAAGGATGATTTTAGATTCTCTTGATAAGTACAAACAAAAAAATATCAATATAGATAAGGATTGCAGTATTAGTTTGGAAGAGGCTGAAGAGATAAATGAAGATAGGCTGCAAAGCTATCTTTATTCTATACGTGATGATGCTAGATTTTTCCTTAATGAAAAAGGAGAATTGATGAGTAATTCGAAAAACACATGAGATATAAGGGAGCAAGTAAAGACAGAAAATGATAATAGTATTTTAAATTCAAGCCAAAAGTACAAAAAATCAACATATATGTCTATATTGGAAAATAAAACTGTTGAAGAGACAAAAAAGCCGGCATCATTAAGCCCTAAAGTAAAGCTATTCAGGGAGAATTATTTATGGAAAAGATACAATAATTTGATAAATAGATTTCCTTCTCATTAACTTTGGTGAAATATAATAAAGCGCAAAATTATACTAATTGATATACTAACTAAGAAATAAGTAAGGTATCTTACTATGCTTTAATTATTCATTCAAAATGTGAATCTATTAGATAATAATATATCACATATAGAGATAATGTTTTAAAGAAATTTAAAAATCAAATTTATTCTTAAGACTAACTCTTACTTAATAAGAGCAATTGCTTTCTGTCTTCTATGCTCTTCTGCCAGCTCTTGCTCAATAACTGCTAACTTCTTGATCATTTCTACAGTGTAAATGCGGGAAATTTCCAAATAGTGAGCTGAAGTTCTCCAGTTGAGGGTATTTCTTGGGAATTTTCTTGAGTATTTAGCATTGAAATAAGCTAAGTGGTCAGGGTTGTTTTTCATGGATGACATCAGATTATAGTCATATATAAATGAGTGACCAAACCAAAACAACAGTATTAGACGATGTCTTGCAAAAAGATAATAAAACTTTCCTGGATGCATATCCATTTCGAATAATCTCTTGTAGAGAGGACCCCATGGACGCTGGGTCATTGTATAAATCATCATGTATAAGGTGTTGAAAACTTTACCCCAGCTTTCAATTATAGGCAGTGGGACGCGGCCAATTCTAAACCATCTCCCGATTTTCCCTTTCATTCCTGCTGCACTTTCCCAGCTTTTGAAGGTTTTTTCTACTGGAGATAAGAGGTACCTATAGACTTCAGAGATGAGCACCATTTCTAATAATGATTAGTGGTTTTAAAAGATTATTTTTCTTAGCTTTATCACAAATGAATTTTCTTCTGCTTAATATTTTATCCTATGATTATTCAGTTTGTTTTACATTTCGCCTCTCAATTGGATCTCCAGTTGCTGGGTCAATTGCAATGAAATCTTCACCCTCGCCGCTGCTTGCTATGCTATTTTCTTCTTCAGATACATGGTTGATTTCATTAGTATCTTGATAAGGCTTTTCTTCTTGTTCTTGTGCGTTTTCATCTTCTTCTGCGCACTTTTCTTTGCAATACCAAATTCCTCTATTGAAAATCCCATTTGTTTTTAAAAATAAGCTGCCACATTTGCAAGCTGTAGACTTAGAAGCTACATGCTTTTCTGAACACTCCTTAGAACAAAATTCTTTCCCATCATTAGAGGTGCCATCTCCTTTAGAAAATATTTTATAGCAATTTCAGCATGACTTTTTTTCATTAAATAGAGGTTTATTTGAACCACTTCCTTCATCAGATTTATCAGGGAGTGCTGCTTGATCAGGCTCCCAAGTTCCACTGTAAAATAGTTTAGATCCTCCTTTTGGAAGCATATCAGCAGTTACAGGGTCAACAAATCTGACTTTTTTAAGTTCTTTAGACTCGTCTCTTTGGTTTGGATCATGCTTTGTCATACTTCCTCCTCTACGGAAATTTTCTAAAGCTTCTCTAAACATAGCGTTGGATTCGGCTTCATTGAAGTCTCCATCAATTAGTCTTCCTTCATTTGAGGAATCTCCAATTCCAGCGTCTCTTGTCTCCCCAAACGAACTTGGATTTATAGGCAAAGGCACGAGCTGAGGCTTTTGAGGAATTTCTGGTATTCGTTCAGATTGGCTTGATGGGCTTTTATTTTCTCTTATTTTTTTAAGTATTTTCAATCGGTGACCAAGAGGGATATTCAAATTATTTAGATGATCTTCAGTCAGTTCAAGTAAAATTTCAAGCTCGTCAATCCCATTTTCAATTAACAAATTATAGTATTTTTCCATTCCACATGAAGCCAAAAAGTCCATAATTGGATCTGCTTCAGAAGGAAGTGTTTCTTCAGACTTAACAGAGGTGGGCTCTCCAATTAATGCACTCGTAGGTATGAATTCTTCAGTTTTCTGAGGTCGTTTTGCACTTTGGTTGCTAGGTGGCTTTGGCTTATAGCTTAGTACCAGATCTGCATAATTCGCATTTGGCTTATTTTGGGTTCCAGATCTTCATCTTGAACCATCTTTTTGTTTCGGAGCTTGCTCTCGTTTTACCTTTTCGTTTTTCATAAAATCTCTCAGCTGAGCAAGTTTTGCTTCCATGAGTTTGGCTTCTTCTTCCAAAACATCACTGCCTGGGCTAACCTTTTTCTTCAGAATTCCAGCTTTTGAGTATTTCATGATATCTGTTATAATTAAAATGGAAACTTTGCAATTCAAAATTCTGAATGTTCATTCAGAGAATAGTAATGAAATTACTTGCACTTTAATTGATAATGAAGCTAATGAAAAAGTTATCTGACCTTATAATGAAGACTCTATTGTTTCTACATCTGCAAAAGAGGCTCAAGAGACAAAGATAGATATTTTATTTGGAGATGATTTTGTAGCAGAATTTGAAATGATTACTATTAAGGATGGCTGAATTGTTACTGAAAAAAATTTACATGGAATTAAAATTGAGCTAGGCTACAAAATATTTTCACAAAGCAAATTTATGCAAGAGGTAGAAAGGCTCAGAAATGATCTGAGGATCAGTGAAACCTCAAGAGTTATGCTGCTTGAAAAACTAAATTTAATTACTGAAGATATGGCTAAGCAAAGTGATGAAACCAATGCAAAGTTTTTAGAATATTTTGGAGCCAATGGTAAATATGAGAAACTGATGCAAAAATATAAAGAATCAATTGAAAAATTTAAAGAAAGAGAGCATTATTTTATAGGAAAGATAAAAGAGGTATCGATACAAAAACATGAAATTGAAACTTGTCTTGAGTTACTCAAGTCAGAAAAAGCTATATTGGAAAGCAAACTAAATAGTTTATCAACAGAAATAGAGACTAATCATTTTATTATTAAGGATGATGAAAAAATCAAAGAATTAGAATTTGCACTTGATAACGCTAAAAGCTTATTAAAATCGCAAATGAAAGTAAATGAAGAAAATCTGGAGCAATTAAGGATATTTCAAAGTCGAAATAGCTTAATATCAAATCAACTTAAAGAGTTTGAAGTCCAAACAAACTGCCCCACTGAAGATGAGAGCAATTATAGGTTTACATTTGGTGCAGATACACAGTCAGGGATGATAGAGGATATTCTTGAATCTCTAATTAAAGAAACTTTGCATGAAAAAAGTCTGGATTTGAATGTCATTCAAGTATCTTCTGGAGTATTTTACATAGGTAAAGTCAGAGCAGAAATAAAGTTAGACCATGGAGAAGTAAAAGCCTATTATAAAAAAGGGTACATTCCTTTAGATGATTTTCTTGATTTACAAATTCAAGTTGACCCAAAACTAAGAAGAAGCCTTAGTTCAGGAGTAAATGAAAGTAAAGCAAAAACTGACTTTATTAATGAATCTCAAACTTATGACCTTAATCAATTTGATAGTTTTGAAAGCCAGAGCTCTTTAGAAACCCCAGAGAAAAAGCCCTCAGGCAAATTTAGAAATAAGCCTGATATTATGTCTTATAAAGCTTCTCTAAGTCTTAAGCTTGCCAAAGCAAAAGGATACTGTCCTGTTTTAAGGAAAAAGAGATAAATCATGCACTTTTCCTCATTTTTTGCAATTAATTAAGGAAATTTTATTAGTTAATGTAAATAATAATGGAAGAAGCACTGTCTCCAGAGCAGATATTAGCATTTAAAAAAGCTTTCAAGCTATTTGACGACAATGGCGATGATTTAATCCCTCTTAGTGAGTTGGGAACAGTCATGAGGGCTCTAGGCCAAAATCCTACTGACGAAGAACTTGATGAATATGGAAAGGAATTTGACCCAGATAATAACGGTCTCATTTATTATGAAGGATTCCAAGCACTTATGATAAGAAGACTCAAAAAAGATGACCGTGAAGAAGAAATGCTTGAAGCCTTTAGAGCATTTGACCGAGAAGGAACAGGAAAAGTGAAATGCGAAGACATCAGAGAATCGTTCTTAGCTCTTTGCAAAGATCTCACTGAGGATGAACTTGAAGAAATGCTTAAAGAGATGGACCCAGAAGGGTTCGGAGAAATTGATTATATTGGTGCTGTCAAGAAAATGATCACTTCTCAAACTGCGCCTCCTAAAAAAGCCAAAAAAGGTAAGAAAAAGAAAAAATAAATGCTAATGTTTACAATTAAAAAGGATAAAGATTTTATTTAAGTACAAGTTATATCTTTTCTATCTGCAGGTGAACCTTCGAGTAGCATTTAGGAGAATTATTTGCTATAGTGAGTTTGTTTCTTGGTGGAACACAAAATATATCTCATTGTGAGAGATTTAGGATTGATTCGTGGATTGTTATTTGTGTGGATAAACTTCCAGACATCATAATAATTCCGACAATTCTTGAATTTGTTATGCCGAGATCAAAAGACTCTCCCGGTTTTAAGCTGACGACCATTAGTCTTATTTTATCGTCTTCTCCAACGTGTGCGATTTTCCCTTTAGCTTCTTCATCTGATACTCAGTTTGATTTGGGATAGAGAACCTTTTCAAGGACTTCTTTTTTGGATCTTGGGTCAAAAACAGGCAATTCACATTGCTCTTGGGTTACTTGATTTCTTAATTTAGGTTTTTTGGGTTGCCGGTTATAAATTTTTGCATCACTTCGTGTTAAATATCCTTCTTCTTTGACATCAACGCCTAGGATTCTGTTAGATTCATCATATACAATTCTTTCATTTCTCCAATGTTGGACAGGCTTTATCCTATTTCTTTTCGGATATCTTCGATGTTCATTTTCTTGTGAAGGAGTTACTAGCTTTCTTTTAAGACCAAATTTTTCGTTAGTATCTGGAGTTGCTTTATTAATCTTTTTAGAAGCTTTTCTAGCAACAGAAGGAGCAGCAGGGACATTTCCTTGTCCAGGATTATAAAAAAATTCTTCATCTTCAGAATCCATCGCCTGCTCATTAGGAATAGTATCAGTTGACATAGGAGAATCAACATTAAAATCTGATTCGTTTATATCTTCTAAAGGAATTTGCTCAATTATGCTGTTTTGCAGTGTGTTCATCCTTGTTTGATGCTCAAGTTCCTCATCTGAAGTATCAAAATTCATTTCATTAAATACAGAAGCCATGCTATCTCTAGCTCTTCTAGGAGGATTAATCTGTGAGCTTTCCTCTTGACTATCAAAAGTCAAATTTTTTATCGTCTCATTAAAAGGCAGTTCTTTAATTTTCGCTCTTTCCACAATTGACCTTTCAAAATCACTCAAATCTGCCCTTCTCTTCTGAAAGTCCTTTTCTTCTGCAGCTTCACTTTCTCTTTTCTGCTTAATATCTAGCAAATTTGATTTTTTATAAATTTCAGCATTTAAGTTTTGCTTAGCCTCAATTGGCCTATTTATTACCATATTCTGCTGTTTGTATTGGTCTTGGCTGCTATCAATTCGATTTGGTATATTTTCAATTTGATTTTTTGGAGGATTTGGTTTAAGGGAAGTTCTTCGACTCGAAGCTCCAGAAAAAACACTTATACTTTCTCTTGTAATTGATGAAGCTGTAGAAGGCCTTGATGTGAAGTTTTCTTGCGAGGAGTCGCTTGCATCCCTCTCAAACGCTCTTATGGGAGATTCTGGATCTTGAGTTGGATCACTGAATAAAAGTTACAAAGCCATGAGATAGCTTTTGGGGTTGCTTATTCGTTTTTCGTTATCGATGCTAAACCCCCAATTTGATACGTCTAATGCTTGTCTTTTTCTTTCCATATTCAATTATGAAAATAAACATCATTTTTAAATTTACATAAACTAAAATTACTTCTTTATAAGCAGCTTTAATATAAATAAAACAGAAGTTCTCTAAATAAGCTAATTGGCAGACCATTAATCAGCTTGTTTACTCGCTTTTTTCTTATATATAAAATCCCCTTAATCATCGTCCATACATAAAATCTTGATTTTACAAATTCAATTGAGGACACATTAGAGCTGAAGCTTAAAGCTGCATGGACATTTTCATTTATTATATCTTCGCTTACAAAAGCAACACCATACTCAATACCATTTATAAGGTAGCTTAAAGTTCCATCAATTTTATCTACAATCACTGCAATGACATCTTCACTTGTAATTCTATCTTTATTCTCTGCATAATGCCTTCCCCAAAAGCTGCTTCCATGTCTCAATGATTGGTATTTCAAATAAAAGCCGAATCCGTTTTGGCTGTTTGTAAATGCTTCATTTATTTGGTTTTCTTGAGGGTTAATTGCGATTCCTACTATTATGTTTGAAGTTTCTCTTTTATTATTAAAATTTTTAAACCTGACTTCGAAATAATTGATGGAGTTGTCGGGAAGGGCTTCATTTGAAAATACTGAGATAAATGTATTGTTAGCTTGATTTTTTTTAATATCAAGTCTTGACGGATTATCTTGAGGCTCAAAACAGGTATATTTATCAAGTAAATTATTTCACGTCAGCTTTGAGAACTCCCAGTGTGATGGATATTTTCACATTTATTAAAATGTCTCAACAGAATTTGCCTAAACTAATCCAAAGCGCATAATTCTCAATGATTAGTCTAAATACCCTCGGATTAAATAGATATCGATAAAATATACTGAGCAAATACTGGCTTTTACAGATGGGCAAGTAATTTTGCGATAAAAATGAGAGTTGAAGGAAATTGCTTAAAAGATAATAATGGCAACTTACGCTTATCTTTTCAAATATATAATTATTGGCGACTCTGGGGTGGGGAAATCTTGCTTAATGCTGCAATTTACAGATCGGAGGTTTAAAAACAATCATGATTTGACTATTGGAGTAGAATTTGGTTCACGAACTATAAAAGTAAATGACGTATCTGTCAAATTGCAAATGTGGGATACTGTAATTGTAATTTAGGCTGGACAAGAAAGCTTTAAAAGCATCACACGGTCTTATTATAGAGGAGCGATTGGAGCACTTCTTTTATTTGATATATGCAATAGGCAAAGTTTTATAAATCTGAATAAGTGACTTGCAGAAACGCAAACAAATGGAAACCCTGATATTGTTATTACACTAGTGGGAAATAAAACTGATTTAGAAGCTCAGAGAGTGGTTTCACAAGAAGAAGCCAAAGCATATGCAGATTTAAATAATATGATTTATATTGAAACCAGTGCCAAAACAGCTTTTAATGTTGACAAAACATTTATTGATTCGGCTGGAGCAATTTTGACAGCTATTGGGGATGGGAGAATTAATTTGTCTGTAGAGCACGCAGGGATTGTTGTAGGGAAAAATTCACATAGAGAGGATTTAATGAGAAAAAGTTTAGCTCAGGGACAAAAGTCGGGATGCAAATGCTAAACGAAATATTGCTTTATAAACCATATTATGTCTATCTCATCTTTTAATATGGTAATTTAATTAAAATTTATAATCAGGAGAGCCATAATATTAATAATTCATCATCAACAACACGTGCTTTTAATTTACTAATTTTTATTTTAAATAATTATGGAATAAAATTTCAATTAAAAATTTCTTGAATTACTTGTCTGCGAGCTGTTTTATTAATTCTTCATTCTTCTTTTTCTCTTGTGCAATCAATTCTCATATACTTCCATCATCACTAGACTCTTTTATTGCAGATTTTCTTTCTCTTACTTGTGATAGCACAGATTTACTTCTTGGCATAGTTTCAACAGACTCGCTTCTATATTTATTTAACTCTTCAGATTTATCAATAACTCTATTCATAGCTTCTTTCAACCCTTCTTTTTCCTCCAATAACTCTTTAACCGTATTATCCAGCTGCAGCTTTAAATTATACTCGTTTTCTTTTTTCTTTTCTTTTAATTCTTCTAATGCACTTTCAGCTTGTCTGCATTTCTGTATCAAAATATTTAATTCATTTTCTTTTTCTTTTCTTAATTTCTCTTCTTCAATTCACTTATTTTTGAAATCTTTCAGCTGTTCTTTTAAGGCTAACAGTTCTATTTCTGTATCTTTTGATTGAACTTTCTATATAATAAATTACGTTTGGCAAGCCAGAAACCTTTTCAAGCTCACTTATTAAGCTTTGGTTTTGAGCTTTATAGCTATCAATTTCTTTTAAAAGCTCTCTTCTTTCGTGCTTTACTATTTCAAGCTCATCTTCAGTAGCCTTTTGAGTCTCTTTCTGAACACTTAGCTCTTTATTGAAATATTCCAAGTCAAGTTCATATTCTTTTAATTGCGCACTCATATCTTCAATGCATTGAAGCAAAGATGATCTGTCTTTAGCCATTGTTTTGTTTTGCTCGGTTAAGGCGCTTATTTCTTTTTCCTGCTTAAAGTTTTGTGTTTCTACCCTAACCAGTTCTACATTATTAGCCTCTCTTACCAATTTGAGCTCCTCAATATGTATAAGAGCGCTTTCTAATTCATTTTCTTTTTCAATGAGCATTTGCTTCATTTCTTCTTCACTTTTTTGGATAAAAGACACCAAATTTGCAGAGCTGTCTTCTTCTTTTGCACTTGTGTAGCTTAAAGCTCTTTGTAGAACTGATAGTTGGTTTTCCAAATCTTTATTTGCTTGGCGTAGTTTCAATATAACTGTATCTTTTTCATTATTTTTTGACAAAACTTCTTCAAGTTGAGTTCTCAGCTGAAGATTTATATCTGAAAGAAACTGCCCTTTGGTTCCTGATATAAACCTTTGCTCTAATTTTCTGATATATTCTTTGCTTTCATTTAATTCTTTATTTAGCTTTTGTTTTTCTGAATTTAGTAGCTGGACTGTACCTTTAACAATTGATAACTCGTTTTCTTGTTTTAGCATGTTTTTCTGGGATTTGGCAAGCTCTGCTTTTAAATTGTCAATCCTAGAAATATTTTTGTTGAATTCTTTTTCGAGAATGTCATATTGAATTTTTAAATCACGGTATTCTTTGCTGGATGAGCTAGATCTTGGGGTTGGGGTTTGAGGAGGATGTGCTGTGTGTGTTTCTAAGGAACCTTCTCTTGGTCGAGGAGTTAAACTCATATTTAAATTTACTTTATTTACTAAATGTATAGAAATTGAATGCTACTCCCTATTATGGAAAGTCTTATAAATCAGTAAAAAATAAATTAATGTCCATCAAAGGCTAGTTTTTCTTGCAATATCTGTCAAGTATGTTACTTCTAGCTTTCAAGTGCTTCCAGACAAGCAAATTATTGTATCTGGTAATTGGAAAGAACTGAGCATAATAATCCACATTGCTTTTCAGCGGGAAAATTCTATTATAATTCCCAATCCTATCCCATTCTTCTTCGCAGTCAATCAGCACATTTAAATCTTCTTGATTTATGTCATAGTCTTCAAGATTTACACAGCTAAGCAATCCAGATAAATTTCTATGGGCAATTTTTGCAGGTTTTTCAAACCCAAGAAGTCTATTTGTTTTCATTTCTTCCCTTTCTTTTTCCAATTGCTCTCTATCAAATGGTACAACTCCAACCATAGTGAAAATATCGCACATAAGTGAGGTCTTAATTCTTTTATCAAGAGGAGAGGTAGAACTTAAAGACGGAAGGACATTGACTTCAATTAACCAAGGTCTTAAATTTTGATCTAGCATAATATCAAACCCAAAGGTCTCAAAACAAATATTTTTTGCTTTTGTTGCCTGGCCCATACTATTTACAATATCAGGCTCTACGGAAATAAGAGCCTTTATGACTACGTCATGAATTTTTGCGAAAACTGCTTCAAAGTCTATTCCTTGCTCATTGAAATATCTTCTCAATGCAGTTAAAGACCATTTGCTGCCTTCTGCATCTTGGCAAGCCTCAGTAGGGTTAACAAATTTATCTGATCTTTTATTTACACTGAAATTTGTTAGGTGAACGTATCTCTTTTTTAATGTTTTCTTGTTAGTAGAATACTGTTCTGTTGCAAATCTCACAAGTCCTTCTTTATATATATAAACTCTCAGAGGATCAAAGCTTGTAACACTGATATAAATCCTTAAATCATACTTGTAGCCATTTATAGTGTGAGGATTAGCAATGTATCTTGAGATTATATATCCTCTCCTTTTATGTATTTTGGTTTTATTAGAAATCACTTTGATACCTCTTCCACATGATCACGCTGCAGGTTTTAGAATCCATAAAAGATGCGAATTCTCTTCTCTGTCCATTTCAAATCTTGAAAAATCTTCTGGCAGAATGTATGTTTGTGGGCAGATTTCATAAGGTTTTCCAAATTTTCTCCTTTGCTTTAGGACATTTCTTCATAAATTGTCTTTTCTTCCGATTTGTCAGATTCCTGGGAAATGGTTGATTTTTTGGTAAGGATTGAATTTCTTCAAAGATTCTGGCTTTGGGACCCGTGAAATAGATACATTGAAATTTGTTGAAGAACTCGTCATTTTGAAGCCAGCATGCTTAAAAGCCGTCATAAAGCAAGCAAGCTTATGAGCACCTTCTCCAACTCTAAAGGTAAGCGATTTTGCTTGAACTTCGTCATCTGGCATAATATAAGTCCTCTCATCAACTCTTGAGTGTGCTTGGCAGCATCCTGGATAGTCAAAAACTACAGTTGCTGGCCTCCCACTATAAATTGGTATTCTTAGCAGTACCGTTCTTGCTCTGCTTGTAATTTCCTGTATAATTGCCTTCGTATCTACTTCATTTCTACATTGAAAAACTTTTAATTTCGGTATCGGGCTATCAGGTGAAAACTCTTGTGTAAGCGATTCGGTTTTATCTTCCTCTTCAAACTCGCTACAAGCCTCCGAAAGCTCGTCTTCTCCAATGACATCATCGTCACTTTTAAACTCCTCCTCAAATTCTTCATTTTGGCTTATATTATCTGTGTTTTGCAGTTGAATTATTTCTTTATTAGTGCATAGACATTTCAATTTTTTGCATGACTGACACATCCTTTCTTTAAATGGAGTGGGCGATTTTGAAGTGACCCTTCTTTTATATAGCAAGCTTTTTTGATCTGCATTTTCTGCTCCTCTTTCAGATACAATACGGGAATTAAGTGGCTGCTGAGTTTTGTGCCGAATTGATGCTTGGGCTGGCAAATTTCGTGATATGGCACGGGATTGATCTGGAACTGCAAAACCTGATGACGAAGAGATGGTATAGGGTCTTTCTTTAGCTTCAGTTTTAGTGTTTATTGAGAAGGATGCCAGTACACGGCTCTGGCGCTGGGTTTTAGGCAGATTTTGGATTGCTGTTCTTGGTGGGATTTTTTGAGAAAACGGTGCAAATAAATAAGCAATTTGTTGTCTGTTTGAAGCCATTTCAGTTAATATTACTTAAGTTTCACTTATTATTTACAAAATAATTGGGTTGCGTTTTCAATTAAAGAGTTAATTAGCACAATCAGGACATACCTCTAAGCTACCTGTGTCATTATAAATTGTAGTATTGCAGACATAACAGCAACTTTTCTCGCATTTCTCACAAATACGTCGGCAATATTCGCAAATATCTTTGGAGCAGCCTTTACAAATATCAATAGCGATAGGATAATGATCTGGCTCTGTGCGATGACCATTGAAGTTTAGCTCAATTTTGTGTGTGCATAAGCTGCAATATTTTAGGACGGTTGGCGATATTTCATTGGCTCTTTGGCTTGTGATCATTTGTTGGAGAGTTCTTTCGTATGGAGAATTTGATTGAGTTGGGCGGTGAGCGATTGGCTCTTCTGTGTATGGATTTTTTCTTCGTAAAGCGGGAACTCTCATTTATGAGATTAAATAAAATAATTCCAAATGATAAATCATCAAATTTAGTGAGAATAAATTTTAAAAATATGAACTTGAATTTTTTGCATTTCCTGATTAAAATAATTTATATTTTCTAGTTCAAGGCAAATAAAGACACCTTATTTTTTCCGAAAGTTCAATTGTTATTAAAGATAATTTATAATATGAAATTTCAATCAAAGTATGAAGCATTGAAACCCAAATATGATGAATTGTATGATGATGCAAAAAAGAAAGCAGCTGAGTTATCAAAAATAAAAAAAGAAGAAAATGCTCTAAAGGTGAGCATTGCATTGAAGAAACTTCAGCTTAAAAGAGAATTCAGGAATTCAGAGAGGAAAATAAAAGGCTGGGTTATGGAGAGTTGGGAAAAAGAACTTGAAAAGGGATGGAAATGCTTTACTGTTCCTGAAGAGCCTGAGAAAAAGCGCGAGCCAAGTCCTAAAATTGTCCCAGAAAAAGAAGAAAGAGATGAGGATGAAGATAGTGACATAGAAAGAGAAATACAAATTATGATGAAAAACAGCTCTCGAAGCAGAAGGATGAAGCAAAACATGGCTTGGGTCCCTTAATTAGTAATATTGAGCTTTCTTTTGAGAATAATTTATAACAAATTTTATTTAGATTAAACATTTTTATAAGCAAAAGAGATTACATGAGTCTATTTCGGATATTAAAACCATTCAAAGGATAAGCTAAAAATCTTATAAGCTTGTCATGATTAATGAAAGAAAATTATTAATTTTTAATAATCTAATTTTTTCTTAAAGAAAGGCTTTATCTTTTTTATTTCAAAGTTAGTCTGCAATTATTTTTCGAACAGTATTAATAACTATTGTGTAAAGTTAGCTTATCTGAGAGTTTGTCAATATATTTGCAAATGCTTTTAGTGAACTAGCATAGCTTTTTATGCAATTTTTAGTGCATTCCACATCTTTTCCACAGTTTTCACTACAATCAGAGAGTTGATTCTAAATATTTGTTACAAATGCTGTTTTATATGTTTCCTGAATTTTACTTCTTAATGGATTCGATTGTTTTCTACAAGTTTCTGCGCATGAATCTGATTCTTCAATATTTGCCTTTGGATTTTGATAGCAAGCCATTTCACACATATAGCTATCAACCTGAATAAACTTTACAAAAGCAGAAGAAGCAAGTTTTGAGATTTCTTTATAAAATCCTGCGTTTATTTGAGTAATTTTTTGATATAAAATTTTAGGATCACTCGCCATAATGTATTTAAAATCTAAAGAATAGGTGAGTGATAAAATATGTTTATTTAGAATTCAATTATGGATTATAAATATTCTTGTAAAATCAAGGCTAATTATTCAAAATAATAAAAATTGATTTTATTAAGTATATTTGCAAATTCTTATAAGAATCTTGATTAAATCTAAGCCTTTTAAATTTATTAATTGTTTCTACATGCTTTCAGCCATAGATAATTGATGATACCTAATATTTGATTACTAAAAAAAAATGTATGAAAATAAATAAATCTCTAAATCGATATGATTAAAGGAAAATCTCAGCAAACCCTGATGCCAGCTTATAACTTGGTTAACGGAATAAAAAAGAGAGAATTAAAAGCAGAATTATTTGGTAATAAAAAAATAAAACTTTACTGTAACAGCACCCAAATAAAAGACAAAAGCCCTATTAAGCAAAATCTCAAGGTTGAACAAAGTCCGTGCCACAAGGAGCAATTAGAGCTGAATAAAGGACGATGTTTAGAATCATTGTCAAATCTGAGAATGAGAAAAAGATCTTTGAGTTCTACTTCATTTTTTATACTTAACATACCTCAAAAGACATCAAAAAGAGATAATATTAAAAGCATTTTAGATTTCCCAAATGTGAATACAATGAAAAATGATTTAATGAAAGAAAATATATCTATGATTGCACGAAAGGTTACCAGGACAAATAGCAATGCAGTGACCTTTGCGAAGTCAAAAATTCTATCAAGTTTGAAGCAAAAAGTTCTCAATCCAGGGCCTGCTAAACCATTTTTTTCTCGCCAAGGCTCAATTCACTCACATATAACAGAAGATGAGGAGAGCTTTAGGCCAAAAGCAAAATATTGCCATATAGTAATAGAATAAAGTCCTTAGTAAGTGTGAAATTTCATTTTTATTATGCTATTTTTATCCGCATATTTTTTAATCTAAAAAAAATGAAAACATATAAAGTTTAACAAATGAAAAGATTGAGAGATTTTTTATTTATATATGCTAAATAAATTCTTGTAGGGAATCCAAATTTGTGATAAATTATATAAGAATATATGAAGTGATTTTTGATTTTAATCTGGACTTTTTTCGTTGACTTTCTGAAATTTTATAAGCTTAATAAAAATAGCTTTGTTAAATTTTAAATTCATGCATTTTAATTTCTTCCTAAAAGATTTAAATTGATTGAAAACCTGTTAAAACGAGTCCACTTCTTATGATAAGACGTTAATCTTAATGAATGACTTTCTTACATGAATGCAACCCATAAAACAGAGCTCATTTTAATTTGGAGAAGAACTGTAGGAATTAGCTGCTAAATATTTATAAAAAACTAATTTTTTATAAGAGTTATTTAAATTTCGTCTTGTCTATTTCTAGTAATCTCAAACACTCTGATTGAGCCATCTCCACTTGCCACTGCGAGCTTATTCGAAGTGTGAGCAAAATCAATTGAGTACACCGCATTTGTCAAATTTGATAGCATTCCAAAAGGCCTCAGAGTTTCAGTATCGTAGAAATATGCTTCATCACTTCCTGATCCTCCTGCTGCAAACATGGCTCCCATATCTGACTTGCTAAACTGAGCAGTATAAAGCAAGCACGGCCTATTATTTGAAACTACAGTCTGAGTAAATATATTGTGCCCATCATTCAAATCCCACAGCTGTAACTGATCTTTTATATGATAGCTTCCAGTCAATAGTCTATTTCCACAAATATCCAGAGCATCCCCACATATATGAGGCCCAAAAATAGCTCTTACAGCTCTGTGTGCTCTCACATCCCAAATGATGATATTATTATCCCACCCAGCGCTGATAATTGTATTTTCATCTCTCCACTTAACAGCAAAAATCCTATTCCCATGCCCAATCACATCTCCCCACCCAGGTGCCATTTCAGCAATGACGCTTTTGGTAGATTCATCATAAACCCTAACATACATATCTTTGCAACCAACTGCAAAATATTTCCCTTCCACGTCATAATCAACACATAAAACTTGGTTTTCTTGCTCAAACCTGATTGTATGCAAAATTTTCCCTGAAGTTGCGTGTCAATGAAATATTCCGCCATCAGCTGTGGTTGCTACAAGCACGTTCTTTGTTTTTGCAAGCGAAGTAGGAGGTCTCCACTGAAGAGCTGTGACTGGCATTGCGTCTGCTGCAAGTCTGCAGTTCAATGTCCTAATGAAATTGCCACTTGTGCTGGCATATATTTTGACTGTGCCATCAGCACAAGCTGTTGCGAGATGAGAGTCGTCTGGGTTTCATTTGACTACTAGGATGTCTCCACTATCAACGATAGTGTGGAGATGATTGATTACTCGTTCCTCTTCCATAACTAACTTATCAATATAACTATTTATTAATGCCTTTGCTGTCCAAGGGCTTCTCTTTCCATCCTTTCTCTTCCTCTTTCTCTGAACTGCTGTATCAGTTCTGCCAGCGGTGCAAGCTCTTTTTGATCGACTAACTTAAAGCGATCAATAAAGAAAATGAAATGCTTAAAACAGGTGTTTAAATGGTACTCCATTCCTAAAGTCATAATATGCTGGAAATGGGTATGGTATATATGAGCATAAACTCTGAATAGTCGTTTGAAAATCACTTTAATTGTAGATGAGAAGTTCTTTGGGAAAGGAACTCCAAGCTGGGTAGGGAATAAATGCTCATTGTTAAGCTGACTTTCAACCCAAGTCATCAAGAAATCAATATACTCACTTGCAGAAACTTTCAAAGGAGTCTTCACGTTTTGTCCATCTGCCCACAAGTACTCGTACTTAGGCCCAGCTGACATAACAGGACACGATTCAGGAGTGCAGAACTCAGTCAAGGCTCCATAGATCAGGTTAATTTCATTATAGAATTCTATAGTATTGACAGCAAACCATTCGTTTAAATCTTCTCCTACAGGAACTTCAACTGCTAAATCCAAATTCCCTGACCCTAGTGTCATTTTGGCTATTTGTTTGAGGCCATACCCACGCTGGCCTTTTTCAATGCGTTTCTTTGGGCGGAAGCTCTTGTTTTTGTCGACTTGCATTTTTAAAATTATATGAATATGGATTTAAGAATCTTAAATTATGCTTTAGTGCGCTTCTGTCTGCGTGCTTCTTGCTGTTCTTTGAGATTCTTTTCACGAATGGCGTTGGCTTTGGCTTTGAAGATGGAATCCATGAGCACTCTCTTGTTCTTGTACATGTTTCCTTTGGCACCAACGTAGAAATCGTGGTATAAGGTCTTGTCAATTTTTGTGCTGGCTCTATACTTGCGGAGGAGTCTTCTGAGAACTCTTTGACGACGCATCCACATGATTTTTTCAGGCATTCTGGCCTCAGCGGTACCTTTTCTCTTTCCAAGTCCTGTGTGTCTGCCTTTTTTAACTGACTCTTTGAAGAGATTGGCACGGACTCTGGAGTGGATGGCTTGAGGAGTCTTTACAATAAATCCGTCTTTTACGAGCTTGCGGATATTTTGACGGGAATTTGCCAATGAAATTTCTTGAATTTCGTTAGGATCCATCCAAACACGGCGCTTTCCGCACTTAAGGACGCTTGCTGCCAAGCGCTTCTGAAGTCTTAGTGTCACCATTTTAATGGTATTTTATAAGAAGGTTATCAATTTGTTTAAATATATAAATTTGCTTGATTAATCTAAATCCCATGATTTTACCTTTTTAGTCTCCAAAAATACCCAAATTTTGTCATATTTTGCTTTCCTGTAGCTTATAGCTGTTAAATAAGTACAGTAGTATAATTTCTAAAACTAATAGCCTAAATGAGTATTAAATAAGACAAAATATTAAAAAGCAATAAAAATTAGCTCGACATTTTGTTAAAGATATATGGGCCAAGTCAGTTGCTCAGATTGCAATTGCAACAAAAAAGAGAGCGAAGCTAACCAAGAAATAAAACTCACAGACACTTTAAAAAGCGACAAAGATATCGTCAACATCAGTGCAACTGACATCTCAAAACATCTTGGAGTTGAAATTTTAGAATCTAGTATCTCTCACTCATCTCCAAATCATACAAAATTCAATGCAGCTGTTCCAAAAGTAATAAAAATTCAATCTTTATGGAGAGGATACCAAACAAGGAAAATGTATTCCTTTATTTATAAGCCAAAGAGCAAATTTTTCTCAACTGAAAAGAAAGTATCAACAAATAACGTAAAGCCGCCATTCACTTTTAAAAGTGGCTCTGTCTATAATGGAGAGTGGAATGGAAATGACAGAGAAGGAATTGGAACTCAGACTTGGCCTGATGGGACTAAATATGAAGGAAATTGGAAAATGAATAAAGCAAATGGCCATGGGAAGTTTTGACATATTGATGGAGACATTTTTGAAGGAAATTGACTTGATGATAAAGCACATGGAAAAGGAGTTTATTGCCACAAAAATGGAGCAATGTATATTGGAGATTGAAAAAATGATTTGCAAGATGGTTTTGGGATTGAATCGTGAGCAGATGGAAGCAGATATGAAGGGTTTCATAGAGGGGGAAAGAAAAGCGGGTTTGGGACTTATATTTGAGGTGATGGAAGTAAATATACAGGCCAATGACTTAATAATTATATGAGCGGAAGCGGGGTTTATACCTGGCTTGACGGAAGAAGATACGAAGGCGAATGATTAAAAAACAACATGCATGGATTTGGCGTTTATACCTGAATTGATGGCCGAAAATACGAAGGAGAATACCGCTTCGACAAAAAGCATGGAGCAGGAACTTACACATGGGCAGATAATAAGCAATACAAAGGGTCATGGAAAAACGGCAAGCAAGACGGCCAAGGGGTGTATATTTACTCTGATGGCAAAGTAAAATCTGTTGTGTTTCGAGAAGGAAAGAAAATTTAATAATTATAATAATAAAATGTCTCACATATATGACAAAATTATTGATTTTTTCAATAGCGAATTTCAGAGACAAAGAGCAGCCCATGCATCTTATGAGAAAATCATGGAAAATCATTTATTGATCTCTCGATCACCTGAACTAAATAGCTTGAAAAGATCTGAACCTTACATGATTTTGGGAGGGATAGCAGTGTCGTTTTTGATAGGTTTTTCTTTATCAAAGAGATGGTTCCTTCGATTGCTTATCACAGGAGCAGGAATGGGCGCAATTAAAGGATTAGTTCATCCTTATTACACAGCAAATATTTTAGAATCTCTTGCAGAAAAACCAAATGATGTAGGGCAAACAATTCGAGCTATTTATTTGTTTAAATATCCTGAGTATGAAAAAAATAAGCACTTTGAAGATTTATCTAAAAGTTATAGGAAATTCATATTTAGAAAAGCAAAAGAGATTGAGAAAGAAAATGAAGAAAATTATGAAGATGAAGAGGAAAAAGAATAATCATAAAATCAATAAACTTCCTAATAATTCCTATTATTTTTCTATGCACTTTATTATTTTTCAGTTTCAATCTATTTATAATTGTTTTTCCATAAGGATTCTTATAATTTCATTTTTTATTCATTTTCTAATAATTTAAGCTCGAAAATCCTGATCTCGTATTTAACTAATTAAATATATTATGGAAAGACTCATAGAGGTCCTATACAGTTGTGTTATTAATCCTCAGCACTTATCTCAAGGCTCAACAATACTAAAAGAGTGAGAATTCCAAGCTGGATACTCCCCTGCACTTTCCAAAATTTTGCAAGGATCTGTACAACTTCCTTCTCAAATCCCAGAAACCATGAAATTCTTTATTAGGCAATTTTCAGGGATTCTCTTGAAGAATTTCATATCGGACTATTGAAATGAGTCTTCCCACATATCATCGAATGATATGAGAGAAACCAGACAGCTTTTAATGCAGTGCATTAAAATTGATGAGCCTAAATTGAAATCTTTAGCTGTAATTGAGATATAGGTTTTGGCGCTTTCAGGAATAGTCCTAAGGGATTTCCCAGATCAGTGGCCAATGTGTTTTGAAAGCATACTGAATTTGGGTGCAGACCGTGATCTTGTAACTATTGATTCAATTCTGCTGGCCTTGTCAATAATTTTTGATGAATGCGATGACAGACTATCTAGAGCCACACATCTGTTGTTCCCAGCAGTATATGAATTTTATGGGCAAGCTGCAGCAGCTAATAATGTAAGAGTAAAAGAAAGATGCTTAGACGTGGCGGCGAAATGCCTAGAAAGCCTGTCATGGGCCGATGGAGTTGACCAAGAGCTTGTAAGTTCCTCATTAGATTCATCATGGTCAAATTGGTTCTATCTTTTAATTGAAATTATAGGGACTGATGAATCCTCTATTGAAATGAAAAGACTCAGCCTAAAGATGCTGACAAGCTTTTATAGAGACTTTACTACCTATTCTTTAAGCTGGTATTACATTATTATTCAGCCTGCATGGACATTATTGCATGCACTTGTGCCCTTGTACCAAGAAAGTGTAGTTTACTCCAAGGAAGTTGTGGCAAATGATATGATTGAAAATGAGCTTGGAGGAGTTGAAGGGCTTACAGTCCAGCTGCTAGAGCTAATAACTTCAATAATTATCCGCCCAGTGATTGGCCCTCAAGTTGTGGGCGAGCTTAAAGCCTTGATTAACACATTAGTTTGGTACCTTCCTCTTACAGTTGAGCAAGAAGAGCTGTGGAGCAACGACCCAAACCAGTTCATATCTGAAGAAGATATCGAAGAATATTTGAAGTCATCAAGAATATCCTGCTTAAAACTTATTTCTGAGCTTATAGATTTATTTGGAGATACTTCTGTTGAGTGCATTGTCAGTGTGGTAGAGTCCATGCTGGCCAATATATCACAACAATCTTCAGCTCCTTTGCTATATTCATCTAACCAAGATATCCAAGCTATTAATGATAGAATCAATCAAAATCTATTAACCATTGTAAGAAAATTCCCAACGCAGCATATGTGGAAGACTAAAGAAGCAGCAGTTTTATTGCTAGGAAGCATAAATACTGACATTATTGGCTATAACTCAAGAGTCAAAAAATCAGGAAAAGAGCCACTGGATATTGCAAATTTCTTTGGGTCAGTGATTTTATCTGATTTAACAGGAAGCAGCAATGAGAATGGAAGTGAATTTTTAAAAGGCAGAGCTCTTTGGTGTACTGCAAAAATTTCTGAAATAATGGATTCAAGCCATCCTGACTGTGTAAGAATTTTCAAAATCTGCTGTAATGCATTAAACCACAAAGAACCAGTTGCAGTAAGACTTTCAGCTTGCTATGCTATTTTGAAACTATCACGAAAAGTAGTAACCAATGTATCAGAAATTAATGAAGTCTTACCAAATTTATTGATGAATTTGGTTGCTCTTATTCAAGCCACTTCTTCAGACACCCTTCATCTGGTCCTTGATACTTTACAAGAGGTTCTAGCTTTGAACCCAGAACTGAGTAGTGTGGTTCCTACTTATGCTTCTAATATATTTTTGAAATTATTTTCAAAATACTATGGAGAAGGCAGCATAATGTCAAAAATTGTTGCTATTATAAGAATATGGTGTGATTTAAATAAATGTATGGGATCACTGCTAGACACTTTTTTACCATTTATCATGAACTTGTTTGCTACTTATCCAGCTGTTAGTAAAGAAAAGCCAAACTCAGCAAGCTCAACTAGCACTATAGGCTCTCAAGTGGAATCGTTGCTAATACTTCCAAGCTCATTAGAGCTTACGACGCTATTTTTAAAGAAATCAAGTGCTGAGAGCAATGAAAGAGAAAGACTTATGGATATTGTGGAACCTCTGCTTGATTTGCTTGGGAGAACAGAAGATATCTCACTACTGTTGCAAGGGACAAGCTGCTTAAGGGCTTTTTGTGGATATACAGCTAATGAAGTAGTAAAACGAGGATTAGAAGAAAAGGTTGTAGAAACAGTAGCAAGCTTACTAAATCCTGCTAAAAATGAAGCTGGAGCTTTAGGCCTAGGATATTTAGTAATTCAAGTATTTTGCAAAATTTCACCAAAAATAGACGAAGATTTACTTATAGGCTGTTTAAATAAGCTCCACAGATGTAAAATGCCATCAATTGTGCAAGGACTTGTCCTTGTATTTGCTCGTTTAATTCACTCCCACAGTGCAGAAATCCTCGGTTTCCTTTCCAATCTCACAATAGAACGAAGAGTAGCCCTCAAGGTTTTGCTTGACAAATGGCTGATCCACCAGCCTTTAATTCGAGGCCGCTATACAAAAAACGCAACCATCGCTGCTTTAGCAAGAATTTACACATTAAAGGACCAAGGAGTCGAAAGTTTGCTCGTAGTTGGGTACAATCCATCTCATTCTAACACTTGCTCAGAGGTTTTAGCTCCTTTCAAAATCCTATGCACACTTATCCGATGTTTAGATAATGAAGCATTTATGCCTAAAAGAAAGCAACAAGAAGAAATAGGATTAAATGAAGAATTTCAGACTGTTGTGGAAGGGTCAGGAATTGGGTTTATAGGAGACTATGAAGAAGGGGAAAGAATGGACACCATCGAAGATGATAAAGACAGCGTCCAAGAAGACCACGGAGAGCACGAAGACCCAATGGAATCATTGAAAAATGACTTGCTAAAAGAAATCAAAGAAGACTATGATATAAGAGATTTCCAGATCCCGGTCAGCAAAGATAAAGGCCTTGGAGACTATGAAACTGGCTCTGAATGTTTGATGTCAGATATGCTTGATTTTGACTATGAAGACAACGACGACGTCAGTGACGATATCAATGAAGATGATATGTACTCGCTTGGAGACTGGTATGGCGGCATCACATTGCAGAACTTTTTGCTAGATTTCTTCAATAACTTGATAACGAATGACAAAGAGTATCTTTTGGCATGCATGAAACATCTTACGCCAGAAGACATCGCCCTTTTCAAGAAGCACTTTACTTTTTAGACGCTAAAGCTTTATATCTAATTATGATTTACAAATTTAAATATAAGCAGAAAGCTAAAAATCTAAAATAATTAGAAAGATAAAGCATAGCCATATTTAAATGTTGACTGCACATTGTAAGGTATTTAGAACTCCCCTAAGAAGATGCTTCACTGGAGGAAGTGATCCTTGGTATAACAATACTCATTCCAGCCAACTTCGTGTTATGCATACCAACCAATGGCCAATCCCTTACTACAAAAGGTCAGGAGTCGTCCCAAGAACTCTTTATCCAGAAAATGATTACAATGTTACTATTCAAGGCAACACCCATACCAGCCCTGACGATTCGAACGTCTTTTATACTCAAAGATTCTTGAAGCAGAGCATGTGGGGAAGAGAAGTACTGGAAGCTGTGAACAAAATGGGATTGAAAGGCAGTCTCAACACTCGCATTGAGTCTCCTATAAACTCAGCCAAGATTTACATGAATGACTTGCTTAAGCACATTGACTACACCAAGAAGGAAAATGAAAGGATCTTAAAAAAGCACAAGTTCAGCGATGCTTTCAGTTAAACTTAACTAAGAACTCATCGTAATGAATTTAGATGATTTAACATTAAATTCTGTGATATATATTTCTAAAGGCTGAAAAATTATATTAAAGATTATGATTTAATCATTGATTAATATATTATTCAAGCATAGATAGTTAATCTATTGCTTCAACATTTCCAAACATCACAGGAATTCTCCAAAATGCAGAATCATAATAGCTAGACTCTTCATTTAGAGCTTTTATGGGTTGAGCAGCAACAGCATTATCTTCTGGGTTTGCTTTATCTTCAAAGTTCTCAGATTCAGGCTCGGCTTCTAGCACTTTTGCTTCAATTTTATCATTTATCTGTTCATCGGGATTAGGCTCTTCATCACTTGTGCTGTCATTATATGTGCTGTTATTCTCGCCCAATTCTCTTGCCTCTATTTCATTCTGCTTTACAACTTTTAATTTTATAAAATTTTTCCAGTCTTCAAGATCTCTACTGTTTATTTGACATTGGTCAAAAATTTCATATCTGACTAATAAATTTGCAAGCTTATATATATGACCCATTTTACCCTTCCTTATATCTGCATTTAATTTAGCCAATGGCTGGTATCCATGCCTAATTAAAACTTTTGGAAGCCCAGCTTGCAAAATTAAGGCTTCTTTAAGCTTGAGTGAATCGCTTAGAAGGATAATTTTAACAAAATTTAGGTAAGTGCAATGAAATATGCTATTTCAGTCATTATAATCGAATAATTTTGTTAACGCTTCAGCTGCTCCTGATTCAGCTATTATATCGCATAATGTATTGTTTTCAAAACTTATTAAGAGATTAAGGGTCTCCGTTAATAAAATTCTTCCCTCTCCAATAGGCTGTGAATAGAGACCTGCTTGATTTTTGATATTTTCATTTTTATTATTTCTCAAAATATCAACAATTATATCAAGGTTTTCTGCATATGTTTCTAAAATGCTAACTCCAGACTCACTTATTAAAGTTTCCCCTACCGTTTGAAGCTCTTTATTTTTCATTATCAAAAATTTCAGCACCTTTGCGGAAGGTTTAAAATTTGTACAGGATTTAAGGTTGTCAAAAAGAAGCTCTAACACCTCAGGACTGCTTAAAAATTTTAGAAGTAGGAGGTGATTTCTAACATTAATTGATTCGGTACTAATGATTCTTGTTATAATCAACTCAGCGTTAGCAGGGATTATTGGGTATTCCTCAAATCCTAGTTTTGTAACTAGGTGCTCAAGAATTTCGAGACGTTGCTCTAAATAGTCTTCTCCTGTATTTGAACCTAATAAACATTTAAAAATGACATCGCTTGCACTTCGAGACTGAAGCTGGTTTAGCATAAATTTTTCTAAAATAATACTCCCAGCTTTAATTTCTTTTATCACGTTAATGTGAATAGGTACTTCGTCCGGCTCTTGCTCACGCTTTGTGAGTTCGTTGAAACCCTCATATGCTTGTGAAAGTTTATTAAATCTTATAGCTGTAGCTAAGCGCATATTTAAAATCTAACTGAATTCCATTTTTAGAAAAATTTGCATAAAAAGCGTTTTATCCGGAATAATTTTAGGTAATTTTAATTAATTTGTAGTTTGAGAGAAAAAATAACAAATGGTGGAGATTATTTAATCCTAAAAGCTTTGATCAGAAAAGCAATTAAATGGATTGCAATGCGGAAGAATTTTACAATAGTAGAGTCTAATATAAAAGTTGAGAATACCGAGATTGGGTTTAATTTTTTTTCAAAGTGCAATCGTTTAAAATTACTTTACATCTATGCATATAATCTTAAATTCTCTTTATGTGTAAAATTTATATTCCTTCACTAATTATACTAAGCAATTATATCGAAACAATGTAATCACACTTTTGATGAATTTCCTAAATTTGTTTGCTCACTTGCCATAAAAATATTTTAAGAAATGGTAAATTAACTCCTATACTGATAATAATCACAAAAATTAAAAATAAAAATTGTGCCAAATTCAAAGCAATTAAATCTTAAATATTAGCATTTACATGAAATCAAAATATCTTTTTCTTAATATGCCTATGATCGAACAGAAATTATTGAAAAATACCATAATTAACATCGGAGAAATTCCAGAATTTTTTTATCTTTCAGCACACAATTTAGCGTAAAATATCAAATTTTTAATTCACTTATAAATTATAAGCATGAACTCAGTTAACACTCTATAAGCTCATTTCGGAAGCTGAACTAAAATCCTTAATCTGCTTCTTCAGATCAGGTAGGGTTATTAAAAATGCCAGCTCGTGCTCTTTCCGATGGAAAGACGAACTTGTAGATACCGGCGTGCATGGATATGAGCTTTTCATAGAATGAAAATCATTGCATGTGTTAAAGGAGCTCTTGTAGTCATGATAGTCTTGAATAGAATCAAGACTTATATCACTGAATTCTTCAACTATCTCTTGATGTAGGTTTTGGTTTTCAGCAATTCGAGAGCCATAAGCTTTTACCTCAATTTCCCATATTTCGTTATGAGATTCGCAGCAGCCCATTTTATAAAATATAATGACTGTTTCAAAATTAATTTTAAATAGTCAAATATGAATTTTAGCATATTAAGCACAAGCGCTATAATCACCTAAATTCGTCCAAATTTATAATTATTTAATTTGGCTAATATAACGTATTTGTGAGAATTATTGCTATTAAGTTTTACTAAAACGGCCATAAATGAATTTAATGGGTACACTTCTATAGTTAAATTAATTATTAACATGAATCGATTATTTTTATAAAAATTATTTAGAGAATAAAGATAAGCAATTTTTATAATTTTATATGACGTTCTTAATTAATTATTTTACCCTTCTTGAGTTATCCCGTATGCAAATTTGTCTATTCTACCCTTATAAATAAATGGAAGCAGCACTAGAGCAATATCTTGTTCTCGCAAGGACAGCTAAAGGAAAAGCATGTGAAGCTCTAATTATGCAAGCAATAGGAAACCCTCACACTTTTGTTTTTGGCGAGCTCTTAAGATATGTTGAACAAGCTGGCGTTTCTCCAGAATATCTAAATTTATTAGAAATTTTTACTTATGGTACACTTTCAGACTATCAAAAGGCGCAGCCAAACATTCCTGAGCTCACCCCAGCCCAGCTTAAAAAATTAAAAATGCTCACGCTTGCAACTTTGGCATCTGAACATACTGTTCTTCCATATAGCCATCTTCAACAAGTCTTAAATATATCTTCTGTCAGAGAATTAGAAGACTTGATAATTGATTCAATATATGAAGGCCTGATTAATGGGAAAATTGATCACAAGCTTTCAGCTCTAAAAGTAATGTCTGCATTTGGAAGAGATGTCAGAGCTGATAAAATCCCTGACTTATTATCTAAGCTAAGCAATTATATTCAATATATTGAACTTGTAGAAGGACTTATAGAAAGGCAAGCAAAAAATTTTGCAGCAGACAATGAAAAAGCTAAAAAAAGAAAAGCGAAATTTGTAGAAAAACAAGCAAAAGCAGCTGAAGAGGCAAAGGCTATGATGGAAGCCAATGAGAAATTTGATTCAGGTGAAGGGAAAGAAGGGGGGAGAAAAGGAAAAGCATTTTTTAAAGCCTTTTGGTAATTAGAATAATTGATAAAGATGGATTCTAGAAGACTCGAATTGCAGCAGGATATTGCGGAATTAGATAAGCTAATTTCTCAATCAGCAAGACAGAGTGTTCAAGCACGTCTTTTGATGTTCAGAGCTGAACTACAAACTGAGCTAGACTCATTAGCACCTCCACCTCCTAAAGTTACGACTGAAGAAGTAAAAATTGATGGTCCAGAGCCAAAAGACAATTTAGTTTACAAACCTATTGAAAGATTTGCCTGGGACCAAGAAGGAAAAGATGTTAAAATTTATGTCACTTCTTTAGGAGATCTCAGAGGGGCTAAAGACAAAGTTACTATGACTCATACTCCAGAATCAGTGGATGTGAAGATCGTGAATCTTGATGGACTTAATTATCGCCTGAGATTCCCTAGACTACATAAGCCAATTGCAAGCTGTAGGATTTCATACAAATCTAGCGGATTTTCGTTAACTATGAAGAAGAAAGAAGACGGACATTGGGATAGCTTGGAGTTTAAAGCTCCAATTGTGGGTAAAGCTGCTGAAAAAGACCCAGAAGAAGATTCTAAAGATCCTGGAGCTAGCTTAATGAAAATGATGCAAGACCTTTATCAAAATGGTGATGAAGATATGAAAAGAACCATTGCAGAAGCATGGTCAAAAGCTCAGGAAAAGAAATAATTATATTAACGTTAGAATGATATGAAATGAAGATCTTAGCATTAAAATTAGCGATTATAATATTAACTGAGCATCATACATGTTGTACTGCTATGTAAATTTATTTATGCAGGATAAGGGTAATATGATTCAGTCATTAAACCGATTTTTTATAAATAAATCTACATAATTAAATATTAGACAATCAAAAATAAAAGAAAAGAAAAGAATATGAATAAAAGAAGAGGCGGCACATATAATTATAAATAGTCAGTCAAAAACTTGTGAAGTTTCATAACGCTTAAGTGTAAAACTATAAAAAATTGAGTGCCAAATAAAAAACAATCTCCTTTTAATTTGTTAAAATTGGCAATAAGAAATAGAGGCATTCACGAAAATTTTAAAAATATGATGAATCCTTCTTCTATGACAAGGATTCAGCGACTCAAAAAAGAGATTGCTGAAATCGATCAAAAACTTGAATCTGCTACAGAGAGGCCAAATCCGTCTCCTATTCAATCAAATTTTCCACTTCAAATTTCTACTTTGAATTTTAAGAAAAATCAAGAGAGGGATGAAATTCAACAACGAATTAATTTACTAAGAATTTCAGTTAGTAAAGAAGAAGCATTTAATAATCAGCTTACCGATATCCAAAACAAGCTTCGATCTCTAGGCAAGCAAAAACAATTCGAAGTTCAGAACTGCAAAATGTCTAGAGATCCACTATCTCAAAAAGCAGCAGCTCTCAAAGATCTCATCCAGCAGCTTCATGATGAGTATCAATCCACGTCAAATTCAGTCGCTAAAAGGCAAAAGCTTAAAGAATCTGCCCAGCAAGGCAAACTTCAAGCATATCAAAATTCTTTGATTCCCCTTGAAGCTGAATCCTCCAATCTCCTTAATAAAAAGCAAAAATTAGTTACAAAGCAGCAAGAATGCTCAGAAGAAATTAAGCGAATCGAAAACTGTATCAAAATGTGCAAAGAAGAGCTGGACTCAAGATATATCACAAGGGCCGAATACATCGCTCAAAGAGAAGAAGATGAAGAAGTCTATGAAAGATTGAGGCTGGAATATGCAGATGAGCTTGAATATTTTGATGAAGAAGTAGATTTAGTTGAGCAATTTAATTTGTTAACCCAACAAAAAGAAGGGTATATCGAAAAAATTCAAAATCTAGAATGAAAATTAGGGGAAACAAATAGGAATATTCAAGAGTATAAATCAAAAATTGAAGATTGCAGAGAGTCGATTAATAATGCTTATTCAAATACCCCAAATTTCAAAGATCAGCAAGAAATCGAAAAACTTGAATCGTTTTTAAATATTAAATGCAGAAATTATGGACTAGAAACACTACAAGAAGTAATTATGAGGGTAAATTGTAACGAAAATTTTGATATTGAAGAAGAAATTTTAAGGATTCAGCTAAAAGAAATGATAAAGAATCAGACAAGGATGTCAGAAGAATGAGAGGCAAAAGAATCACTATTAATGGAAAGGCTTAAAGGCGAAGAAGACGCAGAAACCGTTTACAAGTTGGAAGAAGAACTAAATGGGCATCAGCAAAAGTATAGAAATAGAATGGCAGCAGTTGAACAGTGAAAATCTGAAGTAGAATCAGCTTTAGGAAGGCCAAGACCTATAAGCAAAATAACAGTCTTTGACAAAGCAATTATTGACGAATTTAAAATCAGCTCTCTCAGTCTAATCGATGATTTTGAACAGAGAAAATCTCTTGAAAATTTAATAAATATTTATATACAAAAAATAATTTCAAGAGAAAAATATCTCGTAACTATCAATGCAAAACTTGAAGAAAAAAGGATAAACCAAGGTAGATTTGAAGATTGTTTGTATAAACTGATACAAGAGAAAGCAAAATTTGAAAAAGAAAAAATCGAAATGAGGAAAAATTTGATGAAATTTATTATGAAAGAAAAAAACCTAACAAAAAGACTTGATGGAAGCACCACTTCTGAGTCTGGGGCTGGAGATTTTAGACTAAAACAGCAAGCTCACTCTTTGCATCATAATGTCCAGTTTTGGGAAAAATTGATTGCAAAGGAAACTTCTACAATTGAAAATTTCATAAAGCCAGCTTTGTTGGAATATGAAGAAATGCTAAAAAAAATGAAAAAAGAAATTTTACAAATAAATTTGCAGATTAAAGAAACAGAAGATGAGTATCAGTCTGTTGAGTGCCAAATTGAAAAAATTCTTGAGTGCAAAAGACAAGACATGCTAGACTCTTTAGAGGAAATTAATAATCATATGCAGCAGCAAGAAGGAGGAGAAAACAAACTTCTCGGCATAAAAGAAAACATTGATGAACGCACAGGGGAACTACTAAAGCTTCAAGAAGGTATCGACGCAATTGATGCAGCAAGTGTAAAGGTCTTATCTGAACTTGAGCAAGAAGAAGCTATGCTGAGAACACAGAAACAGGTATTGGAAACATCTTTAATAAAAATCCAACACGACAAAAAGCAATTAGAAGAACTTGAAAATAAAGTAGGGAGAACCAATGAGCCTCAGCATACTTCAAGGTCTCCATTTAAACCCGAAAATTTGAACGAAAAAGGCAGGTCAAGAAGTTTCGGAAAAATAATAAAACCAAAGTCTCAAGATATTCCAGTTCCTCCAACTAATATCCTTCAGTTTGATATTCCTGAGAAGCCTGAAGACTCTCCTCAAATGGAGCCTAATCCTTATTTTGAATTTGTAGAAAAAACACTTGGAAAGCAAGCACAAATGATTTCTGAGAGAATTCCTTTAGTCCCTGCACAAATCAGAAGCCAAAAGAAATATTATAGATTTAATCTAGAAGATACTACACAGTCTGAAAAAAATTTTTATGAAAGAATAATGCCATTGCTTGAAGGTGCTGAAATTTATAAAAAATTCAGTCAGCACAACTCTTTAAAACTCCAAGCTTTTGACCCTTTAGATTCAGTGAGAAATCCTCCTGAAGCGTGTGGCTATGGAATAAAGTATTTCAGGCTCCATAAATCTTTACAAAGAGTCGATATAAGACAGCCGCTGAAGCCTGGCTTTGAGTCTAGCATTTCTATTGACCAAATAATGGCCCCAATAATCCCTCAAATCACTATGACCATTCTCAAAATTCAAAAAAAGCTTGGGCAAGAGGACTTAGAATTCACCAATTTTACCAAAGAAACACAAGAAAAATACGATCTCATGAAAGAAAAAGGATATCTCGACCACCAGAGCCCAGCTTTTAAAGAAATTTGCAAAGACTGTGCAATGTATCCTTTCCATATAGCTCTTAATCAAGGAGGGAGAATTGAGTTGATTGCTAAAAGTTATGTTACTTTTAAACAATGGATTAACGGGATTAATGCACTTATAAGAGCTAAAAGGCAGATCCCCAAGCTGAGAAGAAGAATTGAATCTTACACTTCCGTATAATGTGTAATAATCATATGATTAATAATTTCAATAAAAATCAATTAATTATTGGTAATCGACTTCAAAATGTTGGATAAAAGAAACATTTCAATAGGAAAACTCCTCACATCACCTAAATCAACTATAATTCCACCTTCCTTTGACGAGCTCAGCTTAATGACCACCACATTCCAGCCAGCCAAAGCTGATGTTGGCTTGATTGATGTCCCAAAAATCCTCAGAGAGAAAAAGGTCATCTTATCTCCTCCTCGAACTGAATTCAAAGTGCCAATTTATCCATTAAAAAGAATTAAAAAAGGACTTTCTGGCTATGATTGAAGCAGCTTAAATCCAAATTTTGAGTCTGATGAAAATAAAATATCAGTTACGCGTTCAGGAAACTCCCCAAGAAAAGACACCTTTGCTTCTATGTTTCCTTGCAGAAACCCAAAGCATAAAGCTTTAGTCCGTAACTTTTCAGAAGACGCTTTCCATTTTGAGACGATGAATAAAGAATTCAATATAAAATCTGATGATGTTGTAAAATATAGAGAAGCAATGATCAGAGCATCAAAACTATTAGAAAAATAATTAAAGTCCTATTATTTAAAGGCCTGTAAGCCAGTAATTGCTCTTCCAAGGATTAAGGCGTGAACATCAGCAGTGCCTTCATAGGTATTGACAGTTTCTAAATTGACCATATGTCTAATGACATGGTATTCATCAACTATGCCATTGCCTCCTAGCATATCTCTGGCATCTCTTGCAATTTGCAAAGCTTTCAAGCATGAGTTTCTTTTTATCATCGAAATTTGTTCAGGCAATACCAATTTTTTCTCTTTTAGTCTTGATACATGAATTACTGCATTAAATCCAAGTGATAGCTCTGTAGCCATATCTGCAAGCTTTTTCTGAATTAACTGTGTTTGTGCAAGTGGTTTTCCGAACTGTTTGCGGTCTAATGTATAATTTCTTGCAATTTTGTAGCAAGATTCTGCAGCTCCTAATGCACCCCATGCGATTCCAAATCTTGCTTGGTTTAAACATGACATTGGCCCTTTCAGTCCTTTAACTTGCAAATGGTGGCTTTCTGGAACGGCTACATTATCCATCATAATCATACCAGTGACGCTAGTTCTTAATGAGATTTTCCCTTCAATTCTAGGCGTAGTTAGGCCTTCAAATCCTCTTTCAAGCACAAATCCGTGAATGTCTCCACCTTCTTCTCTTGCCCAAACAATAAGAACATCAGCAATTGGTGCATGTGTAATCCAAGTTTTTGAGCCATTGAGGATATATTTGTCACCTTTTTTAACGAAGTGAGTTTTCATGCCTGATGGGTCAGAACCAGCATCTGGCTCTGTAAGACCAAAGCAGCCTATTAAATCACCAGAAGCCAGGCCAGGGATAAGCTTGTCTTTGACTTCTTTTTTGGCGTATTCCATAATTGGATAGATGACCAAGCCATTTTGTACGCTCATTGCAGATCGATACCCACTATCAATGGATTCTATGGCACGGTTCATTAAGCCATATGAGACTTGGCTTACTCCTGGAAGACCATAGTCTGTCTGAGTGCAGCCTAAAAATCCTTGTTCTCCGTATTCTTTCATGATTTGCTTGTCAATCAACTCTCCTTGAAATGCTTTTGTGACTTTAGGAAGCAGCTTGCTTTGACCAAATGCGATGGCTGATTGGTAAACGAGCTGCTCATCCTCAGAGATAAGGGATGTTAAATTAATTGGGTCTTCCCAGTTGAAGGATGCGAATCTTCGGGCAATTTTCCCAATTCTTGTGAGCATTTTTATAATAAATTCAGTAAAATCGTGGGTTTAAATTTAAAAGTAATATTAATTATGAGCTTGCAAGGAAATAAATAAGATTTATTTAAAATAGCGATTTATCTGATTTTTTCGATTTCGTGAAGTTACCAAATAGAGAGTTGGTGTTGGCAGGTCTTGAATCAGGCTTTGGTGGATCTGGCTGCTTTACCTCTTCCTCTGTTTTTTTAGGTTCAGCTGCTTTTCTACTTCTCTCTTGGCTTTCTAATTCTTCTTTTCTTGCTCTTTCTCTTTCCTTATCTTCTTCTTTTTTCTTTTTTTCTTCATCCTTTTTCTTCTTCTCTTCTGCAGCAGACTTTAATTCTTCTTCTTGCTTTCTGATTTCATCTTCTACTGACTCTGCCTGCATCGCTAACGCAGGATCATGCTTCATAATTTTCTCTGCCTTTCTAAGAGTTTCCAACTGACCTTTCAGCATATTTCTTTCTGCAGTTATATGAGGAGGCTCACTTACTTTTGCCAAAATTGTTTCTGTCATATTAATTCTTTCATATAACTCCATCTGCATTTTGTCCATCACTGATCTTACTAAAAATGTCCCAATTGCTTTAGGAACGCTATCTCTTACCGTTCTAATCACAAGCCTGAAATAGCAGTCAATCCTGTTCCTTATTTCATCTACAAACATTATTTCTGAGCTTTTTGGTTTTCCATCAGACTTTGGGACAATGTCAGTTCTAGATGTTAAGTAGTCGAGATCATTAGTAAAGACATAAGTTTCTTCAGAATCAATCATTTTTTCTACGATTTCTCTACATTCTTCTCTCTCTTTTACTAAAACATGAGAGGCGAGATCTGCAATTTCTGTAGATAAAGCTGGAAATCTGTAGAAAATTCTTTCGATAAGCTTAGAAGCTAGCTGATCAAGGTAAGAGTGGACATTCATTAAGCAGTCTAGAACTGGTTCTCTTAATTTTTCGAGTTGAGGCTGGAGTAAGAAAATGAATACATCAACTGAAGGGAAGCCAGGAATAGTGTCTCCTTCATGAGAAGCCATTGCATGCTGAATATCTTCATTTGTATATGATTCAGTCACTTTATAAGTATTTGATGAATAATCTGACAGTAGAGAATTGAAGTAGCCTTTAATTGTGGCACCTCCAGCTAAATCTTTAGTAATTCTAGATGATAATTTTCTGTCATATTTTCCTCTAATGGTATTTTTAAAAATTTCACAAAAATCTGTAACCATGTTCCAAAGGAGCTGGACTTTATATCTTGGCTCTTCAGGGGTGCTTGGGCCAAGTTCTTTTAATTTGTCGTCACACTCCTTGATCCTAAACATAGTTTCTCTCATTATTTCTGGTAAGAATCCTTTAATGTGGTTAAACATCACATGAGTCAGTTTTTGGGTAAGAACTTCAGTTCCCAAAACACCCTGTGGCATTGTTGAATATACAGGATGGGAAGCGAAATATTGCTTCTCTTCTTGCAATGCGTTTTCTACTTTAACTTCATTATTAATATCTTCTTGCGATCTATTTTTCACACCTACGTAGCCAAGTCTTAATGGAATTTCCTCTCCCAGTAGAATTTTCTTGGCATTTGTCCCTCTGTCCATAATATCAATTTTTGTTATCACACCAATGGTTCTAATGCCAGCTTTATCCACCTTTTTGGCCATCAGTAAAGACTCTGAAGTGCTTAAATCAGTATTTGCAGGGCACAAACATAAAATGATAGTCCTTGGGTCAGAAATATATCTGAAGCACATCTCTTTCGTAATTCTTTCAATATCTGCAGGATGGTCACTTCCAGCTAGAGGTATTCTTGTAATTCCTGGCAAATCAATGAGCGTTAAGTCAGGGCAAGTGCTTGAGTGAATAGTCAATATAATCGGATCATCCACAATCCCTTTATTCCTCCCAGCTTTCTTATCAGTCTGTGCTAATATCATTTCTTTAACTTTGGCAAAATCAGTAAATTTTTCTTGGACTCCTTCAAACTCAGCCCATGGTTTTGTTTCATTTTCAGTATGTACCAGCCTCAGTTCAAGCGGACACCTTGTACAGATCCCTTCACTTCTCGGCAAAAAATTTAAACCCACAATTGATTCTAGAACTGAGCTTTTTCCGCTGCTCTGAATACCAAGCGTAACAATACGAGGGAGACGAATATACTTTTGCAGACCAGCATCTCTAAGATTATCAGTCAAAGTGACGATTGATCTGAGATTGCTATAGAAGCTGCCAGCGAAATCCTCTCCAGACTCCATTTTATAATTCACCTTTATTTATTTCATATAAATATGAGTGACGATAATTACTACCTCTTCAAGAGGCTGGTCCAAGTAGGCAAAATGAAACACTTGTATGAGCCAGGTGAAAGACCTCCATATCCAATTATTATGGAATCGCCGTTTTTTAGAGATGTTATTGCTAATATGAGACTCCCTGAGTATATGCCATTTTTCTATTCGATTCCTTTTGGAGCTGTCCTAGGGTATGCGATGACTGCAAACTTGAAGAGTTTTCCTTTAACAAGAAGAAGGGCTTTTACAATGGTTTGGGCGACTACAATGTTTTTTGGCTGGTATCTAGGACTTAAAGGGTCATACTACAAATTGATAGGGTTTGAAGATAATGGACTCAAATGGAAGTTTTCTGACGAGAAGGTTAAGAAATATGTGTTTACCGAAAATATGCATGGACTCCTTGAAGATGCACTAAAAAGAAAGGATATTGATAGCTCGAGAGCGTATTAAGCTTTTAAGCTAAGAAAAATAAAATAAAATATGAATCCTATCTGTGCTATTATATATAATTATAAACTGATATATTATTCGATGAAATTTGAGCCATTGTTTTAGATTTTTTAATGCCATTGAATTATATCTACTTTTAATAAAATTTTTAAATAAGAAATTTCAAAGTTATGAAAATATTTATTATTACAATACAGCATATGATTATATTTAAAGTTCTGAATTAATCCATTAAGAAAGGAGTTCTACATATAGGACAATTTGAATTGATTCTGAGCCATCTCTTTATGCATTCTTCATGGAAAAAGTGTCTTGGATCACATTCCATAACAATGATTTTGTCTTTTTCTGCATAATCAACAGCACATATAGAGCAAGATGTGTCTCCTTTGTTAATTGATGCATCATATTCAACTGATTTCAGATCTTTTATCATCCCTTCTGTAGCTGGTAACTGAGAAGTATTTGAAATAAACATCAAAAAAATGATCGCAACTGGCAAGCATGCACATAAGCAGAGAACAAGCATTGTTGGAATAAGTAAATAGCAGTATCCTAAAATAAGCAAAGCAAAAACGAGAGCTGTAAGAACAGGCGCATCATTGTAGCAGTCTTTACATCGTCAATACCAAATATTTCCAGGAACCAGCCAGCAAAGATACAAAGCTGTTTGAAGCTTAAACATGAATCCTAAGGCAAAACCTTCGTTGATTTCTCCTCCATCTCTAACTACTTTTACATGTGGAATTCTAAAAAAGAGCATGATCAAGTACCCAATTTCTAAGAGCAGGCTTACTAAAACCCAAAGAGTCAAAGGAGCATTGCATGAAGCTGCAAAAAATGAGAGCACTATGCCACATGATAATATTTTAATTGTGCTGACTGCTAGCCTAAATGTCATTAAGATATATGAAGAGTATAAAGTTCGTTGAATTGTATTTCAAAGGTTTTCTCGAACTATCACCTGAGACTGGTTAGGGCTACGATTCTGATTTTGGTTTTGGACTAGCGGCGATCTCTCATCCATTTAATTAAATGTATATTTCCACGGCAAGTGGTAAAAAACGCCATTTGATAAGAATTAGATTTGAAAAAATGCTTGGAAATATAATAGAAAATAAAACATAAACCACCAATTATTAGACATATAAAAATAAATTGCGTAAGCTAATAGTTAAGTAATAATTAAAAACTGGAGGATAACGATTATTAATCTCCACAATTGACAAATATAAGAAGAATTTTACTAAAATTTTAGCTAAATATAAAATCTATCCGGATTATTGCACAACTGATCCCACAGGTGCTAAATGAGGATAGTAACCAACATTGTTTGCTGGGACAGCGCCATATGGCTGGGCTGCATATACTTGCACGTAGTTCTGGGGATCTGGCAAAGAGCTGTAGGCTAAGGCTTCGTACTCTCTTGATGTGCGGTATAACTTTCTTGCGCAGAACAGGAATGATCCAATAACTGAAAATACTATAGTAAGAGCAATTATCCCTCCAACAAACCCGTGCTTTCTGAAGTGCTTGCCCTCATGATGGTTCTTGTGCTTTTTATTTTTATGATTTTTGTTGCCTTTATGACTATGTTTGCCATGGCCTTTAACCCTTGATTCAAACTCATCTGAATCCTCATCAATATCATCAGAATCATAATCATCAATATCATCAATATCGTCAGAATCATCAATATCATCAGAATCATCAATATCATCTTTATCGTCAATATCGTCTTTGTCGTCGTTGTCATCGGCATCATCAGCATCATCAATGTCGTCCATGTCATCAAAGTCATAAAATCCACCAAGACGTGGCTCATTTTCTTCAACATTTACATCATGCCAGTAAACCTTTGGCCGAGTTCCAAAGAAATCTTCAGGAGATACAAATGAAACTCCTTTAACTGGTTCAGACTGGCTTTCTACTTTAGCTGAGAATGTATAATCTTCATTTTGAGGTATATTAGGATTTAACTCTTCTGGCTCCTCTGCAGGAATGTCACTAGGGCTCCATTTCCCATGATCTTTTTTCTCAAAGTGACCATGCTTCCCCTCTTTAATCTCTTTCCAATGACCATATCTTTTTCTTTCTCTGTGTTCGCCATAATTTCCTTTAACTTTCCCTGTATGTACAAGAGCTATTGAAATTCCAATGCATACTACCATTACGACAATGAGTAATACTAGAGCTTTAAAGTAAAGTTTCGCATGCTTGCTGCTCTTCAATCTACCAGCTTTGATGCCAAGCCATGCTACAAAAAGCATTGTAGATATGATGAATGCTTTCAAGACCAGCATTTGCGGTGGTATTTTAGGCTCCTTATCTAAATTGAATAATTTGAAAATTAAAAATGCAATGTGAAGAAAAGAGACTGCCATCATGAAAACTGATGCACAAATGACTCGATTTGCCCAACGGTCACGGCTGGCTTTTACCTGATGCAAGCCTGCCGTATTTGGGCTAGACATGACTGGAAGTTGAACATGCCCTTGAACTTGGCTTGGCTGAGGAATTGGAGCCCCGGGCATAAGTGGTGTGTAAGCAAGTCTCCCATCGGGCCCTAATTGTATATAATTTTGGTTTTGCTGATGTTGCCTTAGAGGCTGATGCCCTATGTTTTCCATTTTTTATTATAAACAGTGCTCGGGTAATTTCATTTAAAATCCAATAATGGTTACGTTTCAATATTTTGTTTATTAAAGTCTTAATAATCTGAGTTAATAAGATTATAAAAAATTCAATCTGAATTTATAAATGACTTTTATAAAGACTCTTTAAAACTTAATAGCTAAAATTTTTTTGGTGTTCAATTATTTAATAAAATATATTTTATAGGCTATCTTTAAGGGGTATTTTAAATTCCTAAACTTTTTGCATCTATTAATTAAGGAGATATGCTTTTTATATAGATAGCTTGTGAAAAATAAATTCACCTGCTATCAATTTATTCCACAATAAAAATTAATTGCTATGGTCACTCCATAGTAAATTGAAAAAATTTATTTTTCATTTAATTGTCCCTGCGACTTGATTTCCGAATAAATTCAAAAAAATCCTCTCGTATCGAAAATCCAATTTTAGTATTATGAAAATAGTTTAATTCATATGGTAACACAAAATCCACACCAAGAAGATGAGTTGATCTATACAGGATTTAATCAAGATTATTCATGTTTTACCTTAGGAACAGATTCAGGGTTCAGAATTTTTAACACTTATCCGCTCAAATATTGTTTTCGGCGAGATTTCCCAGGAGGATTTGGAATTGTCGAATTATTATATCGCTCCAATATCGTAGCACTTGTAGGCGGCGGAAAATCGCCCCGCTACCCTCCAAATAAAGTGATTATATGAGACGACCACCAAATGAGGCCTACAGGCGAGCTCTGCTTCCGAACTGAAGTAAAAGGAGTCAAACTAAGAAGAGATCGTGCTGTAGTTTTACTAGAAAACAAAATTTACGTCTATAGCATGCAAGACCTAAAAATTCGCGACCACATACAAACAGCACCAAATCCTAAAGGGGTTTGTGCGCTTTCTTCTGATAATGATCGCATTATCCTTGCAACTCCAGACCGAGAAAAAGGGAAAATCAGAATTAGTAACTATACAGAGGACCGAGTGATTCAGATAACAGCCCATGAAACCTCTATAGCCTGCTTAGGTATGAATCCACAAGGATCGATAATTGCTTCAGCATCTGACAAAGGGACCACTATTAAGGTTTATAACACTGATGATGGGAGCTTAATGCAAGAACTCAGACGTGGAATAGACCGAGCCTCAATCTATTGTTTGTCTTTTCACCCTACATCTTTATGGCTTGCGTGCTCTAGTGATAAAGGGACTATTCATATATACTCTATTAGCCAGGAAAATTCTGCAAATCCGAGGTCTGCGTTTTCGTTTATGAAAAGTCTTTTACCAAAATACTTTGACTCAGAATGCAGCTTTGCGCAGCTGAGAATCAAAGATTCTAAGTCAATTTGTACGTTTGGAAGAGAGCCAAATACGCTAATTGTCATTAATTCGGATGGAAATTATTGTGTGGCTGAGTTCAATCCAGAAGAAGGAGGAGCCTGCAATATAATAGATCAGCAGCAAATAATGGATCTTGATATCGTTTAAATTAATAGCGTGATGAATAATAAATATAAAGAAGAAATTGTAATGACTATTCGAAACGTGCGTAATGAGTTTTATTGTAACGAAATTTTTTTCTTAGGAAGTAAAAGCTATATAAATTAAGAAGACTTAAGCTAAAAATAGTTATTAAGGAAACCTTAAACTAATCTCTTATTACATCTTCCCAAAAACTCCTTATAGAAGTTAGATGAGCAGAGTGAATTTCAGAAATTTTTAACGCATGCTCCAAGTTATGCATTTTTTTTTCAAGGTCTTTTATATTTTTTCTTTGCCTTTCGGCTTCTTTATCATGCTGCTTAGCAACACATTGCAGCAGTTGTTTCAGATCTGAGCAACTATATGTAAGAGAGTCTTTTTCGCTTTCAAGTTTATCCACCATAGATTGCAACAGATCAATTTTTTGAAGCAGCAGGATATTATCTTTATTGTTGGGCTCAATCGGTTTTAGGGTTTCTTCGGGCTCAGGGATATAATTTGACAAGGATTTTGTTGACCAATAGTTAACAGTTGTTGCCATTTTCGAAATTTTTATAGTTTATTCAGATGAGGATTTTAGAGACTGTCCTTGGCTAAGTTTATATAAATGAATTTTGCGATTTGGCGTATTTTATACTTCTAATATGGACCTTGAAGTAGGAAATGGCGACCAGTAAGCTACCTAGTTAGGTTTTACAAGCTGCTAGAGTAGCAGTGCTAAATGTACCTTAGGCGGAGATTAAAAATGATAAGCTCAGCGCTGCCTATGCGATGAGCTAGGCCTATCGAGATAATACAGAGTGTTACTCTCCAGGTTATGAGTTCCATCTTTATCTAATAGTTAAGCAGAAATTTTTTTCAAATGTCTTGACTGGAAGCTCAAATTGACGCATGACACAGAGATCATATCTTCTAACTATCGAGAAATAAGTGCAATCTTTTATCTAATAGGAGTATACATTTAACCGTGTACAAACTGGCATCATGTGGTCGAGCACTAAGTAAAAGAATTAAGAAATTAATTGCCAGCAATAAATTCTCTTATTATTTTAATTAGAATTAGCCTTTTTGGCTAAGAATATCTGATATTTTAAAGTTTATTGGGTATTCATTGAAAATATACAGAAACTTCTCATAAAAATCCTAAAACAAATAATTTTTGAAATTACTTAATTTATAAATATCAATTTACACCACAATAAATTAAAAATCAATATATCTCCCATTTCTATGATTTTCTGTGGTTTTTGAATCAATCATCTTCGATTAACCAAAATACTTAAAAACAATTGAAATTTAAATCTCTCTATTTAAGTTACATATTCATCAATTTAATTATCTCTTATATAAAAATTAATAATGGGCTGCAAAGCAAGTGTTTGCACTGATCCAAACGAATTATTACTTTCTCAGCATATTCAAGAAAAAGATACTGACATTTCAAGCCACGTCTCTCAAAAATCGACGCTTTACTCTCTCAATACCCTAATTAGAAGAAAAGAAGAAGCTGAAAGCTTTATTAAACCTCAAGAAAAAATAAGAACAACAGTCAAAATGATTTTTAAATCCTCTCAAAATCGAGCTGATTTAATAGAAATTCTTGAAACTTGGCTTAACGAAGTCTATGCTGCACTCGAAGAGTCAGTTTTTTGCAGCCAAGATCTCAAAAGCTATTTGAGCGTTGACTCAACAGGCTTAAATATGACAATAAAGCATGACGTTGACGGAATTAGATCTTATAGCTGTTTAAAAAATTTTTGCGAAAAACTGCGCAGGCTTCCATTTTCCAGCAATTTAAGGTTCAATTCTCAGCTATTTTCAAGACATGAGGAATTTTTATTGTCATTATGCCCATTAACAATTTCATTTTACCTGAAGCTGGGAGCTCAAATTGACTGCGGGTTTGGGGTCGAAAAGCCAATGGATAAAAAACAATTGTCACAATTTTTGCTTCATTCGGCTGAAGCAGAAAATGTCGCAAGATGGTCTAATCAAAACTCTCATCCAATACCTATACAATTTAACTACTCTTGCTTCAGTGATGCAAGATTCTGCAATTTTTATTTATTTGATGGGCTAAAGTCGCAGAATTTTGAAAGAGGAATTTCTATGTTTGAGTGGTTTGGAGCGCCTGTTTCTTCAGAAGTAGCAAATACAATTAGAAGGGCAAAAGGAGAGGAAGTGAATTGTATTATAGAAATTGATAAAGACTCAGTTATTTCAATGGCAATGCAAGTCCAGGAGCATGAAAACTCTTCTGCTATAGCGAAAGAATTGGATACTGCATTTGATAAAGAAAAGTGGGTGAGGTTTCAAAAACTTCTTCAGCCAAAATGGGTGATTTTGGAGCTGAACAGGGATGGGTTTAGGCTAATACAGATGAGTGCTATAATGTAAATCAATTGTGATTTATTTTTTGATTTAAAATCTTTGTTGGAATTATGAATAGTTTTTTTAAATAATAACTTATAAATGGGTGCTAATAAAAACTTATTTTCATTAGGATTACACTATTTTATTACAGCTTTATCTATTTAAATTGACAGGCCCAAACTGATCTATGTGCTGCTGCAAATGACCACCTTTCTTAACCCCATTTTGCAAAATTCTTAAATCTCTTCTTTCACTCTCTGTCAGCATTCTGAGTGCTGCTATAAACTTTCATAAAACTCTACCCACAATGATATCAATAACAATAGTTAAAACCTCTAGAGTAGTAAATAAAGCATCATAAACAATTGCCATCAAAATAATTCTTACTATGGCTAATACCACAATATAAACTAAATATGTAACCGCAAGCCGAATCTTATAAAATCTTCCTGCAAGGAAGCCAATAATAGGAACAATAATTAAAAACATCAAAAATTTCATACCATCAGGAGTAATAAGGAAAATAAAGGTAAATAAGGATTCCAATATTGACATTATTCTGATGAATTTTGCATATCTAATACATTGAGTAAACTTTAGATCTCTCTCACTTATTGGGATTATCATAGGGGTTGATAGCTGCTGAGGAGTTCGAGGTGCAGATTCATTTGTTTGAAAATTGTTATTTGATGAGGATGAAACAGATTTAGGGATATAAATGAGGCTTGGACGAGACGGAGAAGATTGATCTTCAATTTCGATTTCTTTGAAATCTTCATCGTGATATTCGAAGTTGATTTTTCCTTCGGTCATATATCTTGATAATAAATTATGGAAATATTTAAGCCTATTTATAAGCTTAGCTTCATTTAATGACGCAGAAGAAGCTAATATTCTTCAAAACATAATTTGTGAATTACTGCCACATTAGCCAATTAAAAAATTATTTTTCTCATAGCTACAAAGTTTCATGGTTTAAATTATGTTATAGTAATAGATAAAAGCCCAATCTATGAACAAATAATTTGGCATATTAGTTAAAATGTATAATTTATTATTTTTCACGCATCAGTTATTTAAACTTAAAAGGTAATAAGAGTAAATTGAAATATAATTAAGCTTCTTTAACTTCTTCTTTTTCATCTTCCAATGACTTCTTATTTTTCCCTTCACACTGCTGGATGACAAGCATAAAATAATCGCTGACATTGCTGATAATAAGCTCAGTATCCTTCGAAGTTCTTATACGGATGGTTTGTAATTCAGTATCTTGAGGCTGCAGTTCTAATCTCCTAATGTTAGTCTTTGTCCTTAACAAGAGATCATAAATGAGCGCTCCATATTGCACGACCTGAGCATATTCTATTTTTTTATGCTTATAAGGGATTGCCTCTGGGCTGTATATAGCATATCCCAGTATAGAATCTGAATCTGTCAGCTTCTTCATGGTTTCTTCTATCTCAGCCTATGTAAACGTTACTATAGTGTTTGCCATTTTAAGTTAATAAGAAAAGCTTATAATTGAGAAATGGTAGATCTCACTGAAGAAACACAAAATTATTTAGCGAGATTTAATGCACTTTTAGACGTTTTAGAGAAATCTGATAGTCAAGATGACATAAAAGAAGGGATATCTAAGCTTCTGTACTTAGCACCACTTGTAGGAAGCATTTCTAATCTTCATTATTATGTGGAAGTATGTAAAAAGTTTATGTCCCATACGAATCCTAATATACGTGCTTTAGTAATTCAGCTTATTTCACTTGCATGACCTTTAAACGAGCCAGACTCTCAAGAAATTTTAGTTAGTTTTACCAATGATATTGATCCTAAAGTCAGATCTATAGCTTTCGACTCAATAACAATAATAAAACCTGACTTCTGCCAACCCTTTTTCGATGATATGAGTGAAGAAGTGCAGATTTCTGCTATGAGATGCTATTTTAGGAACAAAAGAAATTTAAACGAAGATCAAGTAATGTATACATTGTCTCCTATGGTTTACTCAAAGTTTAGAACTGTTATTATTGAAGCATTTAAGCTGATTGGACAGTTGAGACCTTCTCCAAATTCATTTTACCAAGCTTTGACAACTGATGAAAAACAGACATCCCACGGATTTCTATTGATTATGCTAGAATCAGAATTCTGCGAAATAAGGCTTGCAGTGCTGGAAGCCATTAGTAAACTGCTTCACACAGTGATAAATTCGCATTCCAAAGAAGAATGCAATTCATGCTTATATAAAGTCATAAAGATTTCCCTTGACGCAATTAACGATGAGTTCAGAGAAGTCAGAATTTCTGTTTTTCAATTATTGTCTGCATTAACTCCTTATTTCGGGCTTAGAAAAGTAAGAAATAAATAGAAACCTGATGTTGATTCTTGCATTTTTAATTTAAGAGATGCTGATCTTGTGCTCAGACATGCAATTTATGAGTTTTTCTGTAGAGTCCGCATTGAGAATGGACAACTTGCATTAATGGTGCTTGAAGCCTTATTGGCATCTTTCCAAAAATACCCAGAAGATACAAATTACATTTATTTAGTGACTTCGCAAATGGGAAAAAATAATTATAAACATGGCAAGTTTCTAGTTAACAAACTTTTAGGATTAGATAAAAGATTCCTTGCAAATGAGCATGACTGAAATGACCCAGTGTATGTAGCGAAACTAATATTTCTAGTGAACGCTCATAGTTATGACAAAACTTTAGAAATCCCAAGCTCCTGTGAAAAGCACATCAATTATATCTCAGATTTATACCCCTCATATATGCCACAAAGGCAGATTTCTATGGTTCTTGACCTAAAATTCCCAGAAGAAGGAAATTCTGAATTTGCATCAATGTGCAAAAATTTAGTTGTAAAATTGAATAAAATGATTTTGCAACCTCATTGCTATTTGCATGACCCTGAAATCAATTTGAAAACAATTCTGTATAAAACTTGTGAACTACAGCATGCGTACAGGATTGATATGCCTGCTAGTTTTAATGAATTTATAGTAAAGTGCAGGATCCAGATACATATAATTTATCTGTTATCTATGCTTTCTGACTGTTACACAGGCAGAAGCACTCCATGAACTTTAATAAAAAATCAGATCGAAAATATATGGAAAGCAGGGTCTTTTATAAAAGATGATAAAATTGTTAAAACTTGTTATAATGCTATACATGATAATGAAAACCCTGACACTGATACTTTGTATACAGAATTCAGCTCATTTCTGAGCATTTTGAGCTATAAAGTGCATCAATATATAAACGTTAAGAAAAAGCATGCAGAGATCACTTTTCCAACTGGAGAAATTGCTGTAAATGAGTGCGATGTATTGAGTGTACAAGGAAGAGGAGACGAAGATTCATATTGCTTACTTGAATTTCCTGATGGCAGTTTAGAGAGCGCAAAAGCTTATTCACATGCCATGAATTTAAATTCGCATATCAGAATCCATAGACCTAATTCACCTGTATTGGTGCAACTTTGTTTTGCTGCATTGTTTAACCAGTCAGATGTACAAAGTGGGCCTGGATTTTTCCATAAGACAATGATAATGCAATCACATGTGCCAATATCTTCATATACTCAAATAATGCTTAAGCCTTAGTTGTTCAAATTTAATTGCTATCATTATTTTCGTTGAATAAATCTAAAGATTTTCTAATTTTTGCTTGCTCTTGCTCTACTTTATTCTCAAAGTTTAAAGCGTAATAAAGCATAAATAACCCTAAAAAAGCGTAGCTATAGTTTCAAGCTCCATTTTCACGTATGTCACTGATAACAAATTCTTTTATTCTCCGTAGCTTCTTCTTAGCCAAGGTGTTTGAAATTTTAGTGTTCTTAAAAATTATATCTCATAATTTTCCCATAATTATATACAGTAATATTAAAGAAAATAATTAAAATATTTTTATGATTAAGCTAAATTTTGGATAAAATCTTCAGAAAAGATAATTTAATATATATAATTTGTTTATGCGTTATTCCATAAAATTCCAAAATTCCTAACATTATCGAATATAATTTTTATATCAGCTTAAAAATTTTGAAAGTAATGGCATCAGAATTCACTATCTTGAATCGAGAGTTTTGGATGCCTGATTATTCAGGTAAAACCTGCTTTAAGTGCGAAAAGCCGTTTAACGCTATCAGAAGGAGGCACCACTGTAGATACTGCGGCTTGATTTTTTGTGCAAACTGCTCATCTCCAAAAAAGCAGTTGGAAAATGGGAATTGAATCTACAGGTCATGTGAGAAATGCTTAGTTATGCTTCAGACACCAAGACCAAGGCCTTCCATGCACCTTGCAACTCCATCAATGACTAGCCCTGAAATATTGCTTAAAATGAATGAAGACTCCAAGTTGCAAGAATCATCTGAATCAAAATCAAAATTTATTGAAATTAAGAGAACTGAATCAAAAGTAAAAGACTTGCTGTCAGAAATACTAACAGATTATCATAAAGGTTTCAATGAGTATTCCAATGAATTCTTAGAAACCAGAACTCAGGCTCTGCTTTTAGAATTAGGAATCAATCAAGCTTGAGAATCCACCATTATTAAACTTGTAAAACAAATTGTCAGCACTCTCTGTCCATCCATCAGATACAGACAAGATGCCATGAGTATTGCCTCTTATTTGAAATTTGTTCTAGTAAAATATTCTGATGATTCCTTAACGAAATATATAAATGGAGTCATTATAAGGAAAAACACTGCTAATAAAAGGATGGCCAAAGTTTTCGACAAGCCTAAACTTTTGATATTATCAGGATCTGCTGACTTCGGTGGCTCAGAAAAAAAATTAGTTGCTATGAATAAGCTTGTAGATCAAGAAGAAAACTATACAAAAATCATGGTAAAAAAAATAAAAAGCATGGGGCCGAATATAATTTTAATAGAAAATAGCATGCCGCTAAATGCTCTTAATGAGTTGATACCATTAAATATTGCGACTTTTGTAAAGGTGAAGCTAAAAGATTTAGAATTAGTTGCTAGATGCACATTGGGAAAAGTTTTAAATTCACTGGACCAAAGCTCAAATACAAGCATTTATTTAGGAGATTGTGGGAAGTTTTTTGTTGAGGCGATTGGGAAAGAAAATTATGCCCATTTTATAGATCCTGAGTACTCTACACTTGTGAGCACAATTATTTTGTCTGGGCCGAGCACTGAAATGCTGAAAAAAATTAAAATTGCAATTAAAAGACTTTCTGTAGAGTACAGAAATATTAGATTTGAAAGAAGTTTTCTTATTCAGGGTTCAGTAAATGTCGTTCCTCATATCTTCATTAATTATTATGCAACAAATGCAGATTATAAAATGATTTCTGTGTGCCAAAATAAAATTTGCCATAAGACAAGGAAGCTAAATTTAGATTTTTATGGGAAAAATGACAGAACTTTGGGTGAATTTTTATCAAACGCTTCCAAAACGATCGATGATTTGTGCGAATATGAGTGTGGGCAGCCTTTGAAAAACCACGTTTTCTACTATATTAAAGGAGACAGAAGAGTAAAATTGGTAATTTCTAAATCAAACTCTGGAAGCAATGATGAAATCGTCATGACAAGAGCTTGCAAGCATTGTAAAAAATTAGATGAATGCTCTGTTTTATTGAGCAAGGCTACTTGGGAGTATTCTTTTCATAAATTTATCTACAATTTTTTCATTAAAGTCGATATTTTTGGAAATAGTCTAAGGTGCCATCACGATTTCTATTCATCAAGATTTATATTTTATCTGTCTGGAGCTCGCATTTTTATAGAAAGAGAAGAGAATCCAATCTACGAGCTTGTCCCTCAGTTGACTAGCTTTGAATATGCCAACCCGTTGTTAGAAAATGACTTCAGCCTACTTAAATCAACTGTAAAATCGATTCTTGATCAACTTGACCATATAGATCGAGATCTAAGAGAAAAAATCAAAAGAGAAGGCCAAGAAGAAGAAACTGAATGAGATGTGCTGCGTGAAAAGGCGAACAGTATTAAAGAAGCAATTGATAAAACTACAAATAAACTCATGAAATCTCAACTTTCATCTTATCCAAATCCGCTCTGTCTTGAAAACTATAAGCGAAGTTTATTTTTCAAATGTTGTGATATAAAAGTTCAACTCGAGACTACTATAAATAACATCATGCGGATCAAATTAGGCTACAAACTAGCAGAACCAGAAACAATACGTATCCGAGAAATGGCAATTGATGCAAACCTCAGCTTAAAAACTTTAGAAGAGCCCACATCAGTTTTTCTTTCTGCTGAGCCTTTTAGCGAAAAAGATGCTTTTCTTGATAGCCCTTCATTTAAAACCTTACGAAATGGAGCAATGACATTGCCATTAGGTCAAGGCGGACAATGGATATCAGTAGAAGAAAAAGACAGGCTTTCAATTGTAGCTTATACCTTGAACTCTATCCCATACCATCAGAGTATCATAAATAAAGAAGCTCAAGAAGATTTTAATGAATATTTTGAAAATGAATTATTGTCGACCCCAGACCCTCATTTTGTATTTGAGGTTTCCAACTATGAAGAAGCCAAAAGAAAAGAGGACTTGAGAATATTATATGGGGAAAGGCTAACTATAACAGTCACTGTATATTTTGCTAAAAAATTTGAAGCACTAAGGAAAGCTTGATATGGACTTGGTGATGAATTTTTACAGTCAATTATAAGGTCAGAAAGGCTCGACGACTTGCCAGGCAAGCGGAGGAGTTTTATTTCACATGATAAAAGATTCATATTAAAAGTCTTAAGTGAGTCTGAATTCGCTATGTTTTTAGAGCTAGCCCCGAATTATTTTAGACATATGTATAAGCATTGCTTTAAAGGAATGCCTTCAAGACTTATGAAAACTGTTGGAAGCTACAAAATTAAAGTCACAAATCATAGCACCGGATGAACCAGAAATGAATATCTCATATTGAATCAATATCTAAGGTACCAAATGCCTGAAGACTCAGAAAGTTATGATCTTAAAGGGATAAGCAAATATTGTCAGGAAAAAGGAAAGGTTGACTTGAGTTTTTTAGAAGACTTTAGAGGATTACCTATTTGTTTGAATCAAGAAATGAGTGAAGTTCTGAATGCTGGAATTTGGAATGATACTATACTTTTAGCAAAACAAAACATCATTGATTATTCACTGTTATTGGTAGTTTCGAAGACAGAAAAGAAAGTGGCTGCTGCAATTATGGACTATTTCCAATTATGTGATTTGAATAAAGCAATCACAGGGAATGCGTTGAAAGAAGACTCCAATCCACCTTTGTTGCCGCTTGCATATAAAGAAAGGTTTAGACTTATGATCACCCAAGGCTATTTTTGTTGTGCAGAATAATAATTTATAGATACTTACACTAATTAGGCCCATAAGGGCAACTTTTTTGTTAAATCAAAATCTATTTTGCCTCACACAGATTTTACTTGTAGTACTTCATCTGCCCAATATTCTATTTTTTATTTAAAATTGTATTTTGACAGTTGCTTGCTCGCCTCATCTCACATTTTATGTTGCAGTCACTAGAAGATGTTTCATGCTGAACAGTATGACATATCATGTGCAGTCAAGATCGCACACTTGATCTAACATTTAATAACTCATTAAATTATTTAATTTAAAAGATCTGTACATAGGAAACTCTTCTATTGAAGATAATTGCTATATTTTATTGTGGAAAAATCATTTTCATGATATTTAATTATGGATCCTTTAAATCAAAGAATAGTTATTTTAGGTTATGAACCAGAATCTGTAGATGAACTTCTGGAAGTTTCTCAAACTGTATTTGCAATAAAAAAACAGTGGTGAGACTCTTGGTGCCTTTATGTAGGCTACAATCAAGATGCAACAGGTCCTTGCCCAGGCCCAATTGACAACAACTCTTTATTTGAAGGCGAATCTCTCAAGCCATCTCTAAACTTAGACGAAATTATGCTTATCTCAAGTGCATCATGGAAAGCTCTTAAACTCTGATACCAAGGCGGTCCTAAAGTAGAACTTTTTATTGTTAATGGAAAGCCAGATCTGTCTCCAATTAATATTTTAGTCTCAAATTCCCAGGACCCTAACAGCGCCATAAAGACCTGAAAGGCTTTTAAGATTTCATCAAAAATCACCTTCAAAGACCTAAAAGATTATTTAGGGAAAAAATTTAGCATTGATCCAGAAGCAATAGAGTTGAAATTACAATCTGTCCTTTGTGAGGTACGAAAACTGATAGGGTATGATGATTGCTCTCTTAATGACTGTATGATTTCTGATGGAACAAAAATTATTGTCGACAAAAAAGACAAAAAAAAGATGCAACTTCTTGATATTTTGGAAGAAGAAGACGATGATCTTGAAAAAGCATTAAAAGCTTCATTGAAAGAAGAAGAGGAAAAAGAAATTCACCCAAAAAGTGGTGAAAATTTTGATATTGAGATGGAAACTATCCGCATTCATTCTGATCCAAATAATGAGGTTGATTATCGATTCAGGTCTTCTAGGTCAGATGGAGAAGCTGTTGCTGAAAGGATTGAGCAAAGTATGAAAGAAGCGAAAAAATCATTAGGTGTCCATAATTTGAGGAGGATCAAGAAAAATATTATAGGAATATGAGAAGATTATCTTGCGTGGCAGAAACAGCAGTAAGGCACTGTTGTCAATATAATATTAAAGTAATGATGGTTGGATGTCAGAAAGAGCTCATGAATTAATCATATCATTATTTTATAATAATTGATAATTAGTGGCTTAAAATTTTATTTAATAAATAGCTGGATTCCTCAGCTCCAGTGCACACAATCATTTTTCGAAATAGCGACGCTTCTTGATTTACTAATACTTGAGGAGAATCTATCTCTTTGCAAGCTCCACCATCCATCACAATTATTATATCAGAGTCTACAATTGTCCTAAGTCTATGGGCGACAATAATTAAAGTGCTTCCTCTGAATTTTTTCTTTATTTTTTTCTGTATCAGCTTATCAGTTTCTCTGTCTACATTTGCAGTAGCTTCATCCATCATAACAATTTTATTTTTCCGAATTAAAGCTCTTGCAAGACAAAATAGTTGCTTTTGTCCAGCTGATAAGTTTCCGCCATCGCCTGTTAAAATATGGTCAATCCCTTTTGGAAAAGTTGAGATCAAATCATATAATTTTGACTGTTTTAAGACTTCGCCTATATACTCGTCAGTATGCTCATGGAAAGGATCAAGATTATCTCTAATACTGGCTAAAAATATAGTTGGACTTTGTGGAATTACAGACAATTGCTTTCTAAGCTGATGCAGTCCGATTTCTAAATAATCTTGTCCATCAATAAAAATAGTTCCAGAGCAGGGGTTTACTAATCTAAATAAAGCATGCATTATAGAAGACTTTCCAGCACCGGTCCTTCCAATAATTCCTACCTTTTTTCCTCCTTCAATTTCAAAGTTTAATGATTTAAGGACACATGGCAAATTTTCTCTATATTTCATATAAAGATTCTTGAATTCGATATGACCTTTAGTAATCTTAAAATCAATATTTGACTCATAGTTTCCCTCCTTAGGAGTTTCAGAATACTCCAAAAGCCTTTGTGGAGAAGCCATCAAGTTTTCAGTCTCAATCATTGTTTTTGCCCACCAATTAGCCCATCCTGATGTAGAAATTGTAAAAGAAATGCTCATAGCAGCAACACTGTTACTTATATTTCCCTTATAAAGTATCAAAATAATGACATTTAAAATGCTGACAATAGTAGCACCAAGCTCTGAGTAGCCTTGATAAAATCTGAGCATCATGTGATAGGTTAGATAAGCTTTTAGGTTGTGAGCGACTAACTTTTTCATTTCTTTCGTAAATTTTTCTTGAAGATCCAGGCAACGAATAACTGGCAAACCACTTAAAGTAGAATTTACTAATGATAGGATTGGACTTTTAGAGACAAGTTCAATCCGCTTTAAAACTGTTGTCAACGGAACTATGGCTCTAATGAGAATGAAAAGATAAAACAAAAAGGCAATTATTGCTGCTAAGTTTGGAGGAGCGATAATAGCAATAACAGTAATATTTCCAAGTAATAGTATGGTTGTGCTAATAAATTCAATAAAAAATGTTATAAGGGTTTCATCAACCATCATTGTATCTTTGGAAAATCTCGCTACCATTCTTCCTGTAGGGTTTTTATCAAAAAATGAGACTTCTGATTCTGTTATACCTTTTAAAGCTGAGTTATGCAATTTTTCAGCATTTTTTAATAAGCCGACTCCAAATAAGAATCCCCTTAAGTAAGTGAAAAGATACAGGCATAAAATAATGACTGCATAAATCCACAAGTAAAATGAATTGCCTTGGTCTGATGGATCTGCTTTAGATCATACTGACAGTCACCACAAAGTCATACTATAGAGTGCTTGAGTTACTATTAAAATGGCTAAAAGAATTGGAATCATCAACCAATTTTTGCTACCAAGTGTCAAAAATTTATAATAAATTTTAAAAGGTATTGTATTTATTGCACTTTCTTCTTCTTGCTTTAATGATTTACCTTTTGTATCAGCTTTCAGCTCAAATCTACATACTTCATTTACAGCAGAGTTTTTTTCAACTTTTGGCTTCTGATGGCCAACTTCTCCAATTAAATTCATGATATTTTCTTTTAGTTTAAGATCATTAAATTCCCCAAAAAACAGCTGTGAGCCTGAGTTTAGAACCAAAATTTTATCGGCTTCAGAAATATAATGAGTCTGATGGGTTGCTAAAATTACTGTTTTCTCTCTTAGAAAGTCTTTTATGCATTTTTTAAATAAATGGGAACTGACTTCTGCGTCAACTGCACTTAAAGGATCATCAAGCAATAATATATCTCTATTAGTATAGGCAGCTCTAGCTAAGCTAAGTCTTGCTTTCTGTCCTCCACTTAAAGTTATTCCTTTATCCCCTACTCATGTATTATCACCAAATTTAAATTTTTCTATATCTTTATCTAACGCACAAGCTGAAATGACTTTTTTATAAAATTTTTCTTCATATTCGAGCCCCATTAAGACATTATCTTTAATAGTCCCTGAAATTATTCACGGGTCTTCTCCTGCAACAGCTATGGTGCCATTGATATTCATCTCTCCACCAATCAGCGGAATTTCTTGCATTAATCCCATAATCAAGCTAGTTTTTCCGCAACCAACTGGGCCAACAACAATTACTAGTTCCCCCTTTCTCACTTTAGCATTGACATGCTCTAGCACTATATCACCATCATAAGTAGTTATTTCTGCGTCAATTTTTAATGCTTTTCTTGAAATGCCCCGGATTTCTCCAGCTTCTTTCCATGAAAAATTCGCATTATTAAACTTTATTGCATAATCTTCTGAGTTTTCTAGTGAGACTTTAGCGTTATTTTTAATTACGAGAATTTCTGTGACTCTTTTCATTGCTATAATAAATAAAAATAATTGAAATACAGCTAAGGACCCTATATAAGAGACCATAGTTTGGGTCATTAGCAAGATTGTGGCTGTCGAATAAACTATGCCTGGTTCTAACTCATTTCCTAAATAAATATATATGAGAAAGGTAATAAAAAGGGTTAAGCCGATACCACCATTACTAAGTGTGCGGTTTAGACTTAAAAAGCAGACTTTTTTATAAGCAGTCTTAATTTCAAGAGATCTCTGCTTAAAAATAGTCTCTAAATTAGGGCTTTCCCATCCATATAATTTCACAATTCTTATCCCTTCAATTAAACTCGTAATCATCTTTATCCTCACATCCCCTGCAATATTTACTTTAATTCTAAAATTCCCTGCTATTTTACAGACCAGCATAATTGCTGGAAAATGTAAAATGACTACAACTAAGCCAATAACTCCAGCAACTCCAGTAGTAAAACCTATAATAAAAAATGCCCCAATTAAAAAAATTGGTAGAGAAAAAAGCCAAACTAAACTAGTCATCCCATCTAATATTTCAAGCTCGGAACCAATTATATTCGCTATTTTGCCTTTAGTGTTTCCTTCTGATATTGCTAATTGAGATACATTTACTAATTTTTTGTACAAAAGGCATGGAATCATTGATTTAACTCTTGCAATTAAAGTGAAGACTTTAAAAGCAGAAAGATTGAGGAAAAAGTAAGAAAAAAGGGTTGATGCAGCATAAAGAGTAATATATAAAACCCCATCCCATGGATCAGCTGAGCTCTCTTCAATGTACCTTGTTAAATAAATAACTAAAAGTGCTTGAGCAAGACCAAGGTTGTACCCAAAAATTCCAGGCAAAAAATATTTTGCGACGTCTCAGCCAATTACTCTTAAAAGAGCTTTTAGAAAGCTTGGGCTTGGTTTTGCTGACTCTTTAGCCCACTCTTCTTCAAGACTTGTAAGAGAAGCATCAAACTTTACCCTTTTAGGAATATTGATCAAATTGTCTTGAGATGGTATGTTTTTTCTATAGAAGCTGATAAGTGGGAATGTTCAGGACATCATGAGATCATGAAAAAAGTGCGAGTTGTCGTATTTAAAGTCTGGAGACTGCATAATACAAATTATAAGAAGAAAGAATATGTATCCAAAGTATCATAGAGGATACGGAAACCAGGCTTCAGTGAAAAACTTCAAGCGAGGAAACTAAATGTAAAATTGTGAGATAAAAATGATTTAAAATAGTTTATTGTTTTAACAAAATGATATTTCTAAATAGTGAAACTTTAAATTTAATTTATGTAAATTAATTGTTTTATCTATTGTCTTAACAACAATTTTTTTTCATTTCAGGTTTTTACTGATTTCTATGCACAATTAATGTGTTGTATATTCCACTCTATTTTGTTAATGAAGTAATTAATTATGTTCATCAACAGCTCTGGTAGAGAGCCCACAAAAGGGATTTCTCAAAGCTTCATCAGAGAAATGAACGAACGCCTCTCAAGACTAAAAGTAATTACTGATGAAAATGGGATGGAACTCCCTTCATCTCTTCTGACAACTGCCAGAGAGCTTTCCGAAAACGCAGCCCAAAGGTCCACAATTCAATACGATTACTCTGATATATCATATCAAAGTCCTCACAAGTCTGAGTCTTATATAGGAGTTCCATCTCCTCAAGATTTCGAAAAAAATTCTAAAGATCTTTCAGACTTAAATCATAGTTTCTCAGAAAAAAGTTTTTCGGATTGTGATAGCAGTTCAAGCGGTGAATCAATGAGCACTACAAATTTAAAGCAAAAATCAAAAAATCTGCTAAAAGGTGTGAAACAGCAATTAAAAAATTTTCGTTCAACACAAAATGAGTATTTAAAAGGAAACATCAGAGCCGAAACTGAAGCAGCAAGCTACCAAAAAGAACTTTTTTATATGAAGAGAAGTGCTAGTGAAGTTTTGCAAGAAACCAGCAAAACAAAAAGAGATTTAATTCAAATGAGAGAACAATTAGACAATGCATGCGAATTGTTAGATGCTAAAAATGTTAGCTCAAAGCCTGAATACACCGAATCAGATATTAGTTCAGTTAAGGCAAATCGAGAAATTGGAGTGCACTTGAATGAACAGATAAAAGAATTGAAAAAAGAAATCGATGACATGAATCGAAGAATAGTTTTTGGAGAGTCAGAAATAAAACAAAAAGAAACTGAAAATATGGAAATTAAGGACTTAATAAATAAATTGAAAGATAATGTGGGCGAAAGAGAGCAAACAAGGCTAGAAGAAGATGAGATTAGTATAAGTTGCAAGTCTTGTATTCTGTTTTAATTAGTGTTTTATATTTAATAATAGAGATTGCAAATGCTCATTATTTTAACAGATAAATTTCGATGCTGAAAATAATTGATTATCTTATTAAAACAACAAAACAAAATATGATTAAAGTAAGCCCCTTACCATAATATCCGGGAAAATGCAATAATTGGGCAACTTTTGAAATTATTAAAACTAAAATAGTATCACCATTAATTTGTAAATAAAGCGAGCTAGATTATTATTCTCAAATCTGAAAGGTAAATAAATAATAAATAATTATTTTAAAATTTTTATATATAAGAATATTGAAAAGTGTCTCATGAAATCATCAAGAATATAAATTAGTGGCTTCAACAATTCAAATAAAATTAAATCTTTTTGTTGCAAGTTACACAACTTTAAACTTAATTCTGAAAAAAGATAGATAGATAATCTTAGTGAATTCAGACTTAGCCATAATATCAGATTTCGACATTTTAGGGATATTGCCTAGCTCATCATAAAGTTTTTTGTCTTCATCATACATATCAAATTTATCTTCTGCACATTCTTTTATATGTCATTCAATAAAATCATTGCTCCGCTTTCCAATAAATAGCTTGCAGTAAGGACAATTCTGAATTTTATTTTTTTCATCGTCTGAGGAATCGCTGTCATTAGTTTTTCTAATAGTAGGAATTTCAATAATTGGTCTTTTTATTTCAGGAATAGCTGGACTAGCATTTTCTTGAGTTTCCTGCCGCTCATCTCTCTTTTTAAGCTTTTTAATAGCTCTCATTGAGTCGTGATACTCCTTAATGTCTTCTACCCCATTTCCATCAGCACATGCATTTACGTGCTTATTCATTTCGATTTCTGTGAAATCTTTGGGAAACCTCCATTCACAAAGAGGGCATTTTTTTATTTCTTTGGGGGATTCATCAATTATGAGAACTTCAGCTCTTTGGCGTTTTACTGGGAGAGTTGGCATGGTTTCTTCTCCAGGCGATTTTGGCTTCGGTTTCGGTTTCGGCTTATGCTCTTTTCTTTTTTCAAGCTTTGCTGGTTTAGGGTCTGGAAAAGTTACGCCAAGTCCTGATTTTTTTATAGGCTTTGGTTGAATGGCAGGGATTGGGATTTTTGCGGGCTCATTATAAATTTCTTTTCTTGGAATAGATGGAACGTTTATTGACTTATTAAATGTTGTGAGACTTGGATGGGTAAATGTTACTAAGCGGAAAATATCAAAGCTTTTATAAAAAATAATTTAAATCTCAAATAGCATTAAAATACTATTTATAATTCCTTCTTAATTTAATTATTGTGTTTATGAAAAACGAATTATTTATAAGACCCCGAACAAGATCCTTTTGGACTTGTATACGATTTAATAATTTATTATGGAAAAACAATTGAAACTTAATATCCCTCTTTATACTCTAAGAGAGAGGCTTAAATTTATCGAAGATAAAGGCTCAGCACCAGCTTCACCATCACATACCTCAAGACCGAAAAAATCTGCAAGTAATTCTGCACTGCCCGATATTCATAAAAGATCAAGCTCATCCAAATTAACCCCATTAAAAACTGATGAAACACAACAAATAAATCTCCGAGATGTGTCTTACAGACTTGAAACATTAAAAGAAATCAAAGGAAGAAATGATATCAATGAAAATCAATTGAAACAAATAATAGCCGGAAAGGAATCAGAAATAAAACTCCCATTGCCTACAAACTTGGGAGATCTTGAAAAAGAAGCAGAAAAAGCTAAATCAAAGCAAAGTAAAACCTTTAATGGCACTTTTTTCACTGAAATTCAAGAAGCAAAGAAGAAACTTACAAAAAATCAAAAGAAAAGAAAAGAATTTTTTATTAAGGAGAGCTTGTATTATTATAAAGCACAATCAGATTGGCTATTCAACAAAGTCACTCAAATTCGTGAAAATCCTCCAGGTTCTCCTAAAGTCCATAGCAGATCTCATTCTCAATCAAAGCTTGAAGATAGGCCTCTCCAAACAGACCGACCAACCAAAAACCGAGGAGATCTCGATCTCGGAGCACCTTCCAGTCGCCGAGAGGTAGAATTACTTAGCTCTTGGCTCGATTATATGCTAGATACTCAAGTAATTCAATCAGACAAGCCAATCGACCAAAAGGTTTCTATCGCCGAATTAATTTACACAATTTGTTTTAAAGAAATAATCCGCCAAGTTAGTGTTCACTGCCTTGAAAGAGGCCAACTGATGGAAAAACTCTGAAATTCACAACTAGAATTGTATAGTAAATCTGATGACATAAGTCTAAAAAAACTTGAAGAAATGCAACAGCAGCACATAGAATTTTTAGCAAGAGCTGAAAAAAATTGAGAAGATGAAATAAAGAAAGAGCAAGCAAAAAATGAAGAATTAGTGAAAGCAATAAGGAGCAAGGACAAAACAATTGATGAATTAAATAATGAAAAAAAAGAAATGAAACTGGAAATTGAGAAAATAAGAAAAAGAACTGCAGATCTTGGAGAAAGCATAAATGAGTCGTCATCTCGAAGATTTATTCTTCAAAAAGATAAGTGCCTTTCTGCAGTTCCTGATGTTTTTGATGAAAGCTCACAGACAGAAAGTATTGATCTTGAATATGAACTTGAAAAATCTATTCGCATTAAAAGGCCTAAGTCTATGAAGCCTGTCATTATGGCTGGATATTTTGATATGCAGGACCAATTCCATGCTCAGCAGCTGTTCAGAAGACATAGCTCAGGAAGAGTAGAAAGCATTGATTTGCCTGACGAAATTATAGCTATTGTACCTAAAAAAAATAAGTCTACTTGAACAGAAGAAATTGCAGAGGTAGCAGCTGATGCCACACCTGTCAAGCATAATTTTGTTGATTGGAAATCTGAGCTACCAAAATCCAAGCTTAATTTTGGACTATATGCTATAAATATGGGTGCTTTTGGAATAGACACAGGAGTACAAGTGCCAGAATTAAAAGCAGAATTAAAAATTTCAATCATAAATGATATTGAAATAAGAAAAAAGTTTATTAGGAATAATACATCAGAAAAGAAAAAAACCCTCACAAAAGAAGTTTTAGTCACGAATTTAAATAGGCTTGATAAGCACATTGACAAGCTTGATAACGCTACACTTATTACTTCAGTTGCGTCTCAAACTAATGATTTTGATGTCAAAAAAGTTACAAATGCAACAAAAAAAGCATCCAAAATTTTGAGAAAAGATAGAAATATTATTAAAGATGTTTATAATGCTATTGAAGATGAGCTTGTAGATACCGTTATACATGAAGCTAAGAAAAAGAAAAAAATAGCGAATAGGATAAATGAGAAAAGTAGAGAACGAGAAATCCATAGTGAAGGAGGGGAGGAAACAGCCAATAATAGTATTATAAATGAATATCAGGAACTTGATGAAGCTTTGCCAGCGAAACTAGTGAGAAGTATAGGGAAATTTAAAAAAGTCCTATCAAAAGTACTAATTAAAAAGAAACCAGCAGAAGCCCTAATTAATAATGACAAAGCCAAAAAATATGCCCATAAGTTAAGAATCAAACTAGACTCAATGTACTCTCAAAAAACAAATAGAATCCAAACTCCAATAAAAAGCCATTCCACAACTCCTATCAGCGTAAGATCCAAAGAAAGCTCCCGTTCCAAAGATTTATCTCCAATTATAGAAAAAAGCATCAAAAAGCCCCTTTCGCAGCCAAAGATCATTAGAGACCGAATCAAGCCAGCACCCCCTAAAACTTTTTTTGATGCTTACGTACAAACTGACTTATCAGGAGACAATATATTTCTAAAAAATATGATGAAAAAAATAGAAACAGATGAAGATGAGATAAAGGAAACATCTTCAAAAACTAGTGAAAAATTCCACCCTGGCAGTCGTAGGATTAGCAGGAAATTTCAAGAGGATAGCTCAGGATCATTTACACAAAGCCTACCAGAACTTAATGATATTATACCAGTAAAACCTAAAGCTCCTCCAAAATTTCTTCCTAAAGTAAACCCTAAGCAATTATTAATTGTAGAAGCATTTTTATTAGGACAAGTTCAGCGAAAAATTCATTTAACACACCCAGGGCAAAAGTTATTGACAAAGATAATGGATTCTTTGAGAGAAAATAAAGTTAAACTGGCAATGAGTATAAAGATCTTGATGAAAATTATCAATCAAGTTTATGCAGAGAAAATATCACTTTCTAGAGAAAGTGCTGACCATAAGAGCCATGAAGCATCTATTGTACTTTACGATATGCTTATACATAGATATGGGCTTCGCTCGGTAGCTGAAAACAAATATAAGCAAGTAGTCCATGCCACTATTTCATATAGCGAAAAGTATATAAGAATAAAAAACTTCTATAAATTTTTGGGGCTGGAAGGAAATTTTACTGTTGAAGATTGGAATTTTTATTTATATTCTTGTGAATTTATGGAATGCTGCAATATAGGTCCTTATATTTATAATGAAGATTTTTCCCCTGATCATTTTTCACCCTATGACAGGGCTATTCATTGCGCATCAGTGTTTTTCGAAAAGAAATTATCTCCAGTCCTATTTCAAGGGCTTTTAAATCGAATAAATATGATTAGGATTCAAGAATCGCCTAAATACTCAGGCAGGGTTGTCAGAGCACTTCAAAGAAACACAGAAAAAGTAAATACTGACGAGTTTTTATCCCTTTTATTAGAATATTATCAAGTCTTGAAGAACACATTATCTAAAGCTCTTTGACCTACAGGAGAAATTCCAAATTCACTAGAACTAGAAGAATTTTTAGCATTAATGAAAGGACTTCCTGATTCAGGTTTAGTAGTCGAAGAACTAGTTAAAATGTTTGATGATCATTCTGTTTATACAAAAGGAAAAAATGGAGACATAGTTAAAGCAATTATGCATGAAAGTATTTTAAGCTTTGGAGTTGATAACAGCATTATTCCTTTTAATGATATTAAGGCTCCTTAAAATATAAATAAGGATTCCTTGAAATTTCTGAGAAATTAATTTAATTGGCATTTTCTGATAATTTTAAAAATATATTAAATATTTACATATATCATCAAATTTAAAATGTATAGTCAACCATAGGTTTTGCCTTTGTAAGGAAAGGCTTCAAGTTGCACCCAGATCTGAATCTGTAGTTCTTATTGCATGGAGTCAATTGGCTGTAGAATGGAGAAAGTATTGGAGGGGAAACGCCTTTTGAGTTTGCTTTGGCAGGCTGAGATGATTTAGAAAACATAGGGTTTGGAGGGGGAATTCTCATTGGAATTGCGGACTTCAAAACTGGAGATTCACATACTTGAGATCTTTCCTTATTGGAATTTATTGATTTCAATTCTTTTTTCTTTTTATAAGAGCTGTTTTTAGAATACCCTGAAACTGACGATTTTTGGTCAATTGTAGAATCAGTAGCGCTCACAAATTGAATCCTAGGTGTCAATTCTGGGTGAAAAGTGCACCCCATTAGCTCTTGCTCCTCGAAATCTTTTCTTTGATTTTCTATTTTCTTTTGCTTTTCTTCAAGCCAATATTGGTTTCTTTCTGTCACACTCATCTTTGAGTAATTTTTTTTAGGAGCTGGTTCTTCATGGATTAAGCTTGTCCTTGAGTCTAGTGATTTCTTTATACTTTCTAAGCTGACTAATGAGCTTATGGCCCTGAAAGATTGACGTCTATCATACTCAGTCTTTTCTTGGTCTTTTTTCTCCTTAACTTTTTCCCTCACTTCACGTTTTCCTGCAATGGTCTTTGATGCAGGGTTAATTTTGGGCTTATCCCTGAGCTCGGAGCCTTCTTGCCACTCTTTCTCTAAAATTTTAGAATTGAGTTTTGCCTTGTACTCAGCTTGTTTAGCAAACAGAATATCTTCTACAGGTTTATCTGAAGAAGCTGTAGAGGTTGATTTCTTGAAGCTTTCAGAAGTTAAGTCTAACTTGCTAGGCTTTATGCAGTCACATGAGGAGCCAGGCCTTAAACTGACGCTAATTCTAGGAACTGAGCTCGAGTTAAGACATGGCTGAGAATCTATTGTAGACATAGGAAGATCTACCTCAAATCCGTTCATTGTTGACATTATTTTTATTATTAGCCGATAATCAGTGAAAGATTATGGCTTTTTTTATAATTAATCATTAACCACTAACGGCAAATCAAAGAACTGTGGGAGATTATAGCAAATATAGAGAAGAATATTGAGAAGTTCAGTTTCATTAGAAATTGTAATTATAAAGTAACCTATTTTTTTAGCTGATAAATTTTTATTCATAAAATAGACAGAATTTCAATATGAATCAAGAAGACTTAAGTTTACTGCTCAGAAACTCACTAAATAATCCAGCCACAGACAATCAAATCACCCATATCGCTGAAATTGTTTCCAATTCCAGTAAATCTGCTTGTCGAAGCTTTGTCAGACGTCTTAAAAGGATCCTCAAGTCCCCAAATTACAAACCATCTTTTAAGCTTCACACTTTAAAAATCATCCAAGCCTGTGCAAATACTGAAAACATTTCATTTATTGTGTATTTATATAAAAAACTCCTCAGCAAGCTAATATATCTTGCTGAGTTCCAAAAAGAATCATCAGAAGTCTATAGAGGTCAGCTACTTTTTGGGGCGACATCCCAAGAACAAAGAATTGCTTCAGCTGAATTTTTAATTTTATTCTTACAATGCATAGAAAACTGAGCTGAAAGATTTGGCAAGGATGTTGATGGAAATCCTACGGGGTTTGAAGAGACCTATTTATCATTAAAAGAGAAAGGGGTCGTGTTTCCTCCAGTAAATTATATTATTGAGATGCCAAAAGAAATTAAAAAAGAAGTTCATAAGTGCAAAAGAGTGATTAGAACAGTTTTAAACATGGAGGAGAATAATGTGGACTGTCAGGCTATAAAAAATGATATTTTGGAGCTTAAGAAGTTTAAAACATATTTCGTAAATGAAGCAGCTGGGTTTGTAGAAAAAGGAATGGAAAAGTATGTTCAAGATTTGTATGAAATTATTGATAAAATTAGTATCGTAATTAATGATTATAAAGAAAGAAAAAACCGCGGAAAAGTTGTCCACAAAGAAGTAAATTTCAATAAAGATCTTATTCCTATGAATGTCCTTGGCATTAGGCTCACCAATGAAATTAATGACGCTTTGCCAAAGTTCACACCAAGAGTTGACAGTCCAATCGACTATTTATTTGATGAATTAGAACAGCAAGAAATATCTTTTGTCAGAAGTGAAATAAACATTTCTTTTGATCAGGAATCTCTGCAAGAAGACTGATCACAAATTAACAATGAGTACTGTAATGTAAAGGATAAGCTAGCAGAATATGAGGAGCTCATACAAAGCTATAGCAATGACTTATTAAAATTGCAGGAAAAATATTTAGAAGCTGTAGAAGAGAGAGAAGAAATAAAGCTACGAATTGGTAGCATCATAAATGAAAATGTTGAGCTTCATAATGAAAATAATTCTTTAATGGAAAAAATAAAGGCTCTTGAGGTAGAAAATTCATCTAAAAAAGAAGAAATCGACGCTTATAAATCACAAAATCACTTTTTAAAATGTACGCTGAAAGCTATTCAAGAAGAATCATTAAAATGCGATAAGCAAATTGTAAAATATCTAAAACAAATAGATCATCTTGAAGATATCAATAAATCCCTAACAAAAGATAACGAAAAACTTCAAGCTGAACTTGTTAAAATACACAAATTTGATCAGGAATTTAAGCTTAAAATCACTCCAGCAAAATTTATAGCTCCAGAAACGCAAAGATCATTTAAAGAAAGAAGTCAGTCTTGCGAGCATCTAGGAAATCAAGTAGAAAAAGAGTTTTATAAGCCTAATCTGCCTATGAGAAAAAACACAATGCAAAAAGAGCAGTCAGGGAGAGAAGATTTAGGAGAAAACGAAGAAATTGTTAGGGGTAAAAATGAAATTTTACATAGAAATATAATAAATAGAAGCCCTGAATTAGAGGAGGAAGAAGAAAAGAAACAAGAGCCAAATGAATCAACTAAGCCGAAATTAAAATGAAAAAATGAGGAAAAAGAAAAACAGCATGCTTTAGAAAGGAAATTGGATGAAAGTGTGGAAAAAATGGAATGCAATGAGAGATTTATTGATATAGGAGGCAATCTAGGGTCTGTGAGTGATGGCTAGCATTTATAAAAGTATTAAAAGATTGGTATTATTTAGTTAAAAAATATGTGTATTTTTAGAAATAAGGACTTTTGATAAATTATGTTCTAATATAATTTTAGCTTTATTTCGATATATTTTCTGATAATGTAAAATAAAAGATAATTTGATCTATACTGAAAACTTTATTTTGTTTATTAGCTGAGCAGAGAGTCTATTTGCTTTTTCGAGTAATTTAAGTCTATAATTATTATAAGCTTTTTATAAATTAAAAATCATACTTTGATACATTGTAAAGAAAGTTTGTAAGCTTCTTCATTATTTTATAGCTTTCATTACTACCAGAATTTCTGCATATTTCGAACACCTTTTGCATAATATGTGTCATGCTGATATCGTAGCATTATGGTTTGAGCAATTGCTTTTGCTCCTTCAAGTCAGCAAAGGCAATATAAAATCGTTAATTTTTATATAAGAATATTAAAAGCCTGTTTAATTTTTACTTTATGATTGATAAGTTGAAAAAAATCTTTTGTGATATTCATTTAAATTATTTTATTTCCAGTTTAATTGCTCTGCTATGATTTCACAAATTTGAAATCAGTTATTTATGTTTTATTAAAATAATTCGATGGCATCTCCCTTTTACCATCAATTTCAAGGGTTAGGAGACAATACCCCATCGAGATCGACCTCTGCCCCACCAATGTTGGATGAAAATATGCTATTTGCGTTTCCTGTGGCTTCAGATTATACTGTTGCTTTCTCAGATATTCGAAATGATCAAATGTATGAAGAGTTTTATGAATGTTACAAAGAAAAATTGAGCATGCCTCCGCCTCTTCAGGAGCCACTTTCACAGACCCAATTCAGAAAACTTTCAACGATTTCAGACAACGAGGAAGGACAGCCTAGATCTAGGACAACAAGCTTCTTAGTTAATAACATGGTTGATACATGCATCAAAGAAGAGGACCAGCCTTCCCAAAATAACTCCACCAATAACATCCCATTCACTGAGCCACCTGGTTTTTCAACCCCAGCATCAGCTCCTCCTACGATTCCTGAATTCGAGCCTACCTACGACCAGGGCGAATTCTTTGGTTATTCTCAATTTACTCCTCAGCATGTCTATACCCAAGCCCTTGAAATGGCAAGAGACCAAGTAGGATGCCGTCTCCTTCAAAAAAAATTAGAAGAGCGAAATCCATTCACAATCCAAGCAATTTATGACCAAATTATGCTCCAAATTGGAAATTTAATGATTGATCCATTTGGAAACTATTTGGTTCAAAAGCTTCTGGAAGTATGTGATGAGCCTATTCTTGAATCAATTTTGTCACAAGTAACTCCAAGCATCACACAAATTTCGCTTAATCAGCATGGGACTCGAGCAATTCAAAAATTAATTGAAGTTATAGCAAAATATGAGCAGCATATTCCCTCTGTTATAAGTGCAATAAGAAACCATGTAATTACATTAATAAAGGATCTGAATGGGAACCATGTTATCCAAAAATGCTTAAATGCCTTAGGAGCTACTTATAATCAATTTATATATGAAATTTCTAGCCAGCATGTAATAGAAATTGCCACACATCGTCATGGATGTTGTGTACTCCAACGATGCATTGATGCAGCAACTCCAAAGCAACTTGAGCTTTTGGTCGATTACATTGTGATTAACGCTGTAGAATTAGTAAAAGATGCATTTGGAAATTATGTTGTCCAGTATGTAATTGACTTGAATTCACCTAATATCAACGCACGACTAGCTTTTATCTTTATTCAAAGCATGCAAGAACTTTCTACACAGAAATTTTCATCAAATGTCATTGAAAAATGTTTACAGCAGAACAGAAGCGAAGTGCAGCAAGCAATGATTCAAGAAATAGGCCAGCCGAAAAATTTGGCGAGAATGCTGCCAGATCAATACGCAAATTATGGTAAAAAATAGTTAGTTGTTCAAAGGGCATTAAGCTTAGCCGCTCCAGCACTGTTAGAAAGAATGATAAAAGAAATCAAGCCACTTATGGACGAATTAAGAAGAAGTCAGTTCGGAAAAAGAATTTATTCAAAATTAGCTAAAAAATATCCAGAACTAACTGAAAAGCAGTAAGAAATATGCAGTGGTAACAATTTTAAAGGTTTTTAATTAAGCTATTAAGGATAAATAATTATTTTTGAGGAAAATTACCAGTTAAATTAATAGACTTTGTTAAGGGATACAATCAGAAGCACACTTCCTATACTTATAAGGATACCCAAAAAGAATATTGAGACAGTGATGCAGATTATACTCTGCAAATTAAATGAAGGATGCTGAGGTAAAGGCTCTTTAGAAGGGCTTGAGTTTTCAATTTTTGTTGTTTCAGATTTGTAAAGAAGTAGTTGTGTTTCACCTTTAGTGGCAGCACGAAGTGTGAGTTTTAGTAATTTACAGTCCGTGATCAGTTTTTTGTTTGTTAGAGTTAACTCATGAATAAATTCTTTTTTTTCTTTGAGTTCTTTTCTTAGTTTTTCGAGTTCTTTAGTCATCGCAACAAGGTCGATACTTTCCATAATTAAATTTAAAAAGGGGTGGTAAAATATTTTATAATAGTGTTTGGAATTGTGATGCTTTCGTTTTAGTTATTTTTGGATTCAATAGACTTGTTAGCAATAAAATCAATAAAATAGGTGATTAAATCATATCACGTGTGTATTAATTATTTATATTAATAATTCAATATAAATGGGTGTTTTAGCAATTCTTCTGCAGATTTTCTATTATCTGGATCTCTTTGCAAGCAAATACGTATAAATTCACGCCCATATTCTGATATGCTGTCAGGAATTTCTGGAATTTCATCAGTTCTGGCAATTTTCATCATTGTTGCAAAATAATTATCCATATCTGGCCAAGGTGCTTTTGCTGTAAGCATTTCTAGAACAACACACCCAAGGCTCCACATATCAGCCATTCTTCCATGGCCACACTGCTTCACTACTTCAGGAGCCATTCATGGCAAGCTTCCTCTCATCGACATAAGTAGCCCAGATTCAGCTTCAGTTGACTCATACTTCCTCGAACACCCAAAATCGCTCAGTTTTACCCTACCTTCGCTATCTAACAAAATGTTTGCTCCTTTTATATCTCTATGCACTACACCATTAGCATGTAAATATTTTAGACCTTTTAATATTTGACGTGTATAAGCTCTTACTGTAACTTCTGGAAGTGGCCCAAGATTATAAAGAAGCTTTGCAATGCTTCCTCCAGGGAGGTATTCTAAATAAATACAGAAATTATCTTTAATGATTTCACTCCCTAGATATTTCACAATATTTTTGTGTGAAAGATTTTTTAGGACGTTTATTTCTCGATTTAATGTATCAATGAACTGTGTCTTTGCTGGATTTTCACGATTAAAAAAGAGTCTTTTGACCGCAAAAATTTGACCAGATTCCACGTCGAAAGCTTTAATGACTTCTCCAAAGCTTCCATGGCCTAAGGTTTCCCCGGCTTTCCATCTTCTTAGTTCTCCATTTATTCCAGATTTTATGGGATCTTCAGTAATTAGCTTAAACGTGAATTCATTATTTTTCAAAATAATCTTTGGCTCTTCTTTCTCAGGCTTTTTCTCTTCTTTATCATCCTCTTCCACATGCATTTGCAGATGTGGTTGAATATTAAACGCATGAGAGTTAAAAATTGTTTTAATTTTTCCTTTTGAATTTTTCTCTTCTGTCTCATTTTCTGTGCTTGAGTTAGGAGTTTTATTTAGGCTTAAGCTTTTAGAGCTCTCATTTTGGAAGCCAAAAGATCTATCTTGGGTAGAAGAACTTTGAGGAGTCCTTTGAGATTTTATGATTATTCTTTTTCTACGAGAAATATCAAAGGTTTTTGCTTTTATTTCATCTATACCGATGCTTTTGCTACTGCTGGATCTTGCGCATTGTTTTATATCTGCAAGTCGAGATGAAAGATTTCTTTTCTCAGTTGGAGATGATTCACGAGAATTAGCTACTGATTTTGAACCAGCATAAGAGCTGATGCCCGTATCGAAGTCAGGGACGAGTAAGGAGCTCATAGGAGAATTGGGGTTATAACTTGCACGCTCTGTCAAATGGTTGTCTTGGCTAGTAAGCCTGGGATAAGCCACTTGATTGCGAAATATTATACTAAGTTTATCTTACATTGGATTTATTGAGTTTGGATTTTTTGTGAGACTCTCTGATGGCACAATTAAATTTCGATTATGGAAATCTATCACTTTTCTCCTTGACTTTATTTCCATTTCTTTATAGTCGTTTATTACTATTCTCCACAAAGAGAAGAATACTAAGGAGAATCGTAGATAATATTATAAGAGGCTAAAAATTATTTTTAATAAGAAAAATAGGTTCTTTTAGAAGTCATCAGATATTTTTTAAATATTAAATTAATAGCATAATAAGTAAAATTTAACCAAAATGGAAAATGATAGCTTGCTCAAACGAATTTGCAATATCGATCAAAAAACACTTTCAGGAGCTTATCAGAAGCTTTGTCTTTCAGATAAATATGCGCCGGATATATCTTATATTGAGTTTTCAGCACTAAAGCCTCTTATAAGTGCAACTAAATCTGAAAAGAAATTCTCAGTACCGCCTTTCCAAAATCCTATGCTTTTAAAAAACTTAGTAAAAATTCAAGAACCTGCTAAAGAAAATATTAAAATTGCACAAAGTACGATTATAAATAATGCACTAAAGCCGAGACAAGAAGTATTAGTAAAGCAAGAACAAAGGAGCAATCAAAAGCCTCAAATACAGCAGCCTATGAAAACTAAAATAGATTGTAACTGAAATCCAATTGGATATAGATATAAAAGGAAAAAAGAAGCCGATCCTGAAGAAGAGGAAGAAAAGCCTGGCTTTATGACTGCAAAAGATTTTTATAAAACTAATCAATTTTCAAATCAACAATCCCACCCTAAATTTTCAAATTCTCCTGAGCAGCAAGAGCCTCAACAACGATTTCGATCAACTGGACTAGTAAAGCCTTTTGCATGCCCATTAAAGACAGGCAGTAATAGCAATAATAATCAAGCAAAACCCCAAGAAGAGTCAAATAAGCTTACAGGAATTGAAGATAAACTTATCGAAATTATTGAGAGTGAAATTATTTCAAGGGATCCAGGGGTAAAATGAAACGATATTGCTGGTTTACAATTCGCTAAAAAGGCAGTTCATGAAGCTATTGTTTGGCCATTACAACGGCCTGATCTTTTCAAAGGGTTAAGAGCACCGCCAAAAGGACTTTTATTATTTGGACCTCCTGGGACAGGGAAAACTATGATAGGGAAAGCTATTGCAAGTGAAGCAAATGCGACTTTCTTCAGTATTTCAGCGAGCTCAATTACATCTAAATGGGTAGGGGAAGGAGAAAAACTTGTTAAAGTACTATTTTCATTAGCAGTTAAATATCAACCTACTGTGATTTTTATTGATGAAATTGATTCTTTACTAAGTGCAAGGAATGACTCTGAGCAAGAAGGTAGCAGAAAAATTAAGACTGAGTTTTTAGTGCAAATTGATGGCGCTGCTACTAATCCTGATGATAGAATTCTTCTGATTGGCGCCACAAATAGACCGAACGATTTAGATGAAGCTGTGAGAAGAAGACTTGCAAAAAGAATGTATATTCCCCTTCCTAATTCAGAAGGAAGAAAACAGCTAATTGTGAATTTAATGCAATCAATTTCTAACTCTCTGTCAGAATCTGATATAAATGCCATTGTGGAAAGATCAAAGGGCTACTCTGGCTCTGATTTAAAAAATCTCTGCACAGAAGCTTCAATGAATCCTTTACGATCCCTTACTGATATAATGAATATTGATGCAACAATAATTCCTCCTGTTAGTCTTCAAGACTTTGAGTTTGCTTTAACAATAGTAAAGCCATCAGTTTCACAAAAGGATATCACATTTTTGCTTGATTGGAACGAGCAGTTTGGTAGTTTTCAGTTCAATATGGAAGAGTTAGAGACTTAATTAAATATCATTAAAAAGATTGTTTTTGCATTAATTTAATAAATGCTATTGAAAATTCAAATACATTCGCGCATAATATAATAATCAATAAAATTATTACTTTAAGAATCTTCCTTTAAAAGAAGTGGATAATTTCAAATTTCATTAAAAAATGGTGGATCTTTTTAATTTATTTTTCTGACATACGATGTTCATTAGATTTCTTTTTGTAATATAATAATTTGCACAGCAGTCTGGCTATTAAAATCATAAATAAAATGAGCGTAAATTTTAACTATAATATCTTAAATAATTAATTTTCTCGAAAAGGTTAAATTTATATCAATTTTTTATTTAAATCCATTTCTGATAGGACTGTTTTTGGAATCTTTATATGATACTAAATAAATACAGTGGTATTTGAAGTACAGGATTTTCAAAAAATGCAATCGAAGAAATTTTCGACCTCTATGAAGTAGCTATCGAAATTGCAGGAAAAATGTATTCTAGCTTGCTGAGCTTAATATGAGATGCAGGAGAAATTATAGTATTCAGAAAAAGGTTAGAAAAGGCTAAAACGTGAAAAGAATGGAGAAATATTGCTGAACAAATTGATAATATTGAAGGCAAAGAAGCTTGAAAAAAGAGGGAGCAAAGCCCACTCTATGACTACCGACTCTTAAGAAGACGTCTAAGACTAATCAGGAGCTTGCGCGAGAAAAATGATATTCAAGCTTTAGTCCACCATTTACGATCAGGACTATATAGAGGCTTAGGTGGAAGCTTAAACCCCCAGCTATACCAAAAATGCCTTGTGGATACTAAATATTTAGTCATGGAGTACCAAGCTGAAGTGTGTAATTCTCTCAAATTTATCTTGAATTCCCCACAATTTCCATTGAAATCTAAATTAACATTTTTTTCTGACTCAAGATATGCCTTTGGGAAAACAGCTTTACTTATGAGCGGTGGCGGAGGTCTTGGAATGTATCATTTAGGTGTTATAAAAACACTTTATGAGCAAGATTTATTACCAAAAGTCATCGCTGGTACCTCAGCTGGATCATTGGTTGCTGCATTTATAGGGACAACTAAATGGGAACAGATCCCTGAATGGTTTAAAAGAGAAAAAATAAAATATGGACCATTTTCAGGACTCTTGAAAGGCTCGTGGAAACGAAAAATCATCAGACTCTGGAAAGATAAACATCTGATGGATATTAAAACATTAGAAGTCTTTTTAAGAGGAAATATAGGAGACTTAACCTTTGAAGAAGCTTACGAAATGACAGGAATTGTGCTGAATATAACCGTTTGTGAGTGAAATAATCATAGTGACTATAGGCTTTTAAATTACCTTACAGCACCAAATGTATTAGTTTGAAGTGCAGCTTTGGCTTCCTGCGCGATTCCTTATATTTTTGAAGCGGTTGAGCTTAAATGCAAAGATCATAATGGAAATATTGTCCCATTCCACTCATCTGGCATGAAGTTTATTGATGGATCAATTAAAGCTGACTTACCAATGCTGAGACTTGCGGAGTTATTTAATGTAAATGCATTTATTGTGTCACAAACTAACCCTTGAATTATTCCATTATTGACTGCTGATGATGGGGGTGGGAGCTGGGGAGATTCATTTAATTTTAAGGTTTACAGGCTATTGAAGAAACTGATAGTTATGGAATTTAGGCACAGGGTTAAGCAGATAAGCTTAGTGGGTTTGCTTGATTTTTTGACTTCATTTTTAGGGATTTTTACACAGGAATATAGAGGGCATGTAACAATTTGGCCTGTGCCATCAATAAAAGATTATTTAAATATATTATCAAATCCCACTGATGATGACATACAGAGAAGTATAAGAAAAAGTGAAATCAGAACCTTCCCAAAAATAAATATGCTACGATCAATCATGGCAATTGAAAAAACATTTGATAGCTGCTATCAGCAAATAAGAGCTAAATTAAGATTCAAAGATTTAAGATTTACTGTCGCACTTCATGGCCAAGCTGAAGATTTCACAATTAGGGAATCTCCTTTAATTCCAGGAACATCACTGATGCCCGACTCCAGACATTATTTTGAGCATCATCTGAATTTATATGAAGAGATTAATTAATATACTAAAATCTTTTATTTGATTACTTCTGAGGAACGGAGTATTAAATATTAAGTTTTGAAGTGAGAAAATATGCAGAAGTTGTTGAATTGCAACTTAAAGAGCCGACTAAATCAACTCTCCAAGTATCCCTAGAGTATCAAGGTATAAAAAGACTAACAGTATATTGCATTATAATAATATTTTACTAATAATCTCTATTTCTAATTTTATTCTTAAGTCTCATATTCCTCCATTGCTGGTGACTCACTATTTTTCTCTGCTTTCTCTTCAGCATTTTCTCTTTCTCTGCTTTCTTTTGAATTGTCTTCAGAATTTTCTCTATTTCTTTCCTTTATTCCTTTTCTCTCTACATTTCGTTCCCTTGATCTTGATCTTGAAGCAGTGCAGTCTCTTTTCATATGTCCTTTTTTGCCACACCTATAGCATTTATCTTTCCAGTCTCCTTCTTTGCAATTATTTGCCCTACTTAGAAATTACCAATGGCCCGATTGTCCACAATTAAAGCAGGTATCATCGTTAGCTTGTGCTCGGTCTCCTCTGCCTGATCCAGCGAACTCTACGATAATGCGAGAACCGTCAAATCGTCTACCATCCATATCCCTCACAGCATCTTCAGCATCTCGAGATTCATAAAACTCCTATGATCTACACCTACAATGAATGCATAGTCGCGCTTTAACTCAACGTCTCGAATTCTACCGTAGCGTCTAAAGACATCTTCTAAATCGCGGGCATGAGTGTGGCGGTCTAAGTGGCCAATGTAAATTCGTCTACGGTTAGTCTTGGGCATATTTATTTATGCTTAAAAGGAGTTATGATGGTTTTGCGTGATAATTTATGATGGTAGGGTTAAAAGTGATTTTATAAAGGTTGAACTGTTAATTAGAATTAATAATGATAAATTAGTTGGCAGAAATTATTTAGATGATAGTTCTTTTGAATCAAAAAATTTAAATTATTTTTATAAACGCTAAGAAATTATTAATTTATAGAAAAAAATATTCTGTATTAAAACGAGACAGTGTCTATCTTAAAGAAAAATTAACACTCTAAATTTTGCTAAAGCATATAAAAACAATAAAGGAAATTCCCACACCCCAGCAGAGAATAATATACAGGGGGTGACAAATCGAAGGAAGGAGGCTGGATCTCAGTAGATCGTAAGACAAGCTTACTCTCGTACGTACAATCCCTCGTTCCATGTAAGTGGTCTGCAAAAGATTTGTCCCAGTCACT